>JBAPLH010000003.1:4115000-4533079 GCA_037897445.1 Ceriops zippeliana | reverse complement strand
CCCTAAAACCCTAAAAACCCTAAAACCCTAAAAAAAAACCCTAAAACCCTAAAAACCCCCTAAACCCTAAAACCCTACCCTAAAAAACCCTAAACCCTAAAACCCTAAAAAACCCTAAAAACCCTAAAACCCTAAAACCCTAAAACCCTAAACCCTAAACCCTAAACCCCCTAAAACCCTAAAAACCCTAAACCCTAAACCCTAAACCTAAAACCCTAAACCTAAAAACCCTAAACCCTAACCCCTAAACCCTAAACCCTAAAAACCCTAAACCCTAAACCCTAAACCCTAAACCCTAAACCCTAAACCCTAAACCCTAAACCCTAAAACCTAAAACCCTAAACCCTAAAACCCCTAAACCCTAAACCCTAAACCCTAAACCCTAAACCCCCCCTAAAACCCCTAAAACCCTAAACCCTAAAACCCTAAACCCCCTAAAAAACCCTAAACCCTAAACCCTAAACCCCCTAAACCCTAAAACCCTAAACCCTAAACCCCCTAAAAAACCCTAAACCCTTAAACCCTAAACCCTAAACCCTAAACCCTAAACCCTAAACCCTAAACCCTAAACCCTAAAACCCTAAACCCTAAACCCTATTTGCCGTCTAGCAAACATTGTTAAAAAAAAACTGCAACATCACAACCCCTTTTGACTTAACAATGGTGATAGTAATTATTGAAACAGACATCATGATGATGGACATGGTAATGATGAGATTTTTTAAACCTACATAATGTCTTCACTAGAAGACTGAATTTGTTAGCTTCACAAAATAATTCAACTTTGTTCAAATCAACCAGAAGGGCCAGGAAATTTTGAAGCAGTCATAATGCTTCAAGCAGTCCCAATTCTCAGGATTTCTAGGTAAATGGCATTTTTTTTTCACCCTAGTGGCAAGAAATGAACATCTTGCTTTCTATTAATTGCTCAGACCAACTGAATTTTTATACTTAACTCTCATTGACACATACCTCATGAGTATCACTGAAAAGATTCCATTTCTCCATTCTTTTTAATGCCTCTATGGCCTTCCTCTTATGCCTTTCATCATATTCTTCACCTTCAAGAGACTGGAGCTCATTTTTCAGATCCCGCATTCTCTTTTCAAGCTCTAAAATCATCACATTGAAGTTTATGGTAAATTGTCAAACCCAGATTCATGGTATTTCTTCTTTTTTTTTTTTTTTTTGGCAAGGTGACTTGCAAGCCCAGATTCACATTATTACTTGTGAAAACAAATGTGCCACACCATAAGTTGTCCATAAAATAACAAAAACTCTACTAGTTAAAACACAGACTAATAGATAGCTGAGTGAGTGAAATTAGATCTAAAATGCTTGCAGATTACAAGAGAATAAACTTCTGGTTGTAAGTGAACTTAAGAAGGGCCCTTAAAATCCACAAAAACAAGAACACAAGATGCTACCTTCACAAAGAGCCAGCTTTACTTTCCTCCCCTTGCAGTGTTTAAAGGCAAAAAGTTTGTAGATATCAATCTCCGCAAGTAAAATATCAATGGCCTGATGATCTTTCTGTGATATTGAAATGTACATTAATCAAAGTAGGAGACTACAGAAATATCAGAAAGCATAGCTGATATAATCCATCTGGCTACCAATAATTTTATCAAAGTAGACTCAACCACACTCAACACTACTGCTAACTCACACTAAAATCTCCTAAAGGGTGCCTGCTACATTGAAGCAGTCGATCTATGATCAATATTCCTCAACATTAGGTTTGCCAGAAAGGCAACTAGCCGCAAGCATCAAATACTTGTATACCAAAGCCCTCATGAAAGATTATGTGCCAACAAGCAACTATCAACTTAATGCTTTACAGAATAATGTCACAATTTTTCCCAAAGAAATGTTTCGCACTTGTTTAAAAAAGTAAAATGAAGCAAAAGAGGAAAACAAAAATCAATCACTTCTTGTTTCACCAATTGATCCATACATCACACCAAATACTGCAAATTTTTCTTGAATGACTTCTTGGAGGCGATCTTCAGCTTCATTCTCTGAAATTTCTGGATGCAACCAAAAAAAAGGTGAGTATTTCAGGAGTGTAAAAGCTGGAAAATCTATCAGACAGGATAGTTAGCAATCCACTAAAAATAAACTCCAAAAGGTTGGAACTTAGGTGACTAGAAAATCAACATAAAAGATATTTTTTATGCCAGAATGAAAGAACAATTGGGATGAAGCAGATATTGGAAACTTTAAGATCCAGAGCCAAGTCCAGGCTGTTACCTTTAGAAAGGCAAGACAGATTCATCTCATATGGCAAATGAAAAAAGTAAAGGATCCTAAACCACAACATTCAAACCAAACATGGAAACATGCATGATACCAATTAGCACAAAAACTAGAGAAATTCTGAATCCAAATAGCACTATTTAGACCGTCTCAAGAAACACTGTATCATAATTGAGTCAAATGGAACAAACAAGGATATCCAAACATCAAAGGGCTTGATGAAAGAGAAACTATCTTGGATACCTGCAACAGCACCAATGGTTTTTTCCACATTAGGCAGACTAAATTCTGTGCGCACACCTTCTCCACCAACAGCAGGACCCCAGGAGAAAGGGCCAGCAGTTAAATCAATGAATGCCCACCTGATACAGATTATGTAATCACCTAAGCCTTATTCTATGTACATACACATTAACCAGTGTGAACCATATTGATACCTGTCCTTTCCAATCCAATTATCTGTAAGACATTCTTCATGGAAATCAATGAAGTCCCCAGATTTTAACTCTTTTTCAAGAAGAAGCTTCATATTTCCATTCTTCCCATTTAATAGCTGACAGAGACAGAAACAAGGTCCATGCAATCTGATCTACATTCATGAATTATATAATCTATGCCAAAGAATAGCACTGAGGGTATGTTCAACAGAAAGCAATACCTGTAGAACTTTGTTCTATATGACATCAGTTGTGCACTTTCCTTGGTATAACTTCTCGATGTTATTTAGTGCATCCATACAACCATTGTACCATTCTGCCTGAGATCATTCACATTTTTTGTTACCAATAAGAAAGTATTTTGTTGCTAAATTTAGCAATTTACATGCATCTCATCTATGGACAACCACAGGACAACTAGAAGAAAAGATTTACATATTGCCATGCAATCATCCATGACATTCACCTTACAAATTTGAAGATAAGGCCAGTACTATACTGCCATTAGTAAATAAGATTTGCCAGATAATAGGTCCTTCACAGAGAATGTTCAGTAGAACCATTAAACAGTTTCAAGGACAATAAACATTCCAATTGTCAAATATCAGTGATTTGTTTATTACCTAATAAGTGTACAGAATATGTACATGAATATAAAACATCAGCTACATAGTCTGTTCATTGATGAACATTTGATGTATGCTGAAAGCAACATGCCAGCACATCTACCATGTGAGACCAAGAGATAGATCCAAGTTAATGCCTCTTCAGGCAGTAAATCTTCAATGTGACATGAAACTTAATTTTCAAAAGGAGTGTCAACATTCTGTAACTGTCATTCAAAGCTAATATCCCCTAGATTCAGAAAATTAACACAATAAAAGGTAAGAAGTTATATGTAGACAAATTACAGTATGAAATACAATTTAAGATTTCAAGTTAAGCATACTAACTGTATCTGTATCTTCTGTAATTGTCCAGGCAAACTTTGCCATGGGATGCTTTTCATATAAGGGTCTTCTGATCTTATCAAGTACTGCAAATCAGTTCAAAAAAAAAGGAGCAAATTTTACAATTACTTCAAAACAAAACAAATTGGCAAACTTAGAGAAATTTCCATACCAAGGACACTTTCTGGAATGCTTCCTGACTGAAGGATTTTTGTTTGCAGATTCTTATTCTGAACAAGTTGAAGAGATCAAGAAATGAAACAACAAATAAAAGACTTTCCCAGCTGGTTCTTAAAAAAAGCACCAAAAATAAAATTCAGTAAGAGTAATATTGTCACCTAAATAATGGCAAAATCATAATTGAACCCAACAAGCTACATCACTTGTGAACAACAATAGCATGAGACATACCTTAAAGCTAACGGATACAGAAAAATACCTCTTTCAGAAAATTTATTTCTGGCTCTGACAAGCCTCTCCTGCCATTCCAAAACAAAATGAAAACAGATAGAAGATTGCAAAAGCAAAAATAGTCTTGCATAAGCTTCATATAAGAAAAGGTGTGAATAGAACCAACAAAAAAGTTTGCATCTACAAAATTCCTACTTTTAACCAATATGACATTAACTATCTCGTAAACTAAAGTAAGATGCAATTCAGAAGGCAACAATTTCTTATGAAAACAGCATCACATTATCCAAGAAAAAAATGCTGGGATCTTGGCTTCCTGTTTGTTATGGCCCACGTTCATTGGCTGTTCCATAATCTGCTTGTACTCTTACTTCTTAACATTCTGATAATCAAGTACAACATAGATAGAGTATATGCACATACAGCAAGCACACAAGTATCACGAGAAAAATACACACCTGTACCCATACTTGGCTCCCTTTACATTATTCTTAGGATTCAGAATGAAAATATTGTATGCATTCTCAAGTTGAAGATATTCAACAAGGCTGGAGAAAAGAACATCCATCATGTCAAGATCCACTTGCCAAAACGAATCATCCCTGTGGGAAAGCCAAGGCATTACCAAACAATATATGAATGTTCTGAAGCTGATTGCCATTAAGAGTTAAAGCCTGTTGTGAATGAATATCCAAGGAACAACATAGTCTCATGGGAGATCCTTTCCCAGTCTCAAGGAAAGTCAAACCACATGTGGCAAGGGCTTGAAGGAAGTACAATCTTGTGGCACAACCACAAACTTGATAGCCCCCGATCAGAACCCCAATCATAAAATCCAATCAGGAATCAAAATACTTATTTTGAACTCAACATAATGACCATTTCCTGCCTGAAAAATAAGAAAACCATTTGCTAGCAGCATTGTTGCAAAAAAGTTGGCAATCATTTCAGTCCAACTTTTTTTTATTTCACTGCAATTTTATAACAGCTCCCAGTGACCATGAAGCATATGTAACTTTTTTATAATAGTCAAATGTCTATTGACAAGGCACCAGTTGTTGGAAAAATCACATTTAACTTGTAAACATCACCAAAAAGAAAATTTATTTCAGAACTTGGATATGTGTGCTTGTGCAAAGGGACCGTCGTGTGCATGTATGCATGCATGCAAGAGTGAGTGTGTGTGTGTGTGAGAAAGAGAGAGAGGACATAATTCACCTATCACCAAACACATCATCCTTACGAGCCAAAACATTGATGGCACGTTCAAAGATTGACATGACCTTTTCACCCATTTGAACAGCATGAACAGAAAAACTGCACAGCCAATGAAAATCAGAAGATAGAGATTATTCCATGCTGTCAAATTTTTAAATGAACAATCATATTATGAGAGAAACTAAAAGACAACTCAATAAAAGGAGAAATTACTTGTAGTTTATAGGACTGATGATAGGAAGATGGTGATGCTGCTCTTTATCTACAGTAATTTTATAAAATGAAGTGAGAACTTCTCCAATTGGCAGAACTCGTGTGTGTTCAAATATATGATCAATCTTTGTGTAAACCAGCACTCCAGTTCTTCTGGATGAAGCTTAAATTCTAAATATAACAAATAAGCAGAAGCAATCAGTGAATCCGTTAGAACTCTAACATAGCCATCAAAAATTAACAAAACAACTAAGATAAGCCAGTACAATCAAAGATGATAGACTGTGCAAGTCATTTACCTTGGCTCCCTTTTCCTTCAAATCCTATGAAAATGAAATTTACAGGGAGTGGAAGGTACATAGAATCCACTTCTTGGAGCATTAGATAATTTGCAACATTGCCTGAAGTGTTCATGAAGGTGGTTAATGGTCTTTTTTTTTTCCCCTTCTCATTGAATGGCCACAAGTTTTCAAAGAATTACATAAGCGAACTTATGCAGTTAGCAATAACCCAACTTGTAACAAGAGACTTTGAATTATAACTAAAATAAGTACCCAAACAATGATGTTATTGAGAAATTAAATCCTTCTCCTTCCCTTAACAAACATTATTATTAACATCCATTGACTGAAATCCAACCAATATTAAATATAACCATGCCCGTCTACACAAAGATCAATCATTGTTCCAAATCACTAGGAGACTTGAAAAATATTTGTGCACAGAGACAGAATTTGTAAATCTAGAATTAAAAGAAAAAAAATCTAAATAAGGATGACTGAAAAATCTAAAAATAATGTCCAATTAAAAAGAACCATAAGCCCTTACCATTGTTAAATAAATAGAAATTTTTGACATGAGAATATTGGAGCCTGAGTGGAAGCTATGACAGTTACTATCTCTACAAGAAACTTAAAACAAAGTTTCACATTTAATTGCCAACAGAGAGCTGACTGCGTTGATATGCCAAAACAATGTGGCCATATAAGAACAAATCATATAATCCTACAAATCAAATAATATCTTGCCAGAGGAATCATTAATATCATATTTTCTTTTTCTTTTTTTTTTCTTATACTTCAAAGGAAAAATGAAAAAATAGAATGAAATTGGAAGATGTGCCAAGAAGCAAGCAATTACCCGCCTTGGTGTAATTAAGGGCACCCATTTTCCCCGCAACAGAAGATTCCAGATCATTGAAATCTGATACAGCAAAAAAAATTCAGTCCATGATTAACTGTTTTGAGCTTAAATTAAAAAAGGTGGTTGCAATCTTAAGACAGCCATACCACTGCATATACCAGCCTCACTCCAAAACCTACTCTTATCTTTGAGATTAAACAAAGAAAATACTGATGAACTTGCAGTTTTACGAGGTGATCCATTGGAGCTGGTGGCTGCCAACTAGCACAAATTGGACCATAATAGCATAATTAATATGTTCATTTATCTGTAACATCATTTGTTGAAAACAGTGCTCAAAAAGAGATGTGGCATTGTTAATCAAAGGATCAAGAAAAGAGCAGAAATGTTGTCTATCACGTTTAAGTTCCCAGTGTTTATATGTTTTCTTGGCCAATTATTAGAAGCCCTTGTCAAATTTAGAAGATGCTAGGAAACGGAGAACGGGTAAAGGATGAGGAACAAATGCGGAGTTGAGGCTCTTTTTTTTTTTTTATCAAAAAGAAAATCCAGCATGTCAAAGTGGAATTCAACATCAGTGAGAATAAATTGCTGACAGGTTTGGTCAAGTTAAAACAAACAGACATATATCATGAATCATTAGAAAGTTCATAAGGCAGACATTTGGATGACAGATCCATTGAGTCATCAAGAAAACAGACATAATAATAACGCACATAAATACATAAGTCGTTCTTATTTTCAGAAGCTAAACTAAGGAGCATAACTTATAACATAATATCACAAGTCAATATTCAAGTTCAAGATGAGTTATGTGTTCCTGAGAGAGTGCTAAGTATCCGAGTGAGAGTAGTTGTGCGCATCTTCTTCCACCTACGTCCCGTCCCGTCCCCTCCCCTTGGCAACAATCACCCAACGGCTTATTCGAAAATAATTCATATGTGATTGCACATTCTTTGGTTGGTGTCAAGACTCATAAGGAATTATCTTTTCCGTTTTATGTGTGCTTTGTTTTACCGGTGGGCCGACAGTAGGAAGGGAAAAAGAGAGAAATATATGGAATCAGAATGGCAAAAAGGAATAAACAAAGAGAGAAAGGAATTTAAGAGAAAAAAAAAATGAAGAAGAAGAAAGAAGGAAAACCCCTAATTCAGTGGACAATAAATTCAGATTCCAAATAAAATCTGAATAAATTCGATGAAGGTAAAATAAAATGAGAGCAATTATATTTGGAGGAACCCAAAAGAGATAAAAAAGGTATGCAGCGGTAAACTTACCAGCAGAACAGAAAAGATGAAGACTACAATCCCATTGGTAGCGGTAACAGTGACGGAAGTGGATCGAAGTCCAAGAAGATCAACCATCTTTTTTCTCGTTTTTTATTTTCTTTGATCTTGTTTTGCTAATTTCTGGCCCAAGACAACGAGAAACGTCGCCGTGGTTTTCTTCTTCTTCTTCTTCTCTCTTCTAATTGGGTTGCCTCGACCGTCAAAAAAATGTTTATGTTTGCTTCCTCACTCTTGTCAAGTTCCCGCTTAGGTCAGACACAGAGACCAACACCAATCCACCCCACAGCGGGCAAGGCGCTTTGTAATTTGTAAGCCCGCTCTAATCACTGGCTCCGCCTGCTAATGCTATTAATTACCAAGGCTAATTAAAGGAATGAGAATTGCGTTTCCTTATTGGGTCGTAGTCTGCCCAACTCGTGCCCAAATATCTCACCCCACATTTACACCAGGGCTGGCCCAACATTTTTCATTGGCCTCAAATTAATTAAATAATTTGTAATTAAAAGTAACTACTCCGTCTCCGCGGTAAAAAATAATAAATATAGACTGAAAAAATTTAATAATTAATTAAACTAATATGTTTCTCTATAAAAAAAAACTAAAACAATATGAATATAACTTTAAAAATATTACCGTTATATTAATATAGTCATATAAGTCAAATCTAATCAACAACAAATCAAATTAAAGTCGATATATCATTGATGTAGAGTCTTCAATGACTTAAAAATTTAAGAAGTTTTTTTAAAATATATATTTTAAATTTCTCTTTACATTATCATACTTATCAATTTAAGAATTTTTTTCCTTTAAAATTATTTTTCACATTAATACTATTAATTAAAAAATAGTTTTCATTTTCATTTTATTAATTAAACATGTCACTTTACTTTCAACTAGGTGCTACATAAAATTTAGAATATTAATTGATATACTTGTGTTAATATTTTTAAAAATATATGTTTTTTTAAATTATTAATTTTAATTTTAAAAAAAGTTATTACAATAAAAATTATTATCTCACGTGAAGAACTTAACAAAAAAGGTGAGGATGGAGCATTTTCAACAAACAATGTACCATGAAAAGTAATTTAAAAAA
Source organism: Ceriops zippeliana (assembly GCA_037897445.1). Taxonomy (NCBI): domain Eukaryota; kingdom Viridiplantae; phylum Streptophyta; class Magnoliopsida; order Malpighiales; family Rhizophoraceae; genus Ceriops; species Ceriops zippeliana. Next base: position 4,524,060 of record JBAPLH010000003.1, on the reverse strand, counting down.
AATAAAAGGAAAAAAGTTGAGAAATGTAGGAATAATTTTGAAAAAAAAAATCTTTAGATGGGTAAAACATCGTATGGAACAATTATTGATTTAAAGTAATTTTTTAATTTATAAAAAAGTATGTCATGTCTTGTAATTTTTTTTTCTTTTTTAATTTTTTAAAAGAGAGTCGTTTTGATGTTTCCAAATTTTCTATGTATAGCTTTTTTCTTGATACGCAACTACAATAAACACTTCAGATATTTCATTGTTGCACTTGAACCCAAAACCAAATGCGATCTACCAAACCCGATCACTGCTCGAGGTGTTCCCAAAACGCTCCAAAGTCTTTCTCTAGGCTTCCATGTATTCCTCCGTCAACTCTAAGTTATTCTGTATTTCGTCCAGCACCTTTTTGCTGCTTGCCGGTATGCACACATGCTCAAACGCAAGCTTGTAGTCAGGCAAGTAAGGTTTGCATGTTTTGCTCTTGAAGAGCATATTAGTGAAGAAATGAACTTGTTCACAAACTGGGAGGACTAAAGGGCCCATTGTGGTTATGATGGCTTTCAGCGCATGGCTACCCATCTCAATTACATCCTTGCTAACTAACAGGCCTCGCCTTCCTTCCCCATCTTCCCTAAGATGTATGCTTCTGATGCTACGATCATCGATGCCTTTGTGCGTTCGAACCAGCTACATATACATACAAGTATGCATGACATGCAAAAATATATTTCTAAAATTTACACAATTGATTTACAAGCTTGTAATTATACAGTAAAGATAGATGATGATATATCTTTGAAATCTCAGACTGATAATCAATTATCAGGAATATACAAAGTTAGTAGCACCCAATACACACGCACATTTAGACCACCACCGGTCCATGCAGTGATTGGATAGAAGAATGGCGGCAGCACCCATTCTGAAGAAGTAGTTAGGAAAGAGCATGTCTATGGCGTAGGAGGCAGGATATGCATCCAAGAGGGCTTTGGCGAGGTCAATAGCTATGATCCCCGTAGCACAGCCCATCCCACCAAGATTGAAGCTGATGATATCGTGTCTTAGCTTGTACCGGTTAATGACCATTGAAGAAAGCGAGGGGGTAGTGTTTAGGATTCCGCAGTTGACAACAAGAATTCCAATGTCCTTGGGCCTCAATGTCGTGGCAGCGAGAAGGTCGTCCGTTGCTCCGAACATTAACATCGCTGCTTCTTCTCGACCGTCCTTGAGCGATACTTGATAGCCAGGGCGAAAAATTGCTCTGGGCATGCACGTCTCGTCTCTAATGCCCGAAATCTTGACTGCCCGTTGCTAAGATTCGATGGCGGTATCATTGAATCTCCCGGAATTCCTTGCCAAGCCAATAAATTCCTCCTTGATATCTGTATATATACATCACCAATACACCAAAAAACCCTTTTTTTATGGTTCACGCATGTAATTATAAGATAATAAATCAGCAGCTATCGTTAGTAATTAATTCACGAATATAGATATAATTACCTTGAGGTGGTCTGTAGGGCGAAAGCAGGCAAAATCTAGCAAATAAGTTGGGCGTGGAGTAAAATGAAGAAAAATATATGCAGTCATCATCAATCCGAAGGTTGCGGGCTTGGGAAAGAGGAATGCCACATGAATGCAATCAATAATAGTCTTCTTTTTATCTCAGCACCAGTAGTACCGTAGCATCCAAGATGGGCATTACGAGAACAAGGAGCGACGCAGTTATTAGGAAATTAAAGGCATGGCGATGGCCATGTTAGTGGGCAAGCAAGTACGAATAACCAAGCTTCACGCATTTCAAGTTCACTGAATTTAGAGAATCGGGTAGCTTACGCGGAACTCTGACAGAGAAACTCAAAGAGCGGGCATTTGTGCCACTTGAGTGCTCTGCTTTCCCACTGCTATTGATATTATTATTTACAATTATTTCAGCCGAGAGCAGCTCCTGCTCCCTTGCCATTAATACGAATGCGTTGTTTGTCTTTTTTAATTAGTTTAATTATGATGAAGTAAGCTAATTACAAGGCACCACAAAAAAAAAACTATCTTGATAAGGACGAACTATGATTATTATTATATATATATATACAATGTGTAATTAACAAGTGTATAATGGAAGGAGTTGCGTTGTGCCTAAATATGACGATACGAGGCTCCTTTTGCATGATACATATTACATGGCTGTTTTTTAGCATTTTATTATTTGTGTTTGTGCGTGTTGATCTTTGGTACCTTTACAACCAAATATGATCCTCGGAGAAAGAGAGAGACGTGACAAAAAATTTTGTAATGCACGCAGATTTTACCAGAAAAACTTATACATTTCAAACGTTATATTAGCTTTATGATTTAACTTATTAATGAATGAACCAACTATTTGAGTAATAATCCACCTCCACATCATAATTTAACTTATTTTATCTCTTTAATCATATCTACATCACAGAGCATATAATAGATACATCATTAATATGCAATAATTAAAATTGTGCTACATACGGTTTACAAAAGTTATAAAAAAAATTCTTGATGAATTCAAATGTGATATCGAAGTAGGTGCCAAAAAGAGAACACATGAATAAACTGACCTTCCTATAATTACGCACAAAATAGAATTAAATGCAAAAAAAACTAGTACAATACCAACATAACTTGAGGGAATTATGGTACCTTACCGATTACGGCTTCATCATCAGTTTATCACTTTTGAAAGGCGCAAAGTGTCATTAAATGTTATAGATTAAACACTTTTTTTTTTTTACTGCTATATATTTTTATTCCAGTGCGTAAATAATCGTCAACTGGGCCACCAAAAAAAAACTCATCGGTTCCAGTGGGCCTAAATGAAGCATCCAAGACAAATGGAAAATTCCATACATGGACCCGCCCACCAGTAAATCACCTGATAGTGGCCCATGTTAAGCTACTGACTGGCTTTGCACGCTCATTGCCTATGTGAATTAATTCGTAATATAATAATACAGTAGTTACTGTTATCTAATCATTCAAAATTTAGAATTTTATTTTTTAAATAATAGTTCTTCTTACGAATGAAAAAAAAAGAAATATATATATACACATAAAATAGTTACTGGTTAACCTTCCTTTGTCAATTGTCATGAAAGTTTGCTGGATTCAAATTGAGCTGCCTCTGAATTCCGCAATCCGTGTTGTCATCGTCAGGTCTTGCTAGTTATGTCAACGGCCAGGTTCTGCGCAAACGTGGCCATGGTGGAGGTAAGTGGATGTCATTTGGTCTCCAATTTGGAATTAATCAATATTTTTTAAGGGTAAAATTTTATGCATGTCATCTTTGGGCAGGGTGATGGTAATCTTCTTTGCACCATTCCATTTTTATTGTTAAGAACTAATGAACATACACACACAAAAAAATACAAAGATTTAACGTGGTTCGGCAATTTATCTACATTCACGAGAGGAACGGATCTTTATATTCAGAAATTTTAACCTCTACAGATTTTCTTATATTACACCACACTTCTTCTTCTTTTGTTACATAACTTGTAGGTATTTATAAGAAACAAATGACCTGCAAAATCTTTGAACGGTAGTGTAAACGGTAAGTTGTGGCGGCTACAGCTATATTAGGTTCACACTGTAAAAGTTTTTGGATGGTAGTGTGAACGGTAGGTTGTGACGGCTATATCAGGTTCACATTGCAAAAATCTTTAGACAGTAGTGTGAACGGTAGGTTGCGGCGGCATCGGCTATATCAGGTTCACACTACAAAAGTCTTTGGACGGTATTGTGAACGTTAGATTGTGGTGGCTACATCAAGTTCACACTGTAAAAGTCTTTGGACGGTAGTATGAACGGATGAATCGGAGTCAATTTTCACAAATCTCCACCTTGACAATGATTCTTCATCCAAACATGATCACCGTTCCTCTATTATGCCCGAAGGCATCAAGCACCCGAAGGTGCACAACTCCGAGAAATGTTGACCAAGTCCAAGCAGTGTTGGAACTTGATTCCTGAAACAATCTTTGTGAGCATATCTGCAGGATTATCTTCTTTACCAATCTTCCATAACAGAATATCTCCTTCATTTATAATTTCTCGAATAAAATGAAATCGGACATCGATATGCTTTGTGCGAGAGTGATAAACTTGGTTCTTTGCTAAGCAAATGGCACTCTGACTGTCACAGAGGACTTCAACGTGCTCCTGAATAAGTCCTAAGTCTTCAATCAACCCATGAAGCCAAATCACTTCTTTGAAAACCTCCGTGATCGCCATATACTCTGCCTCTGTAGTAGACAAAATAACAGTTGACTGAAGCATTAATCTCCAGCTTATTGGTCCTCCTAACATAGTAAACATATAACCTGCAGTTGATCGACGCTTGTCAAGATCACCGATATAATCAGAATCGACGTACCCGACTAGACGATTGGTCATAGTCTTATTTTTCTGGAACTTCAGGCCAATATCTACAGTACCTTAAATATACCATAGAATCCACTTAACTGCTTGCCAGTGTCCTTTACCGGGATTGTGCATATACCGACATACCATGCTTACAGCTTGTAAAATATCAGGTCGTGTACACACCATTGCATACATCAGGACTCCAACAGCATTAGCATATGGAATATTATTCATCTGTCTTCGATCATCATCTGTATTTGGAGACATGAATGCACTTAGTTTGAAATGTGAGGCCAATGGAGTACTAACCGGTTTAGTCTTGCCATTTACACCAAATCGCTAGAGTACTTTCTTCAGATACTGAGTCTGAATTAACCAGACCGTACCCTTTTCTTTGTCACGCTTGATCTCCATACCAAGAATCTTCTTGGCTTCTCCAAGATCCTTCATCTCGAATTCTGAGCTCAATTGAGCCTTCAGCCTGTTGATCTCCACCTTGCTCCTAGATGCAATTAACATATCATCAACATATAGGAGCAAATATACAAACGTACCATCTAGGAGTTTCTTCAGATAAACACAATGATCAAACTGACTATGTGTTTACTTCTGCTTTTGGAAAAAGCTATCAAACCATTTGTACCACTGTCTAGGTGACTGCTTCAAGCCATACAGTGACTTGCTTAGCTTACAAGCCCAATTCTCCTTCCCGGTGACTTTGAAACCTTCAGGCTGGGACATATAGATTTCTTCTTCCAAGTTGCCATGCAAGAATGCTGTCTTCACATCAAGTTGAGCTAACTCCAAATCAAATTGAGCTACTAGAGCCAATAGGATCCGAATAGACGAATGTTTGACCACTGACGAGAACACTTCATTATAGTCTATTCCTTCCTTATGAGCATAACCTTTTGCTACTAGTCTGGCTTTATATCTGGTGCTTCCCTTTTCAGAGGCACACTCCTTCTTAGCATAGACCCATTTGCATCCAATAGCTTTCTTTCCAAGTGGAAGTGGTACTAATTTCCACGTCTGATTCTGGTGAAGTGACTACATCTCATCATCCATAGCCAGCTTCCATTTATCACTCTCCATACTCTGAACAACTACTTTGAAGGTGTTGAGAATATCATCTTCTGTCACTGGCAGCATATATGCCACCATGTCAGTATATTTAGCAGGTTTCCGGATCTCCCTCCTTTGTCTGTGAGCGGTAATGGACTTTGATTGTTGGTCTGGTGCTGGTGATGGAACCTCCACCTCAATTGAGTTATCCTCCTGGTCTTCAAGATACTCCTCTGGCTATTTTAGAGTCTCAAACTCCACTTGTTGGAAAGAGTTTTGATTCTCTTTCTCCTTTGTGGTAGTCCTTTGCAGCATTGCCGATTCATCAAAGGTTATGTCTCGGCTTAGAATGATCTTCTTTGACTCAGGATTCCAAAGTCTGAATCCCTTAACTCCTTCATTAAAGACAAAGAAGATAGCTTTCTTGGCTCTAGGATCCAGTTTGGATTCTGTAACATGGAAATACGCAGGACATTCAAATATATGTATCCGATCATAATCTGAAACAGGTTGTCCATACCATACCTCTTTGGGACATTTCCCATCAAGTGCAGAAGTAGGCTACCGGTTGACAATATGAGAGGCATACATCAAAGCCTCTGCTCAAAATGCTTTGTTCAAGCCAGATTAAGAAAGCATACATCGCACCTTCTCCACCAGAGTACGGTTCATCCCTTCTGCTACACTGTTTTGTTGTGGGGTTCCAGGAATTGTAAAATGTCTGATTATCCCTTCTTCATGATAGATTTGCTTAAAGGGATCTGATTTGTATTCTCCACCATTATTTGAGGGAAGTCTCTTGATCTTCCTGCCGGTCTGGGTTTCAATCATTTTCTTCCATCGAAGAAATATGTCTAGAACTTCATCCTTGTGTTTCATCATATACACCCAAACATAACGTGAGAAATCATCAATAAAGGTGACAAAATAATTTTTATCTCCCAAAGATGAATTCTTTGATGGTCCCCATACATCAGTGTGAACATAGTCCAATATTCCTTTGGTAGAATGAATGGCAGTGCCGAACATGACTTGTGTCTGTTTTCACAAGACACAGTGCTCACAGAAGTCAAGTTTTCCACTTTTGGCTCCCTTCAGTAGACCTTATTTCACTAAATTCTGCAAGGCCTTCTCTCCAACATGTCCCAAGCACAAGTGCCAGAGTTGGGACGAATCAGGTGCTTCGTTGTTAGAAGCTTTGGCAAGAGCTGTTCTTTCTATAACTGTATGTCCATTTAGGAAATATAGGTTTCCCTGTCGAGTACCTTTCATTGCCAAGAATGTACCTCGTACAACTTTCAAGGCTCCACCTTTTATGGTCACCTTATATCCACTATTATCCAAGACCTCTAGTGAAATGAGGTTCTTCTTCAAATCTGGAACATATCTGACATCTGTCAGTTGTCTAGTTGTACCGTCATGCATCTTTGGGAGGATAGTGCCTACTCCTTTTGTCTGACATATGTTGTTATTACCCATCATTACAACTCCTCCATCAAGCTCTTGAAAGCTTGTGAACCAGTTCCTGTTTGGACACATATGATAAGAACAGACAGAATCAAGAATCCATTTGTCTACCTGGATATCTGTTGGCGAAACTGAGAAAGCTGAATCTTCTTTATCGTCAGCTTCCTTTGCAACATTTGCAGCAGATTTATCCTTGTTTGGACAGTCTTTCTTCCAGTGCCCTTTCTGGTGACAGTAGGCACATTCATCTTTTGTCAGTCTTCTTCTTGATTCTCCTTTGGATTTTGAGCGAGATTTGTTTCGCCCATTTGATCTGCCATCTCTCCTTTTGTCTTCTCTTCCTCAGGTTACAGTCAATGCTTCTGATGTCAACTCTTTAGAGTCATTCTGATCCTTTTTTCAGTACTCATTATTCACCAAAGTATTAAAAATATCTACGAATTTAACCTCATCCTTTCCATACAGTAGGGTAGTGGTTAAATGATCATAACTTTCAGGAAGAGAATTTAACAATAACAATGCCTTATCTTCATCAATAATACCTACATCTAAATTTTGCAGATCAGCCAAAATTTTGTTGAAATTATTGAGATGCTCAATCATAGGCATACCTCTCTTATACTGGAATCGAAAGAGTTTTTTCTTTAGGTAGAGCCGATTCTCTACACTCTTTGTCATGTATTTATCTTCCAGCTTCCTCCAGAGGCTTGAGGCCATCGTTTCTTTCATGACAAAATACTTTTGATCTTTAGCAAGATACAACCAGATAGTGCCACAGGTTTTACGATTCATATAGCTCCAATCTTCATCAGAAATATTCACTGGTTTGGACCCCAGTGCAATATCTGATCCTTCGTGTAACAACAGATCCAGAACTTTGCATTGCCACATGCCGAAGTTGTTTATACCGTCAAATTTCTCAATATCAAATTTTGCATTTGACATTGAGCTTCTTTACCACGAATTGGTGGTAAACGTCGAAGGTTGCATGTCAACTCTTTTTGGATCAGCCATCGTGCTTCAGAACTCCATGAAAAATAAACAAATTACAATCTGCTGCTACAGTACTACCTCTACAGTACCACGACGTAGAAACTAAAATGCATGCCGGCCGCTGGGCTGTTCCACGAGGCTCGTTGGTGTGAGAAGTGGGTCGGATCTGGTTCGCCGGTCACTTCTCCGATCTGGACAGGGACGATGGTGGCTAAGGAGGAGGAAACAGCTGCTGGGTGGCTGAAGAGGAGGAGAGGAGCTGGGTCGTCAGTGGTGGAGTGCTCCGGCCGTAGGGACGTGTTTGACTGCTCCTCTTGTGTTCTTCGTCAATTTTTTTTTCAACCTGGTTCTGATACCAATTTGTTAGGAACTAATGAACATACACACACAAAAAAACACAAAGATTTAACGTGGTTCGGTAATTTGCCTACATCCACGGGAGGAACGGATCTTTATATTCAAAGGTTTTAACCTCTACAGATTTTCTTACACCGGATTACACTACACCACACTTCTTCTTCTTTTGTTACATAACTTATAGGTATTTATAGGAAACAAATGGCCTGCAAAGTCTTTAGACGGTAGTGTGAACGGTAAGTTGTGGCGGCTACGGCTATATCAGGTTCACACTGCAAAAGTCTTTGGACGGTAGTTATGAACGGTAGGTGAACGGTAGGTTGCGGCCGCGTTGGCTATATCAGGTTCACACTACAAAAGTCTTTGGACGGTAGTGTGAACGTTAGATTGTGGCGGATACATCAAGTTCACACTGCAAAACTCTTTGGACGGTAGTGTGAACGTTAGATTGTGGCGGCTACATCAAGTTCACACTGCAAAAGTCTTTGGATAGTAGTGTGAATGGATGAATCGGAGTCAATTTTTTCACCGTTGATGGGATTAACAAATTAAATAAGGCAGCTCTGGATGTAATGTAGCCAATTAAATAAAAGGAAAAATGGGAAGTGTGATTAGGGGTGGGATGCAAATAGAAGCTACACAAACTAAACAAGATCATTGTGAATGTGTGGGCTACACCTACGTAGGGATGGCAAAGTGGCTGTATGTGGAAGCTGTTTGTAAGATTGGGACAAGGGAGGAGGTGGGTACTGCTAGCCACCGATGTTTTTGTCTCCTTCAGCAGGAGTAGAAGCCACGCTTCTCCTCTTGGTCTTTGCTTCCAGTCCCTCTCAGACTTCCTTTCCCACCGCCTCTGGCTGGCCGCCTATGGTAGTGATTTTCTTTTGCTTGGGTTATAAAAAGAAATAATTAGAAAAAGAAAGACAAGAAAAGAAAATTACTAGTTGTCATTATTCTAGTAATTAATTGGAAAGGATGATAAGGCAGTGTCACCATTACATGGAGGAGCAATCACTTCTTTCAATCCTAATAGGCCTTCACAGTAAGGTCGAAGACATGGTCTCAGAAGGAACGTTCCACCAAGCCCTCCAACTCCACCACAATTACAATTACAAACAGTGCCACCTGAATCGCCACCTTTCCTCTTCCTCCTCCTCCTTCTCGCCTCAAGCGCTAACCTCAGCGACTCTCCTTTCCCTTCTCCCCTCACTTATCAGAGCTGCTGCTTCTTCCTCCTCTGCTTCTTCGTATCACCAATGCTTTGGCCTCCAACTCCACTCTATCGTACTCAAAACAGGCTGCAACTCTGATCCTGTTGTCTCTAATGCTCTTATTTCAATGTATGCCAAATTCTTTCTCCCTAATTCTTCCCGTCGTGTGTTTGATACAAAGCCCTTAAGAGACTCTGTTTCCTGGAATTCTCTTCTAAATTGTTACATACTCAACGGGTGTTTCGCCAATGCCTTTGACATGTTGAAACAAAATGTACTTTTGTGGGTTCTTTCCCAAATCTGAGCTGATGGCTAGTTTTATATCAGTTTATGTGTGTTTCTGATATCTCCGACAGGGAAGAGTCCTGCACGCTCTTATTACTGTTGATGACAAGATTGAACGGTCGGTTTTTCTATCAATATCTTTACTCGATTTGTACTTTAAGTGTTGTGAATCGTCCACCACTTTATGTGTTTTTAAGCAAATAGAGGTTGAAAACAAGGTCTCGTGGACTGCCATGGTTTCAAGCTTCACTGCTAATTCACACTACAGCATGGCCATTGATTGCATTCGCACAATGCAGGTTCAAGGGTTTAAACCTAATCGAGTGACTCTCATTGCCATACTAATGGGAAAGTGTAGCGGAATACAAATTGCCCAAGAGACCTCTCCCACTTGTTTAAATCTGTGTGAAATTGACTAAATAATAAATAAAGTAACTTTGATTCAAATTGAGTTTGTTCAATTTGGTTGATGTAATTGAGGTTATGTAACTCTGTTGTATTCACATATTGATTATAGTGAAATTGATTTCTAAACCGGTGTGTCCCGTGGTTTTTCCTCTTTACTTTGAAGGGGTTTTCCACGTAATTTCGGATTCGCAATCTGGAATTATAGTAATCCACTCAAATTTGGAACCCTACAAATCAGGAACTACAGAAATCTAAAACTCTGCAAATACATGAATTAATGTGTATCTGGAACTATTCGAATCCGGAACGCTCTGAATTCAGAATTACGCGAATCCGGAAAGTTGTGAATCCAGAACTATGAGAATTTGGAAGTACGAAAATCCACGCGTATCTAAAACTCCCTGCATCCAGAACTAAGCATATCCGAAACTCTACGAATCTAAAAATACACACACCTATGCAAATCCGAAACTACATGAGTCTGGAATTGTGTGAATTTAAAACTCTGCAAATTTAGAAATACGCGAGAACAGAACTACGCAAATTTGAAACTTTACGAATCCAGAATTACATGAATCCACACTATCTGGAACTCTCTGAATCCAAAACTACGCGAATTCGGAACTCTGCGAATCCGAAATTATGGGAATCTGGAATTATGGGAATCCACGCGTATACAGAACTACGCGAATTTGGAATTCTGTGAATCCGGAATTATGGGAATCCACGCCTATCCGGAACTTTCTAAATCCTGAATTACACTAATCCAGAACATTGTAAATCCAGAATTATGCAAACCCACTTGACTCTGGAACTATTCGAATCCAAAACTTTACAAACTGAGAAATATGTGAATCCACACAAATCCGGAACACTGTGAATCCAGAACTCTGTGAATCTGGCATTACTTGAATCCACGCATATATAGAATTTTTCGAATCTGAAACGCTACGATTATGAAACTATGCAACTATGAAACTCTCCGAATACAAAACTATGAGAATCTGGAAATCCGGAACCCTATGAATCTGAAAAGACGGGAATCCACTCGAATCCAGAACACTGCGAATTCAGAACTTTGCGAATCCGAAATTACGTGAATCCACGCGTATCTAGAACACTCCGAATCCAGAACAACGGGAATATGAAATTCTATAAATTTGAAATTACGTGAATCCACAAGTATATAGAATTCTCAGAACTCGGAACTACGCGGATCAGGAACTTTGCGTATCTGGAATTACCTGAATCAATACGTATCTAGAACACTTTGAATCCAAAATGCTACGATTCCGGAACAACGCGAATCTGGAACTCCACAAATCTCGAATTACGCTAATGTACTCGAATCAGCAACTCTATGAATCTGGAACACTACAAATCCAAAACACTGCGAATCCTGAATTATGTGAATCCACGCGTATTTAAAACTCTCCAAATCCAAAACTACGTGAATTTGGAACATTGTGAATCCAGAATTACATGAATCAATGCGTATCTGGAACTCTCTGAATCCGAAAGGCTCCGAATCAGGAACTACGTGAATCCGAAACATTGTGAATCCAAAACTGTAACAATCTGGAATTACGAGACTCCACGCCTATTCAAAACTCTCTAAATCCAGAACTACGCAAATTCAAAACTCTGTGAATCTGAAAATACACACATCTATGCAAATCTGAAACTACACAACTCCGGAACACTGTGAATTCAGAACTCTGCAAATATGGAAATCCATGAGCACGAAACTATGCAAATCCGGAACTCTATGAATCTAGAATTCTATGAATACAGAACTCTACAAATCCAGAATTAGGCCAGTCTAGTACATTGATAATCCATAAATACGCAAAGCCATATGAATCTGGAACTAGACAAATCAAGAACTCTACGAATTCCAGAACATTGTAAATCTAGAATTACATGAATCTACATGTATCTGGAACTTTTTAAATTTGGAACTATGCGAATCTGAAACTTTGAATTCAGAACGTAACAAATCCGCGAAACTCTCCGCATTCGAAACTGCACGAATCCAGGACTCTACGAATCTAAAATTACATGAGTCAACGCGTATCTGGAACTCTTTGAATACGTAATGCTATGATTTCAGAACTACGTGAATCTGAAACTCTGCGAATCCAGAATTCTTGGAAATCGAAACTTTGTGAATCCAAAACGTTAGAAAATCAATACTCTGCAAATGCAAGACACTTCACATCCGGAACTACACAAAAACGGAACTTTGGAATCTGGAACACAGTGAACTTAGAAATTTGGCAAACTAGAACTTTGTGACTCTGGAAAATTATGGAAAACTGGAATTTTGCGAATTTGGAACTCTAGGAATCTGAATCTCTATGAATTTGGAACTTTGCAAATCTAGAGCTTTGGGAATTTGCGAATTTGAAACAATGTGAATTCGAAACTCTACGAAAAATAAAACTTTAGGAATCTAGAATTCTGGGAATCCAAAACTCTACGAATCCAATAGTATAGGAAATCGAAAATCTGCCAATCTAAAACGTTACAAGTCCAAAACTTTACGAAACCAAAACACATCTAATTTGGATATCTACGAAAATAGATCTTTGTAAATCTAGAACTTTAGGAAACTGAAACTCAATGAATTCAAAACACTGCGAATGTAGAACTTTGGGAATCTAGTACATTTCCAAATTGGAATTCTGGGAAACCAAAACTTTGTAAATTTAAAAACCCCATACCCCATACCCCATACCCTAAACCCTAAACCCTAAAACCCTATACCATAAACCCTTAAACCCTTAAACCCTAAACCCTAAACCCTAAACCCTTAACCCTAAACCCAAAATTCACAGGAAGCCAGGATCCCATAATTTTTTTCTTAGATAATGTGATGCTGTTTTCATAAGAAATTGATGCCTTCTGAATTGCATCTTACTTTAATTTATGAGATAGTTAATGTCATATTGGTTAAAAGTAGGAATTTTGTAGACCTGAATTTTTTTGTTGGTTCTGTTCACACCTTTTCCCAGTCTCAAGGAAAGTCAAACCACATGTGGCAAGGGCTTGAAGGAAGTACAATCTTGTGGCACAACCACAAACTTGATAGCCCCGGATCAGAACCCCAATCATAAAATCCAATCAGGAATCAAATTACTTAAATGAAATCAACATAATGACCATTTCCTGCCTGAAAAATAAGAAAACCATTTGCTAGCAGCATTGTTGCAAAAAAGTTGGCAATCATTTCAGTCAACTTCTTTTAATTTCACTGCAATTTTATAACAGCTCCCAGTGACCATGAAGCATATGTAACTTTTTTATAATAGTCAAATGTCTATTGACAAGGCATCAGTTGTTGGAAAAACCACATTTAACTTGTAAACATCACCAAAAAGAAAATTTATTTCAGAACTTGGATATGTGTGCTTGTGCAAAGGGACCGTCATGTGCATATATGCATGCATGCAAGAGTGAGTGTGTGTGTGAGAAAGAGAGAGAGGACATAATTCACCTATCACCAAACAAGTCATCCTTACAAGCCAAAACATTGATGGCACGTTCAAAGATTGACATGACCTTTTCACCCATTTGAACAGCATGAACAGAAAAACTGCACAGCCAATGAAAATCAGAAGATAGAGATTATTCCATGCTGTCAAATTTTTAAATGAGCAACCATATTATGAGAGAAACTAAAAGACAACTCAATAAAAGGAGAAATTACTTGTAGTTTATAGGACTGACGATAGGAAGATGGTGATGCTGCTCTTTATCTACAGTAATTTTATAAAATGGGGTGAGAACTTCTCCAATTGGCAGAACTCGTGTGTGTTCAAATATATGATCAATCTTTGTAAACCAGTGCTCCAGTTCTTCTGGATGAAGCTTAAATTCTAAATATAACAAATAAGCAGAAGCTATCAGTGAATCCGTCAGAACTCTAACATAGCCAGTACAATCAAAGATGATAGACTGTGCAAGTCATTTACCTTGGCTCCCTTTTCCTTCAAATCCTATGAAAATGAAATTTACAGGGACTGGAAGGTACATAGAATCCACTTCTTGGAGCATTAGATAATTTGCAACATTGCCTGAAGTGTTCATGAAGGTGGTTAATGGTCTTTTTCTTTTCCCCTTCTCATTGAATGGCCACAAGTTTTCAAAGAATTACATAAGCGAACTTATGCAGTTAGCAATAACCCAACTTGTAACAAGAGACTTTGAATTATAACTAAAATAAGTACCCAAACAATGATGTTATTGAGAAATTAAATCCTTCTCCTTCCCTTAACAAACATTATTATTAACATCCATTGACTGAAATCCAACCAATATTAAATATAACCATGCCCGTCTACACAAAGATCAATCATTGTTCCAAATCACTAGGAGACTTGAAAAATATTTGTGCACAGAGACAGAATTTGTAAATCTAGAATTAAAAGAAAAAAAATCTAAATAAGGATGACTGAAAAATCTAAAAATAATGTCCAATTAAAAAGAACCATAAGCCCTTACCATTGTTAAATAAATAGAAATTTTTGACATGAGAATATTGGAGCCTGAGTGGAAGCTATGACAGTTACTATCTCTACAAGAAACTTAAAACAAAGTTTCACATTTAATTGCCAACAGAGAGCTGACTGCGTTGATATGCCAAAACAATGTGGCCATATAAGAACAAATCATATAATCCTACAAATCAAATAATATCTTGCCAGAGGAATCATTAATATCATATTTTCTTTTTCTTTTTTTTTTTTCTTATACTTCAAAGGCAAAATGAAAAAATAGAATGAAATTGGAAGATGTGCCAAGAAGCAAGCAATTACCCGCCTTGGTGTAATTAAGGGCACCCATTTTCCCCGCAACAGAAGATTCCAGATCATTGAAATCTGATACAGCAAAACAAATTCAGTCCATGATTAACTGTTTTGAGCTTAAATTCAGTCCATGCCACTGCATATAACAGCCTCGCTCCAAAACCTACTCTTATCTTTGAGATTAAACAAAGAAAATACTGATGAACTTGCAGTTTTACGAGGTGATCCATTGGAGCTGGTGGCTGCCAACTAGCACAAATTGGCCCATACAATTAGTGAAGAGAAGCCAATGATAAGCAGCAGCTATAAAAGCATAATTAATATGTTCATTTATCTGTAACATCATTTGTTGAAAACAGTGCTCAAAAAGAGATGTGGCATTGTTAATCAAAAGATCAAGAAAAGAGCAGAAACGTTGTCTATCACGTTTAAGTTCTGAGTGTTTAATGTTTTCTTCACCAATTATTTATTAGAAGCCCTTGTCAAATTTAGAAGATGCCAGGAAACGGAGAACAGGTAAGGATGAGGAACAAATGCGGAGTTGAGGCTCTTTTTTTTTTTTTCAAAAAGAAAATCCAGCATGTCAAAGTGGAATTCAACATCAGTGAGAATAAATTGCTGACAGGTTTGGTCAAGTTAAAACAAACAGACATATATCATGAATCATTAGAAAGGTCATAAGGCAGACATTTGGATGACAGATCCATTGAGTCATCAAGAAAACAGACATAATAATAACGCACATAAATACCTAAGTCGTTCTTATTTTCAGAAGGTAAACTAAGGAGCATAACTTATAACATAATATCACAAGTCAATATTCAAGTTCAAGATGAGTTATGTGTTCCTGAGGGAGTGCTAAGTATCCGAGTGAGAGTAGTTGTGCGCATCTTCTTCCGCCTACGACCCGTCCCCTCCCCTTGGTAACAATCACCCAACGGCTTATTCGAAAATAATAC
This sequence comes from Ceriops zippeliana, assembly GCA_037897445.1. Taxonomy (NCBI): domain Eukaryota; kingdom Viridiplantae; phylum Streptophyta; class Magnoliopsida; order Malpighiales; family Rhizophoraceae; genus Ceriops; species Ceriops zippeliana. Next base: position 4,508,121 of record JBAPLH010000003.1, on the reverse strand, counting down.
ATATGTGATTGCACATTCTTTGGTTGGTGTCAACACTGATAAGGAATTATCTTTTCCGTTTTATGTGTTCTTTGTTTTACCGGTGGGCCGACAGTAGGAAGGGAAAAAGAGAGAAATATATGGAATCAGAATGGTAAAAAGGAATAAACAAAGAGAGAAAGGAATTTAAGAGAAAAAAAATGAAGAATAAGAAAGAAGGAAAACCCCTCATTCAGTGGACAATAAATTCAGATTCCAAATAAAATCTGAATAAATTCGATGAAGGTAAAATAAAATGAGAGCAATTATATTTGGAGGAACCCAAAAAAAAAGGAAAAAGAAGAAAGAGACAAAAAAGGTATGCAGCGGTAAACTTACCAGCAGAACAGAAAAGATGAAGACTACAATCCCATTGGTAGCGATAACAGTGACGGAAGTGGATCGAAGTCCAAGAAGATCAACCATCTTTTTTCTCTTTTTTTATTTCCTTTGATCTTGTTTTGCTAATTTCTGGCCCAAGACAACGAGAAACGTCGTCCTGGTCTTCTTCTTCTTCCTCTTCTCTCTTCTAATTTGGGTTGCCTCGACCGTCAAAAAAATTTTTATGTTTGCTTCCTCACTCTTGTCATGTCTCCGCTTAGGTCACAGACACAGAGACCAACACCAATCCACCCCACAGCGGGCAAGGCGCTTTGTAATTTGTAAGCCCGCTCTAATCACTGGCTCCGCCTGCTAATGCTATTAATTACCAAGGCTAATTAAAGGAATGACCATTGCGTTTCCTTATTGGGTCCGTAGTCTGCCCAACTCGTGCCCAAATATCTCACCCCACAATTACACCAGGGCTGGCCCAATATTTTTCACTGTCCTTAAATTAATTAAGTAATTTGTAATTAAAAGTAACTGCTCCTTCTCGGCGGTAAAAATAATAAATATAGACTGAAAAAACTTAATAATTAACTAAACTAATATGCTTCTTAAAAAAAACTAAAACAATATGAATATAACTTTAAAAATATTACCGTTACATTAATACGGTCATATAAGTCCAGCAACAAATCAAATCAAAACCAATTCATCATTGACGTGGAGTTTTCATATTAAAAGAAATTTTTTATGGAAAGCTGTCCACTTTTTTTTAATGACTTAAAAATTTAATAAATTCTTTTAAAATATAATTTTTAAATTTTTCTTTACATTATCATATTTATCGATTTAAGAATTTTTTTCCTTTAAAATAATTTTTTCATGTTAATACTATTAATTAAAAAATAGTTTTCATTTTCATTTTTTTAATTAAACATGTTACATTACTTTCAACTATGTGCTAAATAAAATTTAGAATATTAATTGGCATACTTGTGTTAATATTTTTAAAAATATATGCTTTAAATTGTTAATTTTAATTTTTTTTAAAAATTATTATAATAAAAAAGGTGAGGATGTGAGCATTTACAACTAACAATGTACCATGAAAAGTAATTTAAAAAATAAAACAAAAGGAAAAAAGTCACTGCATAAAGAAGTGTGAGAACAATTTTGAAAAAAAAATCTTTAGATGGGTGAAACATCGTAGGAGAAATTATTAATTTAAGGCAATTTTTTAATTCATCAAAAGTATGTCATGTCCCGTAATTTTCTTTTTTTGTTTTGTTTTTTGAAAGCCACCCAATCTCGTGAGTGGACACAGCCGGCTTTGGTGTTGTTGCAAATTGTTGCCATAAATAATCTATCAATATTTATAGACCTTCTGACTGGTTAGCTATGCAGCTTACTTGTGCCAAGAAAAAAAAAATACTACAAGTAATAATCTTATAAGGCAAACAGATGTTTCCAAATTTTCTGTGTGTAGCTTTTTTCTTGATATGCAATTACAATAAAAACTAAACTAGTTAAACTAGTATACTCGTGAATCCACGGGCTCCGCTTAAACCTTCCAATGTTCACCAGAAATTTCCAAACAACACTGTTGCACTTGAACCCAGAACCAAATGCAGTCTGCCAAACCCGGTTGCCCTTCTTGATCCTTGCATTTGCCTCCAAGTAAGCCAGCTCATACCATACACCACTGCTTGAGGTGTTCCCAAAACGCTCCAGAGTCTTTCTCAAGGCTACCATGTACTCCTCCGTCAACTCTAAGTTATTTTATATTTTGTCCAGCACCTTTTTGTTGCTTGCCAGTATGCACACATGCTCAAACACAAGCTTGTAGTCAGGGATGTAAGGTTTGCATGTTTTTCTCTTGACGAGCAGATTAGTGAAGAAATGAACTTGTTCACAAACTAGGAGGACTAAAGGGCCTATTGTGGTTATGTTGGCCTTCAACGCATGGCCACCCACCTCAATTACATCCTTGCCAACTGACAGGCCTCGCCTTCCTTCCCCATCTTCCCTAAGATGTATGCTTCTGAAGCTACAGTCATCCATGCCTTTATGCGTTCGAACCAACTACATATACATACAAGTATGCATGACATGCAAAATATTTCTAAATTTACACGATTGATTCACTTGATTAACAATATATACAGTAAAGATAGATGATGTTATATCTTCGAAATCTAAGACTGATAATTAATTATAAGGAATATACAAAGTTAGTAGCACCCAATACACACGCACATTTATATGGTATAATTACCTGTTTCAATTCATATTTAGACCACCACCAGTCCATGCGGTGATTGGATAGAAGAATGGCGGCAGCACCCATTCTGAAGAAGCAATTAAGAAGGAGCATGTCTATGTCGTTGTCACTATACCATGTGTAACTCACAACTTCCGTGCTTACCACCAGGGCGTAGGAGGCAGGATATGCATCCAAGAAGTCTTTGGCGAGGTCAATAGCTATGATCACGGCAACACAGCCCATCCTATCAAAAAGAACTCAACGTATTTCCAGATTTCTTCAAGAGAAGTTAGAGAGCGTTGTAATAAACTTCTAAGCGGCAGTAGAGCAACCTTTCAATTCAATAGAGGCAAGACAAATTAGAATAAGGATAAACACAATAAGTGACACTCTTTGTATTGTACTTACTTAGTAATTACAATAGTGAATGGATTAGAAGATTAAGATATCCATCTATCGTTAGTAATTAATTTGCAAATATAGATATAATTACCTTGAGGTGGTCTGGAGGGCAAAAGTAGGCAAAATCTAGTAAATAAGTTGGGCATGGAGTAAAATGAAGAAATGTATGCAGTCATCATCAATCCAAAGGTTGCCAGTATTGTTACAACGAAAATAAGATTATTATCATGACTAGGAGCAGGAGCACTAGGAGGACTGCTTGCGGGCTTGGGAAAGAGGTACTGGGGGCGCCTATGCCACATGAATGCAATCAATAATAGTCTTCTTTTTATCTCAGTGCCAATAGTACCACAGCATCCAAATAAGATGGGCATTACGAGAACAGGGAGCAACGCAGTTATTAGGAAATTAAAGGCATGGCCATGGCCATGTCCGTGGCCAGGCAAATACGAATAGCCAAGCTTCACGCATTTCAAGTTCACTGAATTTAGAGAATCGGGCAGCTTACGCCGAACTCTGACGGAGAAACTCAAAGAGTTGGCATTTGTGCCACTTGAGTGCTCTGCTTCCCCACTGCTATTGATATTATTCTTTACAACTATTTCAGCCGCTCCTGCTCCTTTGCCATTAATACGAATGCGTTGTTTGTCTCTTTTAATTAGTTTAATTATGATGAAGTAAGCTAATTACAAGGCACCACAAAAAAAACTATCTTGATAAGGACGATATTGTGACATGGCCAAGTACCAACTATGATTATTATTATATACTGTGTAATTAACAAGTGTATAATGGAAGGAGTTGCGTTGTGCCTAAATATGACGATACGAGGCTCCTTTTGCATTATGCATATTACATGGCTGTTTTTTAGCATTTTATTATTTGTGTTTGTGCGTGTTGATCTTTGGTACCTTTGCAACCACATATGATGCTTAAAGAAAGAGAAAGACGTGACAAAATTTTGTAATTCACGCAGATTGTACATTCACATGTTAATTGATTCAGAAAAACTTATACATTCAAAACGTGATATTGGACTTGTAATTTAAGATTAATGAATGAACCAACTATTTGAGTAATAATCCACATCCACATCATAATTTAACTTATTTTATCTCCTTAATTATATCTACATCGGAGAGCATATGATAGATACATCATTAATATGCAATAATTAAAATTGCGCTACACACGGTTTGCAAAAGTTATAGAAAATTCTTGATGGATTCAAATGTGATATCGAAGTAGGTGCCAAAAAGAGATCACACTTGAATAAACTCACCTTCCTATAATTACGCACAGAACAGAATTAAATGCAAAAAAAAAAAAAAAACCAGTACAATACCAACATAACTTGAGGGAATTATGCTACCTTGCATATTACGGCTTCACCATCAGTTTATCACTTTTGAAATGTTTTAAACTTTTCAGGCGCAAACTGTCACTAAATGTTATAGATTAAACACCTTTTTTTTTCGCTGCTATATTTTTTTATTCCAACGTGTAAATAATCATCAACTGGGCCACCAAAAAAAAAAACTCATTGGTGCCAGCAAGTCTAACTAATTTTGGATTCGCAGAGCTTCGGATTCGCATAATTTTGAAGTCAGAAATTTTTGGATACACATGGATTCACATAATTTAGTATTCACAGTATTCTGAATTTGCAGAGTTCTGGATTCTTATAATTCTAAATTCGTAGTGTTCTGGATTCGAAGAGTTCTGGATACGCGTGGATTCCCATCATTCAATATTTGCAGAGTTCTAGATTTGCATAGTTTTGCATTCGGAGACTTCTGGATACGTGTAGATTCATGTATTTCTAGACACACAAAGCTTTGTATTTGCAAAGCTCCAGATTTGCGTAGTTCAGCACTCATGTATTTTCGGATTCGCAGAGTTCCGGATTTGTGTAGTTCCAGACTCACGTAATTCGAAGAGTTATGGATTATTGTAGTTTCGGATTCGCATGGATTCACATATTTCTAGATTTGCAAAGTTCTGGATTTGTGTAGTTCCAAATTCTTAGCATTTCAGATTCGGAGAGTTCTAGATACGCGTTGATTCATCTAATTCCAGATTGGTAGAGTTTTGAATTCACGTCGTTCCCGATTCGGAGAATTCCGGATGCACGTGGATTCATGTAATACAAGAATTGCAGTGTTTTGGATTTGTAGACTTCCATATTCTTGTAGTTCAGGATTCGTAAAGTTCCAAATTCGAGTGGATTAGCGTAATTTTAGATTTGCATAGTTCCAAATTCAGAGAGTTCCGGATACACGTGGATTGAAGTGATTCCAGATTCTCAGAGTTATGAATTCGTAGAGTTCTGGATTTGTGTAGTTTCGGAATCGTAGCATTCTGATTCAGAGAGTTCTGGATAGACATGGATTCCCATAATTCCAAATTCGCAAAGTTCAGGATTCGGGTAATTCCGGGTCATAGTGTTCCGGATACATATGTATTCACGTAATTCTAGATTCACAGAGTTCTGTATTCGCAAAGTTCCAAATTCGCGTAGTTCTGCACTCACGTATTTTCAGATTCTCAGAGTTTTACATTCGCAGAATTTCGGATTCGTGTAGTTCCAGATTCGGAAAGTTTCGGATAAGCCTGGATTCACGTAATTTTAGATTCTCAGAGTTCTGGATTCGTAGAGTTCTACATTCGCGTAGTTTCGAAATTGTAGCATTCCGGATTCGGAGAGTTCCAGATATGAATGGATTCCCATAATTACGAATTTGTAGACTTCCAAATATGCATAGTTCCGAATTCAAAGAGTTTCAAATACGTGTGTATTCACGTAATTCTAGATTCACAGAGTTCTGTATTCACAAAGTTCCAAATTCGTGTACTTCTGCACTCGTGTATTTCAAGATTCGCAGAGTTTCGAACTTGTGTAGTTCTTGATTCGCATGAATTCCTGTATTTCTGGATTCGCAGAGTTCCGAATTTGTTTAGTTCTGGATTTAGAGAGTTTCAAATATGCGTGGATTCACGTAATATCGAATTCTCAGAGTTCTGTATTCGTAGCATTCTAAATTCAGAGAGTTCTAGTTACGCATGGATTCACATAATTTCGGATTTGCAAAGTTCCGGATTCTAGTAATTTCAAATTTGTAGAGTTTTAGGTTCAACTAGATTGACATAATTCTAGATTCAAAGAGTTCTAGATTTGCAGTGTTCCAGATTTGTGTTGATTGCCATATTTTCGGGTTCGCAAAGATCTCAATTCACAGTGTTCCGGATTCTTGTGGATTCGCAAATTTTCGGACTCACAAAGTTCTTGATTTGCGTAGTTTCACATTCATAGCGTTTCAGATACGTGTTGATTCATGTAATTCTAGATTTGCAGAGTTTCGGATTCGTGTACTTCCAGATTCGGAGAGTTTCGAATACGTGTGGATTCACGTAATACAGGATTCGTAATGTTCTCGATTTGCAGAGTTTCAGATTCCTATACTTCCTAATTCGTAAAGTTCCAAATTCAAGTGGATTAGCGTAATTCTAGATTTGTAAAGTTTCAGATTCGCATAGTTCTGGATTTGAAGACTTCTGAATACACATGGATTGACGTAATTCTAGATTCTCAGAGTTCTGAATACACATGGATTGACGAAATTCCAGATTCTCAAAGTTTTTAATTCGCAGAGATCCAAATTTGCGTAGTTTCGGATTTGTGTAGTTCCGGATACGTCTATATTCACATAATTCCAGATTTACATCGTTCTGTATTCGCAAAGTTCCAGATTCGCGTAGTTCCCTACTCACATATTTCCTGATTCGTAGAGTTTTAGATTCGTGTAGTTCTGGATTTGCGTGGATTTTCGTATTTTTGGATTCGCAGAGATCCTTATTCGTGTATTTTTGGATTCAGAGAGTTTCAAATAAGTATGGATTCACGTAATTCCAGATTCTGAGAGTTCTGCATTCGTAGAGTTTCGGATTCACGTAGTTCTATGTTAGAAGAGTTCCGGATAAATGTGCATTTTAGATTTGTGTAGTTTTGGATTTGCATGGATTTTCGTATTTTCGGATTCACAGAGATCCTTATTCATGTATTTCTGGATTCAGAGAATTTTAGATAAGTCTATATTCACGTAATTCCAGATTTATAGCGTTCTGTATTCGCAAAGTTCCAAATTCGCGTAGTTTCCTACTCACATATATCCTGATTCACAAAGTTTTAGATTCGTGTAGTTCCGCACTCATGTATTTTCAGATTCGCAGAGTTTCAAACTCGTGTAGTTCTGGATTCGTGTGGATTCCCGTATTTCAGGATTCGCAAAGTTCTGAATTTATGTAGTTCTGAATTCGAAGATTTTTGGATAAGCGTGGATTGACGTAATTCCAGATTCATAGAGTTCTGTATTCGTAGAGTTCCGTATTCGCGTAGTTCCAGAATCGTAGTGTTCTAGATACGCGTGGATTTAATTTTAGATATGTAGATTCCGGATTCGTAGAGTTTCAGATTTGAGTGGATTTGCGTAGTTTTAGATTCGTAGAGTTCCAAATTCACAGTGTTCCGGATTTGTGTGGATTCGCATATGTCTGGATTCCGCAGTGTTACGGATTCGCAGTGTCACAGATTCGTGTGGATTCGCATATTTCTAGATTTGTAGTGTTTCAGATTTGCGTAGAGTTTCATATTTGAGTGGATTCATGTAAATCTGGATACGCAGAATTCCGGATTCTCCTAGTTCTGAATTTGTAATGTTCTAGATTCAGAGAGTTTTGGATATAGTGGATTCCCATAATTCTATATTCGCAGTGTTTTAGATACGTGTGTATTCACGTAACTCTAGATTCACAGAATTTTGTGTTCATAAAGTTTCAGATTCGCGTAGTTCTGCTATCACGTTTTTTGATTTGCAAGGTCCGGATTCAAAAAGTTCCGGATACGCGTTGATTCTTGTAATTTCATATTCTTAGAGTTTTGGATTCGCGTATTTCCAGATTCGCAGAGTTCCGGATAAGTGTGGATTCATGTAAATTCGATTTGCAAAGTTTCGGATTCACATAGTTTCAGATTCGCAGAGTTCCAGATACGCGTGGTTTCATAGAATTCTGGATTCGTAAATTTCTGGATTCACGTCATTCTGGATTCATAGAGTTCCGGATACACAGGGATTAATGTAATTTCAGATTTGCAGAGTTCTAAGTTCGTAGTGTTCCTGATTCATATAGTTTTGGATTAGTTTGGATTCCCACAATTTTGGATTTGCAGAGTTTCGGATTCGCGTTATTATGGAATCATAGCATTTCGGATTTGGAGAGTTTCGGATACGCGTTGATTCATGTAATTCTAGATTCACAGAGTTTCGAATTCACATAGTTCTGAATTAAGAGAGTTCTGGATATGCGTGGATTCACATAATTCAGGATTCACATTGTTTTTTATTTGCAGAGTTCCGGATTCACGTAATTCCGAATTCGTAGAGTTCCAAATTTGAGTGGATTAACATAATTCCAAATATGTAGTTCCGGATTCGCAAAGTTCCTAATTGAGAGAGTTTTGGATACACATGGATTAACATAATTCGAAATTCTCAAAGTTTTGGATTCATAACGTTTCGGATTCATGTAGTTTTGGAATTGTAGCATTCCGGATTCAAATGGAACTCCATAAATCGGGAAGTTAGTGAATCCAAAACTACGTGAATCCATAACTACATGAATTTAGAACTCTATGAATCGGGAAGTCAGCATATCCAAAACTACGCGAATATGCAACTCTGCAAAAACAGAACTGCACAAATTCAGAACTACGCAAATCCTAAACTCCACGAATTCAAAACTCTGTGAAACCAGAACTTTGTGAATCTGGATCTACGTGAATCTGTAACCACATGAATTAGGAATTCCGTAAATCCAAAACTAGGCGAATCTAGAACTTTACGAATTGGGAAGTTAGTGAATCCAGAACTACGCTAATTCAGAACTCTATGAATCCAAAACTACGCGAATCTGAAACTCTATGAAATTGGAACTACGCAAATTCAGAATTACGTGAATTCAAAACTATGCGAATCTGAAACTTTGCAAATCTAAAACTCTGTGAAATCATAAGTACATGAATTTGGAACTATACGAGTCCGGAACTACTCAAATTGGTAACTACGTGAATCTAAAACTCTGTAAATTGGGAACTCAACGAATCTAGAACTACTCGAATCCGAAGCTACACAAATTTAGAACTCTGTGAATGTAGAACTATGTGAATCCGGAACTTTGTGAATCGAGAACTCAGTAAATTTGGAGCAATGCAAATGTGGAACTCTGTGAATTCGGAACTATGCAAATCCAGACCTCCATTTATCAGGAAGACAAGGAATCTAAAATTATGCGAATCTAAAATTCTATGAAACCAAAACTACGTGAATCTGAAACTATGCTAATCCATAACTCCACGAATCCAGAACTCTACGAAACCGAAACTTTGTGAAATCAGAACTCCAAATCCCTTAACCTTTGTTAAAAAGATCATATAGCAATATTAGTGTTAGGTTTTGCTTACATATTATCAGAGTTCGTATCATTTGGGATCAGAGCCTTGTGTCACAAGGATACATTGATCCGGCCCATTCATGTATCCTTAAGGTGTAAATTTGGGCAAAGACCAAACCTCTACGACCTGCCCAACCCATTTGCTATCTATGAAAGGTCCCAGAAGCATGCGAAATATGCCATAATTGCTTAGAGAATTCTGGAAAAGACCATATCTAGAATACTCCTTGTATATATTGACAATATTCCATTCTAGGACTTTCTTTTGAGTTATATAAATAGTTCACTCCTCTCATTTGTACAACACGAATCTTTTCTTAATACAAGTTTACTTACAAAGCACTCTTGTGCTCTCTCTCTCTCATTCTCTCAAGTACTTCCAATTCGCTCACTTGCCTCTCACACATCTTCAGCTTATTCACTCAAACTCTTCAAGGCTTATTTAGCTCATCTTCTCTAATAAGATTGACTAAGTGTCGCGCGAGTTAGCACGATCTGAGCTTAACTCTGTGACCGATGGTATCAGAGCATGGTTGAATCCCAATTTCAACTTTGTTCTTGTTTAAGTCGTAAGTATGGCCAGTGAAGAAGGATTTGTTGAGACTACTATCAATGAGCAACAAGTAGCATAACCAACATTCGTGGGCATGAGGAGCAGCATGTTCCAACCAAATGTAGCAAGTCTCGTGTTGGTGGCTTGGAAAGGAGCGTCACTAACATAAGCTCCATTGTGGGTGACCTCAGCGATCAAGTTAATAACTTGATCCATGAGAATGCAAAGATCACGCAGGCTACCAAAGTCATGATCAAAGAGTTTGGCTACCCATTTAGGAGAGAGATACGCTCCGTAAATCAAGATTTGCCTAACTTACATGAGTTCATTGAGGGAAAGATTCAGAACCTCCATAGGGAGATGGAGTCTCTGTGCTTCACTTGCCAGTACGGCTGCCACTATTAGCACTACTGCAGTACATGGCTAAAGCTTGCCACGTACAATGGCACACACAATGTCACTGTTGTAGAAAACTTTTTATTTGGCCTTAAGCAATACTTCGAGGCCATGGGGGTTGTTGATGACTTGGTCAGGATAGGCAATGCCCCAATCTTCCTAAAAGATGCTGCCCAACTCTAGTAAAGATGAAAGCACTCTAAACGAGAGAAAGGCTTGTGTGTAATCAACACTTAAGAATAATTCAAGGTTAAAGTGCATAAGTACTTTGTACCTCACAATGCATATAGCAAAGTTAGAGGAAAGTTGCGTCGCCTATGTCAGACAGGTAGTATTTCTGACTATATTAAAGAATTTACTACCCTCATGCTTGAAATTAAGATGTCCAATGAGGAGCTTCTCTTCTACTTTAAAGATTGACTTAAAGGATTGGGTGAGAGTCGAGCTAGACAAGCATAATGTGCAGACCCTAGATTCTGCCATTGCCGCAACTGAAACTTTCATTGACTACTCCGCTCACTATAAGAGTAAAAAGCCAAACTTTGGCAAAAGTAGTAGAGAGAAAATCAGGCATAAGAAGTAGGATTCTGGTCCCATTGAGGGTGGACAACAAAGACCCTTAAGTGACCATCCCAAGCATGAGAAGAAGTCTGCAGGTAAGCATAACTCAGCTAATCCTCCTAGACCCTATTTCATCTGTGACGGACTACACTAGGTAAAGGACTACCCCGAACGTAAAACAATGAATGCTATGATGGCAGTACTTGACCTAGAAAAGGTCGACAAAGAAACCCAAATGGATATGGGATCTATCCAATGATTGGGTAATCACTCAAAGCGTTTTTCCCCAATAGTCGTTAAGGAGAAGGGACTGTTGTACATTGATCTTACCATCAAAGGTAAATCAGCTTGTGCGATACTAAATACGGGGGCAATGCACAACTTCATAGACGTACAAGAAGCCAAATGTCTAAGCCTCAAACTAATGAAGGGAAATGGCACCATCAAAGTGGTAAACTCGGAAGCTAAGCCTGTCCAAGCCTAGGTTGGGGTTGTCAATACTTATAAGATCTGTGTAGTTCCCTTGAAGCGCAAAGAGAGATCTTAACCATCGATGATCTCGGCCTTGCAATTAAAACAGGGTCTCAAGTCAGGTCTTGGTTATGTCGCTACTATAAGGGAGCTAAGCGATGGGGAAGATGTAGCAACACCAACTCCCATACTACCGTAACCTATTCAGGCTATCATTACCGAGTTCAAGGACGTCATGCCTTCCAAATTACCAAAGAAGCTTCCACCAAAGCTAGATGTGGATCACCATATTGACCTAGAACCCAGTGCCAACCCTCCTACCATGAGCCCTTATCATATGGCACCCCCAAAGCTCGCTGAATTGAAAAAGTTGCTCTACGATTTGATTGAGTTGTGCTACATTCGACCATCAAAAGCCCTATTTGGTGCCCCAGTCCTTTTCCAAAAGAAAAAAGACAAATTGCTACACATAAGTATCGACTACCGAACCTTGAATAAGGTCACTATCAAGAAGAAGTACCTAATCCCCTTGATAGCTGATCTTTTTGACCAACTTGGGAAGGCAAGATACTTCATTAAGCTGGTTAGTATCGACTACCAGGTCCTTATAGCACAAGGTGATAAGCTAAAGACGACCTACGTGACACACTATAGAACGTTCGAGTTCCTAGTCATGCTCTTTGCCCTTACCAATACACCAGCCACCTTTTGCACACTCATGAATAAGGTATTACGTGCTTTTCTTGACAAATTCGTGGTAATGTATTGGGATGACATTATAGTGTACAACAACACACTTGAAGAGCACGTTGAGCACCTCAAGTAAGTCTATTAAGTTCTATAGGAAAACAAGTTATTTGTTAAGAAGGAGAAGTGCTTGTTCACCGAGCAAGAGGTGGACTTCCTCGGCCATCGAATCAAGGATGGTAGACTCTTGATGGATCCAGCAAAGGTACAAGTCATCCAACAATGGGAGCCTCCAACCAAGGTCCCGTAACTGTGATCCTTCCTAGGACATGTCAACTACTATTGTCGATTCATCAAGGGATACTCTATCATAGCCGCACCCTTAATCGACCTATTGAAAAAGAACCACACTTGGCATTTGACAAAGGAATGTCAAGTTTCCTTCAAGAGATTAAAGCAAGCAATCTTCGAAAAACCTGTTGTGGTGTTATCGGACTACGAAAAGCCTTTCAAAGTCCACACCAATGTATCTGACTTCACCATTTGAGGAGTCTTGATGCAAGATAGGCATCTCATTGCCTATGAAAGTCGCAAGCTAAACGACACGGAGAGATGGTATACCATCCAGGACAAAGAGATAACCATCGTCATCCACTGCTTGCGCACTTGGAGACATTATCTCCTTGGAAGTAAGTTCGTAATCTTGACCGATAATGTTGCTACGAACTACTTCCAAATTCAGAAGAAATTCAGCCCCAAGCAAGCTCGTTGGTAAGACTTCCTGGCAGAATTTGACTACACACTATGGTATAAGTCGGGTCAAACCAATGTAGTTGCTGATACGCTAAGCTGGAAGGCAGAACTAGCGGCCCTTATAGCTAGTGCCCTTAAGAGCAACCTCCTTGAACGAATCAAGGCAAGTATTGGACAAGACAAATTGGCCAACAATCTATTGAGATTGGCTAGTAAGGGGAGGACTCGTCAATTTTGGGTAAACAACAAAGTCCTAATGACAGTTAGGAATCAAGTCTTTATGCCGAAGTGGGGAAACTTATGGAAAGAGATCCTCAAGGAATGCCATGATTCGCTATGAACTGGTCGCCCAGGTATGGCACAAACCCTTACTTTTGTCCAACAACATTATTTTTGGCCGCATATGGATACGAACGTCGAGGCCTATGTGCGAACTTGCTTAGTTTGCCAACAAGACAAGGTAAAACAGCAGTCACCAGCTGGCCTACTTGAGCCACTACCCACTTCTAAGAAGCCTTGGAAAATGTCTTAATGGACTTTATTGTGGCTTTACCAAAGTCTGAAGGATGTGGAAGCATCATGGTGGTAGTTGATCGGTTCAATAACTATGACACCTTCATTCCAGCACCTGTTAATTACAAGGTAGACGAAGCTGCTCATTTGTTCTTCAAGAACGTAGTAAAGCTATGAGGTGTGCCAAATAGCATAATCAGATACAGAGACCCCTGTTTTATGGGTAAATTTTGGCGCAAGCTATTCAAGTTGCTGGGAACCGACCTGAACTTCTCGACAAGCTTCCATCCTCAAAGCGATAAGTAAACTGAATGAGTCAATGTCTTGCTCGAAAAATACTTGAGGCACTATATCAGTGCTCACCAATGAGATTGGGCGAAGCTACTTGATGCTACCCAATCTCATACAACCTTCAGAAGAGTGAGGCCACAAATAAAAGCTCGTTTGAGATTGTCCTAAGACAACAAACCGTTAACACCAAGTGTTACTGTCTCTCCCTACACCGACAACAACCCATCTGCCTGTAAGTTCATAAAGGAATGGCATGAGGAAGCAGACATAATAAGGGCTTGCATTAACAAAGTGGCTAAGAAGATGAAAAGATGGGCTGACTCCAAGCGACTCTTAAAGGACTATGTAGCGGGAGACATGTTAATGGTGAAGCTGCTGCCCAACCAATTCAAGTCTCTATGCAAAGTACACAAGGGCTTGGCACAGAAGTATGAATGCCGCCTATTAAGTCCAACTCCCTCCAAAGTTGAAGATCTACAACATTTTCCATATAAATCTTCTAAAGCATTTCTATGGAGACAAAAAGGATCCAAGCTGAAATGAGTCCAAACGTGCACCAACGGCTATAGTCACCGAATTCAACAAGGAGGTGGAGCACATCCTTATTAATAGAGTGATCTGAAAAAGGGAAGTTTCCAACTACACCAATTACTTAGTGAAATGGACAGATTTGCCAAACCATGTGGCTAATTAGGAATGGGAGGACCAGCTTTAGCAATTTGCTGATCACATTTGGCAATTTAAGGCTGAAAATGAGACAAGAACATCGCAAAATTAAATAAGGGAGGATGTCACAAGGATACATTGATCTGGCCCATTCCTGTATCCTTAAGGTGTAAATTCGGGCAAAGACCAAACCTCTACGAGTTGCCCAGCCCATTTGCTATCTACGGAAGGTCCCAAAAGCATACGAAATATGTCACAATTGCTTAGAGAATTCTAGAAGGGACCATATCTAGAATAATCCTCGTATATACCAAGAATATTCTATTCTAGGACTTTCTTTTGAGTTGTATAAATAGGTCACTCCTCTCATTTATACAACACGAATCCTTTTTTAATATAAGTTCACTTGCAAAGCTCTCTTATGCTCTCAAGCACTTCCAATTCGCTCACTTGCCTCTCATACTTCTTCTGTCGATTCACTCAAACTCTCTAAGGCTTACTTAGCTCATCTTCTCTCGCAAGATTGACTAAGTGCCACATGGGTTAGCACAATTTGAGCCTAACTCCATGACACTTGGCTCTAACTCAGGTTAGTTATACTTTTGTTATCATCTCTTTCATGTGTTCTTCATTGTTTGTTGAATAATCAAAAAAAGAAAATAAAAGAAAAGAAGAAATTCGTGTGTTCTTGTGTTTGGCCACTATTGTCATTCATTTTGCATAAATACCCATCAGTTAACCAAAAAAAAAAATTATGTATTTCTTGGGTTGCCTTTCTACTTTTCATTCCTTCTATAGAAATACCCATTAGTTAACCTAAAAAAAAAAAGGCTTCATTGCTCAATTGGTCATTTACTAAATTATATTCAATAATTGATTATTGTCCAATTGCACTACTCATATCATTGAATTTCTTGTCATCCTGTTTACTTTATTGCCCATCTCTTTTGATCATGTTACTTTTTTTTGAAGAGGTAGGTCTAGGATTGATATATTCAAGTTTTTTTTTGTTATGAATATAGTTTTCTTGCAACTATTGAAAGAGCTCTTAGAGTCTTGCAATTCATTATATGAAACATGAGAGTTGAGGACTACTATAGTTGAGTGGAGAGCAAATACAAAAGGGAATGAGTTTTGCAAGGTATATTCTTTATTTATTAATAATCTTTCATGGAAAATGTCTAATGCTAAAGAAGGCAGTTTCCCACATAAAGAGGAGTTGTTCCAGATTTCAAATTGCTTATGAAATCCTTAAAGCAAAAGTTTGATAGGATTGACCAAATGTTTTAGGAAGTGTTAGATAGGATGGATAAAATAGAGGGGGAATTGAGTGTCAATCCTAAGAGGCCAGCTGGAAGGGTCGTGAAGGAGCAAGTTGAACATGATTTTGGTGAAGATGGTGATGATTATTATGATGACGGTGATAATGCTAGTAGAAAGTTCAAAGGTAGATTTAGAGGAGGATGTGGTAATAGGAATGGTAGAGGAGTAAGAAGCAATGGAAATGTTTATGATAAGTACAATGGAGGTTGGGATAATAGAAATAGAATGGAGGAAGGAGTAGACAAAAATCTTAGTAGTATTAAAATGAAAATACCTTCTTTCCGAGGGAAAGCTGACCCTGATGTCTATTTGGATTGAGAACAAAGTGTAGAATTAATTAATATATAAGTGCCACAACTTCTCTAAGAAGAAGAAAGTGAAGTTAGCTATAACAGAGTTCACTGATTATGTTGTAGTATGGTAGGACCAGCAAGTTACCACAAGAAGAAGAAATTTTGAGAGAACTATAGAAACTTGGAATAAATTGAAGACTGTGATGAGAAGGAGATTTGTTCCTAACTCTTATTATAGGGATTTGTATAACAAGTTGCAGAGCCTTACACAAGGTTCCAAGAGTATGGAAGAGTACCATAAGAGATAGAAATTGCTATGGTTAGGGCAAATGTAATGGAGGACAGGGAGGCAACCATGGCTAGGTTCCTCCAAGGGTTAAATAGAAGCATAGCTGATGTGGTAGAATTACAATACTATGTAGAGCTTAAAAATATAGTACTTATCATCATGAAAGTTAAGAGTTAACTTAAGGGAAAAAGCACTTATAGATATAATCAGAACTTAAGTTCATCTTTTTGGAAGTCGAACTTAAAGGCAAATTTGAAGACAAACTTGAGGGCACCCAAGGAAAAACTAAAGACATCAAATGCTTTAGATGTCTAGGTAGGGGTCATGTGGCTTCACAATGTCCTAACAAGTGAACCATATACCTTAAAGAGAATGATGATTATATGTCTGGCAATGATGCTAGTGATGAAGACCAAATGCCGCCACTAGAAAATGCTAGTGATGTTGATAAAAGGATAAAGTATCCAGAGTATGGTGGAAGGCTTTTAGTAACAAGGAGAGCCCTCAGTGTACAAGTTAAGAAGGAGGAGGATGTTAAGATGCAGTGAGAAAATATTTTCCATACTTAATATTTAGTTCAAGATAGACTCTATTGCTTGATCATCAATGGAGGTAGTTGCACTAATGTAGCAAATATAGAGTTGGTGAAAAAATTGAACTTGCTTACAACCAAACATCCTAGGCCATATAATTTGCAATGTTTAAATGACAGTGGAGTGGTGAAAATGACTAAACAAGTTGTGGTTCCATTTTTCATTGGTAGATATAAGGATGAGTTGTTTATGATGTTGTACCTATACAAGCTATGCATTTATTATTGGGTCATCCTTGGCAATTTGATAGAAAAGTTTTGCATGATGATTACAAGAACTGCTATTCTTTCACCATGGATGAAAAACCATTGACATTTATCCCATTAACTCCAAAACAGGTGTATGAAGACCAAGTGAGACTTTATGAAAGTGAGCAAAATAGAAGGAGAAAAAGGAAAGAGAAAGTCATGAAAAAAGAAAGTGAAGGAGAGAAAAACAAGGTGAAAGCATTTAAGAGTGCTAAGTACAAGAGTGGTCAAGTTCACAAAAGTGAAGATGAGAGAAAACAAATGAATGTGTTTGCAAAAGGAGCAGATGTTAAAGTTACCTTCCAAGTTAGGCAACAAATGATCTTGATCCTTTACAAGGATTCTTATTTCTCTAACAATGACATTGACTCATCTTTGCCTAATGTTATTTCATCTTTGTTGCAGAATTATAATGATGTATTCCCTAAAAAGATCCTAGATGGTTTATCACTAAGGAGAGGGATTAAACATCACATTGAGCTTATTCCTACAACTCTCATTCCCAATAAGCCAGTGTATAGAAGTAATCTTGAGGAGACAAAGGAGCTTCAGAGGCAAGTTGATGAAGAAGGGACATATAAGGGAGAGCATGAGTCCATGTGCAATGCCAGTGTTACTTATGCCAAAGAAAGATGGATCTTAGAGGATATATGTCGATTGTAAAGCTATCAATAAAATAACAGTTAAGTATCGATATCCTATACTCAGGCTTAATGATATGCTAAATGAATTACATGGTGTTTGTTACTTCTTTAAAATTAACCTTAAGAGGTATCATCAAATTAGGATGAGGGAAAAAGATGAATGGAAAACTACATTCAAGACCAAGCATGGTTTGTAAAAATGGTTAGTTATGCCTTTTGGTTTGACTAATACATCTAGTAATTTTATGAAATTAATGAATCATGTTTTGAGACCTTTCTTAGGAAAGTTTATTGTGACTTATTTTGATGACATATTAGTATACAACAAGAATTTAGAAGAGCATGTTGAACATTTGCATTGTGTGCTTGATGTTTTGAGGAAAGAGAAATTATATGCCAATTTGAAGAAATGTGATTTTTGCAAGGATTATGTCATTTTCTTGGGTTATATTGTATCTGCTCATAGCATAGAGGTTAATAAAGAAAAGATTAAGGCAATTCAAGAATGGCCTACACTAAGAGTGTTAGTGATGTTAGCAGTTTCCATGGTTTAGCAAACTTTTATAGGAGGTTCATTAAGGATTTTAGTACCATAGCTGCATCATTGATTGAGGTGATTAAAAAGAGTGTGTGTTTCAAGTGGAGTAAGGAACAACAAGATGCCTTTGATTTGCTTAAGTCTAAGTTGTGTAATGCACCACTTTTTGCTTTGCCTGATTTTTCTAAGATCTTTGAAATTAAATGTGATGCATCATGCATTGGGATTAGGGGAGTTCTCATACAAAAGAAACGACCTATTGCATTCTTTAGTAAGAAGTTGAATAGGGCAACATGGAATTATCCAACTTATGATAAAGAAATGTATGCACTTGTTAGGACTTTAGAAACGTGGCAACATTACCTTTGGCCCAAAGAGTTTGTAATTCATACTAATCATGAGTCTTTAAAATACTTGAAGGGGCAAGGTAAGTTGAATAGGAGATACACAAAATGGGTTAAGTTTATTGAAACTTTTTCTTATGTAATTCAATACAAATTAGGTAAGGAAAATGTTGTTATTGACACATTGTCACGTAGGTACACATTGATTAGCACCTTAAGCATTTAGTTGCTAGGGTTTGAGCACATTATTAATTTGTATGCTAATGATGTTGACTTTAGTAACGTATATGTTGCATGTGAGAAAGCTGCCTTTGGTAAGTTCTATAAACATGAGGGGTATTTGTTTAAAGTAAATAAGCTTTATATTCCTCAAGAGCATTACTTATAAGAGAAGTTCATAGGGGTGGTTTAATGGGACACTTTGGCATTTAAAAGACTTTTGATGTTTTAAATGAACATTTCTTTTAACCACATATGAAATGGGATGTTGAAAGAGTTTATACCAAGTGTATTACCTATAAACAAGCTTAGTCTAGAGTTTTGCCCCATGGTAAGTACATGCCTTTAGAAATTCCTTATGAACCTTGGACCAACATTTCCATAGATTTTATTCTTAGGTTACTTAGGTCCAAGAAGGGCCAAGATTGTATTCTTGTTGTAGTTGACAGGTTTTCAAAGATAACGCATTTCATTGCTTGCACCAAAATGGATGATGCCACACACATTGCAGATTTTTTTTTAAAGAGATTGTTCACCTACATGAAGTGCTAAAGAGTATTGTGTCAAGCCGTGATGCAAAATTTTTGAGCCATTTTTACAGGACATTATGGGGTAAGCTTGGAACAAAGTTGTTGTTTTCTACAACTTGTCATCCACAAACCAATGGACAAACTAAGGTAGTAAATCAAACTCTTGGTATGTTGTTGCATGCTGTTATTAGTAAGAACTTTAAACTTGGGAAGAATGTTTGCCTTTTGTAGAGTTTGCCTATAATTATGTTGTTTATAGTGCTACAAGTTATTCTCCTTTTGAGCTTGTTTATGGTTTTAATCCATTATCTCCTTTGGATTTAGTACCATTGCCTATACAGGACAAGGTTAATTTAGATGGGAAAAAGAAGGCTGAAGTGGTTAGGCAATTTCATGAAAAAGCTAGGTTTAACATTAAGAGAAAAACCAAACATTATGAAACACAAGCCAACAAAGGTCATAGGCATATTACTTTTGAACCTGGTGATTGAGTTTGGGTACATTTACGGAAGGATAAATTTCCTATGCAAAGGAATCAAAGTTGCAACCAAGGGGAAATGGTCCTTTTCAAGTGGTGGCAAAAATCAACGATAATTCATATAAACTTGACTTGTTAGGTGAGTATAATGTGAGTGCAATATTTAATGTTTCTGACCTTTCTCTTTTTCTTTTTGATGATATAGGTGCTGATTTAAGGACAAATCATTTTAAGGACAGCGAGAATGATGGAAGTCATATTGTATCAGCTCAAATCAATAAGGGGGTTTGATGCTTTGCAAAACTTAGAGGACTAATGACAAGGACAAGGTCAAAGAAAATAAACGAAGCTCTCAACAACTTGTTATACGAAATTTACCATCAAGAAGTTGCTAGGTATGAGTTAAGGATGATAGAGACTTCACCAAATCTTGCAAATGTATCATCTATGAAGGAATTTAAGAACCATGGCCTTGGGAAAGAAGTTGGATTTGAGAACTCATGTTTGGGCATTTAAATGGATTATTTTCATGGGTTATATTGTTATGTAGTGAGTTGAACGAATTTCAGCATCTTAATAAGTTATTTTCATAGATTTTTATTATTATTTAATGGGTTGGATGAATTTCCTTAATAAGTCCATCTTATTAGTTAGGGTTTTGGGGGTTAGCATAAAAGGGGCAAAAAGGATAGCTAGAGGACACAGACCTATTTTCATGAGTATATGAACTATTTTCTTTGGTTCTTTAAGAACTAATTCTGAAGTTTCATACTTGAATGTCCTAGTTCAATAAACTTATCTTCTTCAATTTTGTTGTTGTTAGGAGTGATGTTTGAATCTTATAGTTCTGATTCTTAGTTATTTATAATCATTAGGTCAGAACTTCAAATCTTTTAACCTTTGTTAGAACAATCTTATACCAACATTGGTATTGGGTTCCGTTTACATATAATCAGAATTCGTATCACTTGTGAACCCGCAAACCTAAGAACCTAAAACCCTGTGATCCCAAAACCCTATCAAATTGGAACCTTGTAAACCCAAAACATTATGAACCTAGAACCCTGTAAAACTATAATCCTGTGAACCCAAAACCCTATTAACTTGTAATCTTGCGAACCCAAAATACTGTAAAACTAGAACCCTGAAAGCATAGAACCCTATGATCTCAAAATCGTACGAACCACGAACCTTGTGATCTCAAAACCCTATAAAACTGAAATCCTGTGAACCTAGAACCTTGTAAAGTCGGAACCATGTGAACCCGAAATCCTTTGAACCCGAAACCTTATAAAACAAGCACTTTGCTAATGCAAAACCCAATAAACCCAAAACCTTATAAACACGGAACTCTGTGAATCCAAAACCCTGAAAAACCAAAACCTTATAAGCCCTAAATACTGTAAACTCAAAACCCTATGAACCCAAAACCCTATGATCCCATAACCCTATCAAATCGGAACCCTATGAACCCAATACCTTATGAACATGAAACCCTCCCAAAACCCTGTGAACTTGAAACCTTGTGATCCTGAAACCCTATGAACCTAAATCCCTTTGAACTGGGAACCCTATGAACCCATAATCTTGTTAACCCAGCACATTATGATCCCAGAACCGTATGCACCCAAAATCATATGATGAAACTCAATAAACCTAGAACCCTATGAACCCGGAACCCTATGAACCTGGAACCCTATAAACCCAAAACCCTGTGCACCCGATAAGCTATGAACCTAAAACCTTATGAACCCTATGGAACCAAAACCCTGTGAACCAAGAACCTCGTGATCTCAAAACCCTACGAACCCAAAACCTTGTGAACTTGAAACCCTATGAGCCTAGAACCTTGTGATCCTAGAACCATGTGAAATTGAAATCCTGTGAATCTGAAACCCTATTAACCCGGAATCTTGCAAACGCCAAACCCTATGAACCCAAAACCCTATAGACCTTAAACATCGTAAACTTGGAACCCTATGAACCCAGAACCCTATGATCCTAAAACCCTACAAACCCAAAACGTTGTGAACACTTCCCCCAAACCCCAACCCTAAAACACTAAAACCCTTAACCCTAAAAGCCTTAAATCCCTAGACCCTAAATCCTAAAATCATGAACCCTTAAAACCCTAAACCAAAACCTAAAAAGCATAAAATGCTAAACCCCTAAACCCTAAATTTAAACCTAAACTGTAGAAACCATGAAACCTAAACCCTAATATCCTAAACCCTAAACCTTAGAGCCTAAACAAAAAACCCAAAACCTAAACCTGAAAAGCGCAAAACTCTAAACTCTTAAACCCTAAATTCTAAAATCCACTCTAAGTCCTAAACTACCAACCCTAAATCCTAAATCTCAAAACAGCCAAACTTTTTAAGCCCTAAAACTTGAATGATAAACCCTATACTATAAACCCTAAGCCTTAGAATCCTTAACTTTTAAACCTGGATCCTATCCCTAAAACTCTTATTCTTTAAAAAAGTGTAAAATATAACATATTATTAGATTAGATTGTATAAAAGTAGCTCAATACAACTAATTTTGTGATTTTGGCTTTACTATTAAAGGAATGGAGATATAAAGAAAATTATTCTTCAAAACATAAAGGACGAATCATTACAATGAAGATTTATAATTAGTGTACCCTAAAACCCTTATCCTTAAAAAAAAGTGTAAAATATAACATATTATTAGACTAAATAATACATAAGTAACTTAATACAACAAATTTCATAATTTTGGCTCTATTATTAAAGGGATGGAAATATAAAGAAAATTGTTTATAAGATTGCAAGACAATCATTAAAATTGAGGTATATAATTAGAGTCTTGTGCAATCCCCAAATTCCAACTAAGTTGAATAATAAATTCTATCAAGCAAAGATTAGATCAACACTCCCATACAATGGTTAATAACTCAGGTTGATGAGAAATAACATGTTCAAAAGATCGATGGCACAAATGAAAACACTTAAATAGATTTGTGGCCATTCTAAGAAGTAATAAATGAAAATATTAGTAGCAAATTATACATAGCTTTGATTACACACAAGTTGCAAGAGTGGCATTTGGTTAGTTTGGACATGTCCAATATGAATAAGAGGGCAAGCCTATTTAAGGAAATTATACAATAGAACTTTGGTTATTAATGATTTAAGGAAATTATACAATACACAAGCCTATTTCATAAAAGAACATAATAGCCAGAAAAACTCATGAAAATAGCCTTAAATAAATTTGTAACTGAGGTTTTGTTATGCTTCTTGTTGTAAAATGTCCACAAAAAAGAGCAAGAAAAAAAAATTAATAAAGTATGAAACTAAACCAAGTATACCCTCTGTTGCCAACTGAGAAAGCCAACAAGTTTGCAAGATGGTGCTACTTTCATGAACTTTGACATGATACAATATTAGTGCCATAGCTGATTGCTTTAAGGCTTAAATCTGACATATTAGTCATCCATTTTTTAGGGCCATTGGAATCCCCCGGTATATTATATGCATAAGAAGGCCATCTCATGTCCATGCCACACGAGCGAGTGATGCCCATTCTAACCAATTTCTGTGTGCGTTCAAGAACTATAAGGCTTGAAAATGTGGAGAAGCTGTTCCCAACAAATACATCAGCCCTCAGGCACACTTCATAGTCTATTGCTGACTGAATGAGATAAGGATGCCTCTTGTAAATATTGTCAACGCCCAATTTCTTCTTCTCATAAGGTAGCAAACCTTGTCTCCAACCAGTGAGTATAGAAGGCTCTTCAAGAAGACTATCAGCTACAGCGAGATAAACAATGGTAGGAGTTTCTAAGCCCCCAATGTTCCCCACTCTTTCCATAATCTCCTGCCTGCTACTACAAATTTGGGTTATGTTTTGCCTTTGCTCTAGCTTCTTACAATGAATAATCCAGTCAATCTCTATCCTCATATGAACTGCTACATATGGTGCTGGCTGCAGTGAAGAAGCATCTGAATGAACAACAGATTGAGCAGATTCAGTTCTTACTTTCATTTCTCTTCCTACTTCTCTAATCTTGGACAGTACTTTCTCAGCTTCTTTGGCTATATCAGCAACCAAATCGAGGCATTCAAAGACCTTGGCATAGTCCTTAACAGGCCAGTGATCATGCCATAAAAAGGGGTTCTTTCCAGCAACTCGAATTACCTCATATCTATCAAATGGATCCTTGCTAAACTGTGTCAATTGATCCAAGTCTCTCTCAACTGTCCACTTTCTTCCACTTCCCTTTGGAAGCTCATAAGCTCCAGTGTGATTCCTAAGATCTGAGAAACGACCCAACTGCACAAATCCACTACAGAGTGAATTAAATCTTTCAAATTGGAATACCTTCTCAAATGATATAGGCTCCAATCGGTCTACTTCCTTGTAGAAGAGTGAAGCACTTAAGCTGGGCATCAAAAGAGTCCTATTCAGCATTCTAGCAGTCAGACAAGCTCTTGCAAAAGCTATCTTTTGGTTATTAAGTCCCCATACTATCTGAGGAACCTCCAAGAACTTATCCTTGCGAATTACCGAATTAGAATCTGAGGAAAGGGAATGGCTAAGAATCAAGTCAAGACGGTTCTGCCCAATCCCACCATAGCCAGAAAAAGAAGGAACCAATACAATTCTGAGAAATAGAGCAATAACTACCAATGCAAAACATTTGCATGTAAAGGAATTCAAATATACACCAAAGAACCTTGCAGGATAAATACAAGTAGAAGACAAGTCCATTTAAGACCCAATATATCAAAGAATCACGGCCTTCCACCAGCAAGCAACATTCTCGAAGTTGGAATTGAAAGAACACCAAGTTCAAACTTCGACCAGAAGAGTACAAGCGCATACCCCAGTCAAATCAAGCACATGACACTTGATTGATCAGATCATCCCAGATGCCAGTCTAACCAGAAGCTTTCAGTTGAAAACGAATATCTGCATGAACAAGAGAAGGATAAAATAATCAATCATTAATTTTTAATAAAATTTAAAAATTTACAACTCAGGTTACGGAGACTCGCAAACATAATACAGAATTGACATGCAACACGAAACTCAGTTTCAATTCCAAGGAATCAAGAAAGAAACTGGGTCAAATTCTGATGCCAAATTGAGAGAAAAGGTGCAAAGGAGATGGCAGAAATGGGATACTGAAACCCATTAAAAACTGCAACTTTTTTTTTCCTTTTTTTTTCCTCTAAAATCAAAACCCAATAATCCAGGTTCAGCTTTTGGAAAGGAACCCACAAATGATCCAAAAACAGTGAATACAGAGAACCGGAGAATGGAAGCAAAAACAAAAAGAAAAAAAGAAGGAAAGAATGAAAAACAAAGGCTCAGACTAGAGGGATGAGACAAAGGTTTCACCTTTTTGAAATATGAATATCTGCCACTGAAACCCCAAGAGAAAGTGATTGAAGGAAACTGGAATTTGAATGTCTTTGAGGCAAAATTGAAGTGAACTAATCAAAGTAATCTGAATTTTGAACAAAACCCAAGAAACAAAATGAACCAAGAAAAAGAAAAACAAAAAAAAGAACGAAAAAAAAAAAGAAAAACAAAAGGACATGAAGCTGATGGTGATTGTGATGGCGACGGTTGTGGTGGTGGATGAGCGGGGGGTTGACCAAAAGCAAAACCATCGATTCGTCATAATTACAAAAACCAAACCATTGATAAACAAATGGAGAAAGAAATATGTTTGGTGGAAACATAAAAATAACATAATAATAATAAAATATATATATAACTTAAGAATTCACCTGTCATGTTTATAGAAAAAAAAATTACGGAACATAGAATGTAGAACTTTTTATTTTCACTTTATAATAATAAAAAAGTGGGTTAATAAATTAAAAAATAAACCAAAGTGTGGAACTTTGGTTTTATATTTCTTTTATATTTGTATAATTATTTTAAAAAAATTAAAATAATTTATAGTAAAAAGATATAAAAATAGAAAATGAGTAATTGAGAAAATAAAATTACCACAAAAAGAAAAATAAAAAGAGCTATACGTTCTTACTTTACAACAAACTAAATATTATATATATATATATATATATATATAATTGTAAATGATTGACAAATGAAGTATTTAAAGAAAAGTCACTATGAGGAATGTTTCAACAAAGGTTTACTTTTCTAAAACAGAAATATAAAACCAAAATATGCAATATTATAAGGAATATTAGTAGTTGGTAAGGTAAATTATGTTTAATAAATTACAAATATGAAGGGAAAAAAAAAAGAGAGAGAGAGAAAAAAATCTTACTGTAATTATATAGTTAAAGAAAGTTAAAAGAGAGCCCAAGACGAGTGACTGTAGAGGAGTCGACCAATCAGAGAAATAGAGAGAGAGAGAGAGAGAGATAGACTCTGTGTGTGAGCCGTAAATCAGGGAAAGTACTAAAGTGGGAAACATCCGGATTCGCTGCAACCATAGCAGAAGGAAAAACTTAAAATGTTCTATTTTTATTATGTTTCAGAGTACTAAAATAAGACTAAGAACAAGACAAATTTGGAAAAAGGGTAGGCGCTTTTTTTTTTTTAATCCCCAGTTGAGAGACTTGGCAGCTAGGACAGGCACGTCCGCACTGCCCCATTATGGGTTTCGAGTTTGGCATTTTATCAATAATTCCAACAAAATAATATTAAAAAAAAATTGCTCAACAATTTTTGTTTAATTATTGAATTAGTTAATTAGTCGGTTCATACAGGAGATGTCATACACTTCATTTGTGGGCAGACGGGGCTTTGACAGTTCGTTTCCGAATTTCATCTGCCAACTCCAAGTGCTGTTTGTAACAAATGCTACGATTTGATTTAATTAACTGCTTTTTGTAATGTCATTTCGTCGGCATTTTTAGTAACACAACCGGCCCGATGTTTCGTTAGATTTGTTTTGGTCCGGTTTTATGCATACAATAATATAGCAGTATTTAATGGGCAAACGAATATTAATATGTAAAACGCATGGTTAAATGACGAGTATGGCCACTGATACCCTTATTAAAATTCATTTTTTAATTATGTTTTCTAAGAATTATATTAATGATAAATTGCTATTTTTTATTATATTATTCATAAAAGGTCATTTGTTTCGAGTGAGACCTGACACACACACACACACACACACACATTAAATCTCAAATTCGCTCATATAAAAAAAAAAAAAACTATTCCCTCAGACGTCAAGGAGGAGTTGCTAGGGAAACCACGTAATTTTTTAAAATAGAAGAATAAAACTGTAAAAATAAAAATAAAAATAAACACGCATATCCCACGCTCACTCACCAAGCGTAAGCTCACTGTTATGCTTTAATTTAATGTACAAATGGGGTTTTCTTTGGAAGTTGCTTTCCAAATTCCATCCGTCAACTGTGGAGTACTGTGTGATGAATTGATTAAGTATTTGCCTTTTGGATTATTACATACGCGATTTGAGTTCCAATCCAACTATTCCGTCTACTTATAGGAATCAAAGAACAATTTTTCCATTACAGATGGCAAGAAATTTTGTTTATTTGTTTCTGTCATCACATTCAATGTTGTTTTATCAGAATGCATAATCTAACAAATAAAAAAGACAAAAACCCTACTCCAATTTCAAAATTGGATTCAGGCCTTTTTTATTTTTATTTTTATTTTTTTTAAGGTATGAGAGAAAGGAAAAGGATGTTGGGCTGTGGATGCTAATGTCAATTATAAAGCGACGGGAAGACAGACCAACGCCAAATGTGGGCAAATTACGAATGGGAAATAGACATTGAAAGGGATATGCATCTACTGTTGTCATAAGAGCACTGGTCCGGATAGCTTCAAAGAGTGACAATAAAAACCTATTTAACATTTAAAGTCGTGTAAAAATATAATTTAAAATTTCTTTTCTAATTTAGAAGAAACATTTTTTTAAAAAAAAAGTCTAATTCTTTTAAATAATTACAAAACTTTTGGTACTAAACTTTCAAATTGGATTTGATATGCCTTCTTGTCTTCTTCTTTTAATTTTTTTTTCTTTTTTAATTTTATTTTCATAAATATGTCGAAATTAACTTGAATGTGTTCCATCTTTTGGACATTCTTTTGCAAAGTATTACTATCTTGATTTCGTAATCCATAATTTCACATTAGGCCGACTAATACAAAGTTGGACCTACCAGTGTATGGAAGCGGATTGATTATTTATTTAGTATTTATGTAATTGCCTTTTCGCATCTTTGTAGTTCTATTTTTTATTTTTAATTTTTTAATTATGTGAACACAAAATATATAATATATAATATAAAAACTATTTTTATCCACTAAAATCTACAGCTTTAAGTTGCGTCCACCTCTATTGTACCATTTTGTTATACCTTGTCAGAGCACAAACATTAGGCCACTGCAACCTACAAGCACAACCAACACAAGACCAAAGCCATAAAAGGTTAACGAAACAGTTTAAAATGCAAATTAAGTTTCAATTGAGTTTATGGCACTAAAGAAGGGGAAAAGGAAAAACTCAAAAGAAAATTTTATGTCAGTCTTACATAGCATTAATTCAGTCTTACATAACATTGAGTTTACATAGTCATCAACTGAATTAATGCTATGTAAGACTGCATTTATACCATTTTCTAATCGTAGCAAAGAGTATCTAATGAAAAAAAAATAAAAAATATTTTAATTCTAAAATTTAAGCATAAAATTACTCATCACAGCTTGAAGTTGCTACCTTTCATATTAAAGAAACAAATATGTTGAGTAAATCAGTGCCTTGAACTAGAAACAATTACTTTTCTTCTGAAATATCGTATCATATGAATAATGACGTGGACAATACAGAAGCTAAAGTAGAACTCTTCGCTTGATTGTCTATTCCAATAAAGTTATCTCGAACACCATGGACAAGAAAATCAATAAAATCTTCACTTTGCATGTGGTTCAACGGTTTTTAAAATTTTTTTTTTTTGTCTGTTTGGAGGTTCTAATTCCAAAAAGGGACGGAAACAAAGAGGTAAGATTAGAATCCCGCCTTACATGGGTATGTATATATATATTATTTTCTTTTTAAAATGAAAGTTGAACGATCAATGGTATGATGTCACATCTGATTATATATAGGGAGAGGTTTAGAGAGTCATATAATTGTTTTGGCAATTTTAGAAGTGATTAAATCATACATGACATTCTTACTTAACTTGGCTTAACTGTCATTTTTGGTTTTATGGTAATTCCTTATTTACAGTTATAATGGTAATTTCGTTCACAGCATTGTTTTGCCTCCTTGGTTGAAGCCTGTGCACAAAGGAATTTTGGTCTGTCTATAATGCGAGACAAGCAGAGTTAATTACTTCAATAACCAGGCTTTCGGGTTACTATATTGAAACCTTGCAACCGAAACGTGAAGGAGATTTGTATATGTGTGTGTGTATGTGTCGATGGATACAATGGAGCCTTTGAAACAACGAAGTGAGCCTGCCAGATAAAACAACGACAATGACAACGACACCTAATTCTCTTCATCCGTTTGTCTTTTATTTTGGCATCCCAGGCATATTCTTTGCTGCTCCTTCTCGAAACCGAATTTGATTGCATTCAACCATAATTTTTATGTGTGTATATATTTGTGTGTGTGTGTATACACGCCATGCTTAGTGCATGTGGTCGACAGTGAGTAATAGCTAGAATGAAGATCCAGTGCTTCCTTTTTTGCGGAATCCAAATGAAGCAGCAAGTTTATTCTACATGATCAGTAAACTCTTCTCTATTAAGTTCCATAAGTTTGATTTTGAAATTCAAATGTAAGTGAGATAAGTACTATATATAATCATTTATAATTTGAATTTTTAAGTTATGAATATTAAGAACTTCACGTGTACTAATTTCAAATTTTGTATTTTGAAAATTCCTTTTATATAATGAGTATTTATAGTAATGAAAAAGTATAGGAAGAGCAATCTTTTGATATTCAACTTTCTTTATATTCCTTTCTTGTGTCATCTTGGTTAATCGTTGATAAACTTGCTTCCTATTGTTCTCTGCACACCTAAATACAACAGAATCATCAACCAAGTGTAGTAAACACTAATCAACATAGAAGTAGTCTTGAGTAACGGTGGAATCGGACTCTTTATAGCCCCAAGAAGAAATAGTCACAGCCATGGAGTCCGAAGAGCAGAAGACTAATCGGTTGGACGATCATATGGCAAATAATAACCGACCTTTATCATTTGGTAAGCTGTTAAGCTATGCTGATGCAATGGACTGGGCACTAATGACAGCGGGGACACTCGGTGCTGTGGTCCATGGCATGGCCCAGCCCATTGGATATATGTTGCTAGGCAAAGCCCTGGACGCATTTGGGAACAACATCCACGACATTAATGCCATGGCTAAGGCCCTTGACAAGGTTATGCACATTACACTCCCACATCATGTACAATCCACTTTTTATTATAATGATGGGCTGCCAGCTGTTACTACTAACAACTAGATTCTTCAATTTCCAATTAATTAAACTCTCTCATTCTCTATACACATACATGTACGTGTTTAAGTTCATATTGAACAATTAATGTATATAGATGATTTTGCCTTCTTCTGCATGCAGGTTATTCCATACGTCTGGTATATGGCCTTTGCAACATTCCCAGCTGGAATACTAGGTACAACACTGATAATTTCGTGACATTCTTATCTTGTAAATCTGTGAAAATCATGCCTTCTACGTAAAAAGAGCACAGGATGCTATTAAAAATTTCAACTTTCGCATACTGAAGAGATTTACTGAACAAGGGCATACCGCTTCTGCTGTATAATTCATAAAATCAATAGGTCTCACAGCCCACCAAAAAGGTGTAGTGCAATGCTTTTTCTTTGAACCAAAGACTGACTACATTTCTTTGGAATGCAGAAGTTGGATGCTGGATGCATACAAGCGAAAGGCAGTTGACGCGTTTAAGATTAGATTTCCTGAAAGCGGTCCTTAGTCAGGAAATTGGGGCATTTGAGCTGATTAATAGGCAAAATTTTATGATCCCTCCAAAGGTTAACCCGCAGCCCCATTTATATTAATATATAATTGAACTCCAAAAGACTAGAATCCGCATACCATTTGATTCCACAACTTTGTAGGGGAGATTTTGATAGACAACCACAATATTAAGGATCTGAATTTGAAATTCCTAAGAAGAAATATTGGAGCAGTATCTCAGGAGCCAGCCCTTTTTGCCGGCACAATCATGGACAACTTAAAAGTTGGAAACATGGATGCTAATGATCAACAGATCCATAATGCAGCAGCGATGGCTAATGCACATTCTTTCATCTCCCAACTACCGAATCGGTATCTTACACAGGTTATATACCAAGTTTTTGTTCTCTCCAATAAAAAGAAGATGGACCATAAGAAATCTGTCATAATATTCCTGTACTACTTTGAAAAATTTGTTATTCAGGTAGGTCAAAGGGGAGTGCAGTTGTCAGGAGGACAAAAACAAAGAATTGCCATAGCAAGAGCCATCCTGAAAAATCCTTCAATTCTTTTGCTTGATGAGGCAACAAGTGCGCTCGATTCAGAGTCACAGAAGCTGGTTCAAGATGCACTTGAGAAGGCTACGCAGGGAAGAACTGCCATCGTGATTGCCCATCGGATGTCAACAATTGTTAACGCAGATATGATCGCAATTGTAGAGAATGGACAAGTTACAGAGACAGGAACGCACCAAAGCTTGCTAGATACCAACAAATCTTACAACAGTTCATTTACCATGCAGAACCTCAGCTCAGTTGATGACTCGAGGTTAGTTCACATTGAAAGTCCACTTTCCTTGACTATTTCTTTCTCAGATAACATATTTTAACTTTACCAATGTAAATTTAGTGACATAGTTGCAGAATCTAAAGAACCTGCCGCAGGCATCAGCCAGAAGACTTCATCAGAAAAAGTTCAAGAAGCCGAAGGACCTAGAGAATCCAACATACATCATAGTCAGACCTCCCAGGAGGACGAACACAAAGAAAGAAGAAAATCAGCTATATTTTTCAGGCTTTGGTATGGCTTGCAACAGAGAGAGCTTTTCAAGGTTGCTATTGGCTCCACTGCTGCAGCATTTTCTGGCATCTCGATGCCCGTCTTTGGTTTCTTCATTGTAACTATAGGAGTAGACTACTACGATAAAGATCGAAAGCAGAAAGTAGCATTGATTTCAGTCATCTTTTTTTCAGTAGGACTGCTTTCAATGTTGACTCACACCTTGCAGCATTACTTCTTTGGAGTAGTTGGAGAGAAGGCCATGACAAGCCTTAGACAAGCATTATATTCAGGTATTATTTGGACTGCACCTCTGTCGTCGGATTCCTCTTTGTGTAGATGAGATGAGATCTCATGTGAGAATGAATTATGAGGGTGCACATTAAGAGTTCTAGAACTGTTTTTGCAGGTATCTTACGCAATGAGCTAGCATGGTTTGAGAAAAAAGAGAACACAGTTGGGTCACTCACTTCACGCATCATCCATGACACCTCCACGGTCAAAACAATAATTTCTGACAGTTTGTCAGTAATTGTCCAATGCATCTCCTCCATACTGATAGCGACAATTGTCAGCATGTATGTTAACCGAAATATATCTTATATTTTAAATTATTTTTATTTATTTATATATATATATAATTATAATATGATTATTAAAATTAAAAAAATTTAAATTTTGTAAAATTTTGATGTTATTTTCTTTTTTAATTTATCATTTAAAGTCAAAAAGAAAAGAAAATTCTCACTCTCTCCTATTAATCTTATTAATTTACTCTGATACCAACTTAAAAAAATTTTAATTTACCATCTTATTAATTTACTCTGATACCAACTTAAAAAAATTTTAATTTACCACAATACAAAATTAGTATTTTTATCAAATTTTTCAATTTCAAAACACTCACCCACCGCGATTTGCAAAGAAAAAAACAAGCTTGAGACGGAGTATTTCCTCTTCCAAGCAAGCAAAAACACAAGCCAATTAGGAGTCACGGAGCTTGAGACGCGTGAGGTTTGGGCAACGAATCAAAATTAACGCCAAACGGAAGAGAGCTTGGCCAGCGCGAGAAGCAAATCTGGTGGAGGTACTGTAGATCCGACGGAAGAAAGGAACACATCGAGTTGTAACGGGTTAACGATACTGTAGATCAACTGGAGGTACTGTAGATCGGGGGCACTGTATCATCGGGTGCCCCCGATGATATGACAGCAAATAGGAGTGATGATCTGCTTTGTGTTACTCAATGCCAAGGCAGATTTCAGGATACCTGGATCATGGACACTGAAGCCTCGCAACATATGACTCCTAACAGAGAATGGTTTATCACTTACAAGTCAATCAATGGTGGTATTCTATTAGGTAATGATCACGTCTGTAAGGTTGTTGGAATTGGTACAGTGCAAATCAAGATGCACAACGGTGTCATTAGGACCTTGTCTGAGATCAAACATATTCCAAATTTGACGAAGAATCTTATTTCTTTGGGCACTCTTGAGAAAAATGACTGCAAGATTGGGTGTGAAGGTGGAGTTTTGAAGGTTTCTAGAGGTGCTCTTGTATTAATGAAGGCTACTAGAATTGGCACATTGTATTTCTTGCATGGTTTGAGAGTCACAGACTCAACTGCAGTCTCCACTTCAGTTTCAAATTCAGACGTGACAAAGTTGTGGCACATGCGGCTAGAACACATGAGTGAAAGAGGTATGATTGCTTTAAGTAAGAAAGGTCTTTTGTGTGGTCAGAATACTGGAAAATTAGAATTTTGTGAGCATTGTGTTTTTGGAAAGCAGAAGAGGTTGAGTTTCAGTACAATCCATAAAACAAAGGAAACATTGGACTATATCCATTCAGATCTTTGGGGTCCTTTTCAGGTTCTTTCTAAAGGTATGAATGCTGTTTATATGCTCATTTTCATTGATGATTTTTCTCGTAAAATTTGGGTTTATTTCTTGAAACATAAAAGTCAAGTGTTTGAAACCTTCAAGCAGTGGAAAACTTTACTTGAAAAACAGACTGGGAAGCAGATTAAGAGGCTGAGAACAGATAATGGCCTTGAATTTTGCAATAACAAATTCAATGAGTTTTGCAAAATTGAAGGCATTATACGACACTGCACAATTGTAAAAACTCCATAACAGAATGGAGTTGCAGAATGCATGAACAGGACTTTGATAAAGAAAGTTAGATGTCTGTTATCCAATACAGGTTTGGGTAAGGAGTTTTGGGCAGAAGCTGTTAATATAGCTTGTTGGTTGGTAAATTGATCTCCTTGTACTTCCATTGAGTGTAAGACACCTGAAGAGGTGTGGTTAGGTAAACCTGCAGATTATTCTGATTTGAAGATATTTGGTTGTCCTGCTTATGCTCATGTTAATGAGGGAAAGTTTGAACCAAGAGCTAAGAAATGCATTTTTCTTGGCTATGCTTATGGAGTGAAAGGTTATAGGTTGTGGTGTCCAGACCCTAAGTTTCTGAAATTCCTTATCAGTAGAAAAGTAACATTTGATGAATTCGCTATGCTGCATCCAAAAGAGGAAGTCTTAAGGCCAAACGATGAAGATAGTGGGAGTTCCACACAGCAGGTAGAGTTTGAAAGCGATATTCTTTCTAAGTCAGGTCAACAGATTTAGGTTGACACTTGAGAAATAGATGAAGATCCTCTAAATACTCAATAGGCACAGCCGTACAGTATCGCTAGAGACAGACCTAGAAGGATTATCAAGCCACCAGCTAGGTTTTCAAACTCAGATTTTACTTATTGTTTGGCAGTAGCGGAAGAGGTGGAGTACAATGAATCTAGCAACTACTCAGAGGCTGTCACTTATGCTGAATCTTCCCAGTGGAGCATTGTTATGACTAAGGAAATTGAGTCCCTGCATAAGAATCAAACTTGGGACTTAGTGAAACTTCCAAAAGATAAGAAGACTGTTGGTTACAAATGAATCTTCAAGAAGAAGAAGGGAATCCCAAGAGTTAAAGATGCAAGGTACAAGGCATGTCTGGTTGTAAAGGGTTATAGCCAGAAAGAAGGGATTGACTTCAATGAGGTGTTTTCTCTAGTTGTGAAGCACACTTCCATTCGTGTACTTTTAGCTATGGTTGCCATATATGATATAGAACTAGAGCAACTTGATGTTAAGGTTGCTTTTCTCCATGGCAATCTTGAGGAAGTGATTTATATGGATCAACCCGAGGGTTTCAAGAGTGAAGGCAAGGAGGATCAAATTTGCAGGTTGAAGAAATCTCTATATGGTTTAAAGCAGTCTCCTAGACAATGGTATAAGAAGTTTGACAACTTTATGGTAAGTCATGGTTACTCAAAGAGTGAGTATGACAGTTGTGTCTACCATAGGAAGCTTTGTGATGGATTATTTGTTTATCTACTACTATATGTAAATGATATTCTTGTTGTCTCTACAAGTATATTTGAAATCAACAGTTTGAAGAAGCTACTTGGTAGAGATTTTGAGATGAAAGATTTGGGAGCTGCAAAGAGGATTTTGGGAATGGAGATCATCAGAGACAGGCAAGTAGAAGAGTTGCACCTTTTACAGAAAAGGTACATCGAAAAGGTTCTTAATCGTTTTGGGATGATGAGTTGTAAACTGGTAAGTACTCTTTTAGTATCACACTTCAGACTTTCAGCCTCTTTGTCACCTAATAGCCTAGAGGAGGAGGAATATATGTGACGTGTTCCATACTCTAATGCAGTGGGCAGTATTATGTATGCTATGGTTTGCACTCGTCTAGATATTTCGCAGGCAATCAGTGTGGTTAGTAGATATATGGCTAATCCTGAGAAAGCACATTGGCAAGTAGTTAAATGGATACTTTGGTATCTGAGAGGCACTACAGAGGTAAGACTGATGTTCAGTAGAGGAAGTAGGTTAATTACTGGTTTTGTGGATTCTGACTATACGGGTGACCTTGACAAAAGAAGATCAACAACTGGTTATGTTTTCACTCTTTCAGGCAGTGTCATTTGTTGGAAGGCAACATTGCAATCAACAGTTACTCTTTCCACTACTGAAACTGAGTATATGGCAATAGCAGAAACAGTTAAGGAAACTATTTGGTTGATAGGAGTTGCCACTTGTGAACCAATGAGTATTATGCACTCGTTGGGCAAAGCGGCGCAGTGAAGGAAGAATTCTGATTTGTTGGAATATTATTTGTATTTTAAATTATTTTTTTATTTTTTTTATATTTTTATATATATAGAGGTATAATAGGGTTAGGTGAATCACATTCTTTGTATTTTGTAACACACTTTTTTTACTAATAAGAGTATTTTCTATGTTTTTTTGTGGATGTAAGTCAGAACCACATAAAATTTTGATATTATTTTTTTTATTGATTTATCGTTTGCTACTGTAAATAGGATTGGCTGAGGAAGCAAATAGGATTGGTGCAACAAGAGCCACTGTGGTTGGAGAGTAATCAAGGGAATCAGAGCCAACATAAGATACGGTAATCAAGGGAAGCAGACATACATGAGTTCATAAGCAATCTGCCTAACGGATACGATACTGTGGTTGGAGAGAAGGGAAGCCAACTATCAGGAGGGCAGAAGCAACGGATAGCCATTGCTAGGACTTTGCTAAAGAGGCCTGCAATTTTGCTTCTGGATGAAGCAACCAGTGCTCTGGATGCTGAGTCTGAGAGGTCTGTGGTCAGCGCATTGGAAGCACTCAACTTGGAAAGAAATGGGGGCTTATTGTCCGGAGTAACACAGATCACAGTTGCACACAGGCTTTCCACGGTGAAAAACTCAAATGTCATAGTTGTAATGGAAGAAGGAAAGATCGTGGAAATGGGTTCCCACTCAAGCCTAATTGCATCAGCTGAGGGAGTTTATTCAAGACTATATCAGCTCCAAAGGCTATCAGAAAATTAGCATAATATATAATCCGCTCTTCCATTATTTATTATTATTTTGTTTTCCCATGATAGGAGTTCAGTTTTGCGACGACACAAAGTCTTTTAACTACTGCTTAGATGTAACTTGTAAGAAGGCTTGCATGATAAAACTGATAATATCATCTAATGAAAAGTTAAAAGTCAGAAATTCCAAAACGTTCCCTTCATGTTCTGAAATAACAATCATAAACCCACTGTCACAAACTGTTGGACGTTACCCACCTTAAACTTAAATTGGTCATTTTCAGTAAAACCATAAATAACATCACTTTTGAGCAAGAGGCAGGCAGGCAGGCTATGTTAGCCAGAACATCATTATCTGGACTTTGGTCTTTCGATTCAAGAGTCGAACGCAATCATTACACCAATATATTTTGAGGGTTTAAGGGGGTTCGTTCATTAGTTTGTTAAACCACGGCGGTAACAACTTAAACTTACATGCCATGCCAGCCTTGCCTCCCCAGGTATGGGAGTGGAGACTCATTAAACCCACTAAAAGGGACACGTGGCATGTGCTAAGCCAAACCTAGTAGTATATTAGAAATGCAACAGAAGAACACCCCACATCTTTGCTTTCGTCGCCGCCGCTGCCGCCGCCAACCATCATTTCCTCTTTCCATCTCCAAGTCGCCAGTTCCTCAAAACCCCAAACCAGCAGCGCCGCCCCACTCCACCCGCCCAGCCGGCGCCATCATCCGCCTTAATTGGCGCCAAAATTATAACTTCCTCTCTTTGACTCGAGCTTCCGGGCCACTGGGTACAACAGCTCTCTCCCCATCTCCCTCTGACTCATCTTAATAATAAGATTCTTTTTCTTATTATTATTATTGCTATTGCTATTCTTATTATATGAATATAGGAGAAGGAAATTCTCACATTTTTAGTTGAAATTGTAAGTCTTACTACCTATTGCTTGTTGTTAGTTTGCAATGAGAATTGAAGTGGTTCTGAAAATGGGTCTATGGCAGAAATCTGGAAAATTTAGAGTTAAAAAAAAGGAAAAATGTAATGAGGACATCAAACAACAAAATTTGGGAATATTTGGTGGGAATCACTCTGAGAGGGGGAGAGAGGTTGGCAATAGCATTCTGCACAACCTTCAATAATCAATGGCATTTAGCAGCGTTCATGGATGCATTCTGCTCAGCTGGAACCCTTATCAGCTCTACAAATGCAGCACCTGCTTGCAGGGATTGCACAGATGGGAAAAGTTAAAATTCTTATCTTGCTTTTGAAAAACTTATATGTATCTGAACAATTGTTCTGGTTTAATATATGTTTGAGGAATTTGTTTTGTTTTAATGTAGATTTAAGGAATTTGTTCGCTTTAGAGTGTCCGTTTTATGTCATTGAACCATCTTGAGCGCTCTAATTTTTGCATCAGAAATAGGGTCTGTTGTTTATGGTAAGGGAAAAAGACTTACCACAAGGGAAAAGGATCGTGTTCTATAAACTTATAAGCTTTTTGTGGGAAAAGTTAAAATTCTGATCTTGCTTTTGAGAAACTTATATGTATCTGAACAATTGTTTTGGTTTAATGTATGTTTGAAGAATTTGTTTTGTTTTAATGTAGATTTAAGGAATTTGTTCACTTTAAAGTTTGTCCATTTTATGTCACTGAACCATCTTGAGCACTCTAATTTTTGCATCAGAAATAGGGTCTGTTGTTTATGGTAAGGGAAAAAAAACTTATCACAAGGGAAAAGGATTGTGTTCTATAAACTTATAAGCTTTTTGTGGGAAAAGTTAAAATTCTTATCTTGCTTTTGAGAAACTTACATGTATCTGAACAATTATTCTGATTTAACGTATGTTTGAGGAATTTGTTTTGTTTTAATTTAGATTTAAGGAATTTGTTCGCTTTAGAGTTTGTCCATTATATTTTTTGCATCAGAAATAGGGTCTGTTGTTTATGGTAAGGGAAAAAGACTTATCACAAGGGAAAAAGATTGTGTTCTATAAACTTATAAGCTTTTTGTGGTGCACGATAATCAATTGGAAGTTTGCCTTTTGTTTGATCCAGAAATTCTCTTTTTTGATTACTTTTTTACTGCAGACCAATGTCAAAAGGTCTCATATGGGCGACAACGGAGGATTTGGTGAGGAATAGAGGCCGAGTTCTCTCTCTTTACCGCCAAATATTGCGTGGCCTCAACTTGCCTAGTTTGCCTCTCAATTTGGCAGCGAGGCTGGCTAAGAAGGCTGAAGTTCGTTCCGTCTTCATGCTTGCTTCTGAGGAGAGATCCCTACACAACATTGAGGACCTTATTGACACAGCTGAATATGTTCTCTCCAGCTTGAGAAAGGGTGAACTCCCCAAATTTCATATTTATTGATCTGTCCTTTCTCAGGCTCTGATCGCTGCACTATAAGAAGGAATGCGGCTATCTTTCTCAGAGTCCATGATGCTGCCTTTGTTTAGGGCTTTTGTATGATAGAGAAGAACCATTTGAGATCCTCTTACCAAAATGTTTCGTGCTCATGATTGTAAGCGTGCACAATTTGTCATTGCTCTTTTCTTACACAGGCATGTGTTTTGTATCATTAATCACTAGTTTCATTATGCTTAGGGTACAAATGGTTCTTCTCTATGGTTCTTTCCTGACAGAGCTTTTCATCTTTAATCTGGCAAATAAAATTTACGTATAACATGGATTTGCGAAAAACATCAACGCACCAATATGCCCCAGATACTTCTTACTGGAGGCATGAACGTTAAACAGTGTAACAGTAATTTGCATTGGATCAAAGATGAAAGTATGGACAATAAAGTACCTTTGCTCCATCCAGGAAAGACAAAATAGCTTGACTGCCCCATTTTTATTAACATAACGGACTGTTGAAAGTACCATAATTTCTCAAGTGAGCCATCATATCTTGAAGCAACTCGGGCAACTCTTTACTTTTTCGGTGAGATTTGTCACCCTTGTAAAATTCATGAACCATACCATCAACTTCAATCAAACTACATCCGGGAGTTTTCTTCATGTTTCTTTTCTTCATTGCCTTTCGCCAACTCCATGCATCCGTCCATCTATTTGCACGGGAATATATGTTTGACATTAGTATATATGCACCATCTCTCGTAGGTTCCATCTTGACCAGTTTTCTAATTACATTTTCTCCAAGCTCAACCTGTGAATGAATCTTACAAGCTCCAAGTAGTGCCCCTAAAACAAAAGCATCAGGAAGTATTGGCATATTCTTTACAAACTCCTCTGCCTCATGTACCAGCCCAGCACGACCCATTAGGTCAACCATACAACCATAGTGTTCAGATTGAGGTTCTAAGTTGTAGACACTCAACATATCATTAAAATGCTTCCACCCTTGATCTACTAGTCCTGCGTGACTACAAGCAGAAAGAACACCCACAAATGTTACCTCATCTGGTCGTATGCCTACTCTAGACATCTCAGAAAAGATGCCCAGTGCTCTCTCTGCTTCCCCATTCATTGCCAAGCCAACAATTATGGCTGTATACGAATAGACATCCTTGCATCTCATGGCTTGGAACACCCCAAGTGCTTGGTCCACACTTCCACACTTAGAATACATGTCCACCAGTGAATTCCCAATAAT
Source organism: Ceriops zippeliana (assembly GCA_037897445.1). Lineage (NCBI taxonomy): Eukaryota > Viridiplantae > Streptophyta > Magnoliopsida > Malpighiales > Rhizophoraceae > Ceriops > Ceriops zippeliana. Next base: position 4,467,687 of record JBAPLH010000003.1, on the reverse strand, counting down.
ACCATCTACTCGGATGCCATTTTTATCTATAAAAGCATGGACCCACTTCCCCAGCTCAAACGCCCCCAGGTTTGCGCAGGAGTTCAGTATCCCAACTAGAGCAACATCATCAGGTTTTAAACCTGTATTCTGCATATCACGAAACACATCCAAGGCCTCAACATATTGTCCTTGTTGAGCGAGCCCAGATATCATGGAATTCCAAGAGACCGCATTCCTGACAGGCATCTCATTGAAGACCTCACGAGCCAAGTCAGATGCACCACATTTTAAGTACATATCCACCAACCCATTGCAAAGGAAAACATCTGAATTGATGTTGATTTTGTGATGGATCATATACTCGTGAATCTTCTCACCCAGCCGCAGGTCCCCGAGCTTAGCAGAAGCAGAAAGTATGACCACCAAAGTCATCTCGTCCGGTTTCAAACCCGAGTGGCACATGCAGAAGAAAGTTTCAATGGCATCCTTAGCAAAACCTGCGTTGAGATACGCTTGGATGAGTGTGGTCCAGGAGACCAAGTCCCTGTGAGGACTTTCGTCAAACACCTTCCGAACTAACGGAAGGAGACAATGAACTGCATAAACCCTCATCAAAGTGTTACTGACATAGATATTTGAGATTAGCCCAGTCTTAATGGAATGTGCATGAAGTTGAATTCCTTCTTCCAAAGCACGGGCATCGGAGCACGCCTTGAGCACGTACGGAAGAGTGTAAGTATCAGGGAAGAGGCCTTTTAGCAGCATATACCGATACAATTCGAAAATGGGTATCAAGTAGTTGGGGGTGGTGGTGGTGGTGGTGGTGCTGCTGCTGCTGCTTTTGCAACAGGTGGAGAGGCCTCGTATTATAGCATTAATGATGCAGGTGTCAGGACGGCCCAACTGCTTGACAACGGAGCAAGCATAAAAGCCGAGGCTTTCATTGTGGTGTTTTAGTTGCCGAAAGAAAGAGATGATTGTGGAACAAATGAGTTGCTCGATGGGAAGACAGCCTGAGTCTTCGTTGAATTTAAGGAGAATGGCATGGATTTGTTTGATTTGTCGCACAGATTTGCACTTCTTTAGCTTATTATCAACAAGGAGGAGTGGAGATGATAGAGACGACAATTCATTTTCTTGTTGGTAATGTGGGATTCTAGAATAATTGGGAGTACAACGACGACTACAACTACAAGCAGCAGCAACGGAAGCTGGAGGGGGAAATGATGATGCTGCCGCCATTACCATTGTGCTCATTTTGGAAAGAACGAGGCATGTCATGTTCTAAGTGTTTTCATTTGTAGTCATTCATACAATTGACTTATATATGGAGGAAAACTAGTGTTTTCATTTTTGGATAATTCTCATCAAATCCGGTCGTTTCTTATTCTTATTGATGTTGCTGCAACATGTAGCAGATATGTAAGTGGCCCCTGCCACTGTCTCACACAATCAGTCCTCCACAAGTCCGAATTTGGGCATGAAGTCAGAAATTTAACTTCTTTTCCCCCTTTTTTTTTTTTTTTTTATTATTATGTGTGTTTTGTACAAACTTTTATGGTGGCGTAGACTTTGATCTTAAAAAGCAAGACGAAAAGGGAGATGTGATATTGAGCTAAAGGCTTTTATAAATGCTCTGGGAAGAGGTCCTCGCTTGATCTTCCAAAGTAAATAAGTGGGAATTATTATGAATATGCTTAGGAGGTTTTTTTTTTTTTTTTTTTTTGTTCCTTTGGGATACTTTATGATTATGTGAAGAATCTGTCAAAACCAAAGTACAGGGACCTAGACAAAGATTCGGGTCCCGATTATCACAAAGATGTCAAGTTCGATTGGGGACTGGCAAAACAGCTTAGTTATTGAGGGCATTGACTTGATGTGTTTGCTTGCGCCCGGCTTGTTAATCATATTGTTAGTGAACCCAGTTTTTTGGCTGTTTAAGTCACATTGATGATCGAAAAATCTGTTTCTGTTGCTGTGCGTTCTAGCATTGCTGCAACAGTTAATTTGACAAATTATACAGGGGGCGCAATAACAGTTTTAAATCATTCCTCTGAAGGAAAATGTTGTAATTAAAATTTTGTATTAATTTAGTTTGTTAGCCTTAAGTGATAGTGATAGTAGTTGAATTCCTGTACTATATTTTGTTTTGTTGTAATCTGATGACATATTGCTTTTTAAATTTCTTCTATTTATAATTTTGTTCAAGTAAAGCAAATCATGCCTTTTGTAATGATTGTAACTCAATTTGTATAAAAACTCCATATATCGGAAAAGAAGATGTATGAAAAAGATGGACTCTTATTTTCTAATTTTTGTTTTTTCTCTTAGTGTAATTTCTTCTCACTACAAAAATAAATAATTATCTTTAATGTTATTAAAGCATTCAAAATCACTTTAAAAGCCTTAAAATTAATAAGATTAAAAAATAATTAATTACATAAGTCATAAACACCATTCACCAAAAAATTTAAAAATATAAAATGACATTCAATAATTTTCTACCCTCAAAACCTCTTCTATTTTTAGGAAAAATTTTTTTTGTTTGAGTAGCCAAAATAAAAGCTTACTTAAAGGTTTTTGGTTTGAAAGATTATAAAAAGTAGAAATTATGTTCAAGAGTTTTTTCAAACCTTTATTCTTATATAAATTAAGCACCATAGTGAAAAGATTATTAAGCATTCAAAACTCTTATTGATATTCACTCAGCGATAATAAATGTGATTTTTACTAAAATTATAATTTGTGAATTAACCAAAAAAAACATAAAACAAATTCTAAGAAGAATTTTATGGCAATAACATGACAAGTTATATGCAAATCTTGAATCTTGAAAAAGAGTTTAAATCTCTTAAAATAACTAAAATAAAAATTGTCAAGCAATTTACAAATATACATATGAAAACTATAAATCAAATTAAGGTACTTAAGGAGAAACTTAATAATCAAAAAGTTGTTAAAAAGGTAATTGTACAATTACTTAAAAATATAAGTCTAAGAACTCATCATTAAAGAATCTAAATATTTAAGTAAGTTTATTGATGGATTGCAAGCCTTAGAATGGAGAAGACAAAACAAGTAGAAAGCGACAACAAAGGTTGAACTTATAGCAAAAAGTATGAAAAAGAGTGAATCAATTGATTTTAAGGCCTAAGGTGACAAATAATAGAAACAAAAATGAAGAAAATTTTGATCTTTACAAACATTGTAAGAAACTAACCATTTAAAAAGATATTGTTGATATAGGCATAATATTCAATGCAATATTTGTAAAAAAAGAAAGAAAAAAGGATAAATGGGTAAAAAGTGTTAAAATAGACAAATTTACTAAGAAACTTTATAACAAGCTTAAATAATAAAAGAAAAACAAGATAAAAAAGTGTTATTTATGGCATTATGTAATAGTGTTGAAAAGATCACCAAAGCATAACAAATAAACAGCTAACATATGACTAAACATGCAATTAAGTTCAGGTTGCTAAATTAAAGCTATTATTCTAAAGTCAAAATTCAAAATATAAATCACTTTCAAGTCAAAAGAAAGAGAAGAGTAGTTGTGAATACATCATTAGGTACAAAATACATTACTAAGTGTTTTATTAAATAGAAATTAACCAAAGCTTGTTAAGTGGTAGTCAATAAATGACACCAAAAGCTTGGTATAATAAAGTGGCTAAGCACTTACTTAAATTTGACTTTATTAGAAGTCAAAATAAAGCTATTTTGTATATCAAAATTAAAAGAACTAAAGTTTCAATCATTTCTATTTGTATTGATAATATTCTTGTCACATGAAGCCAAAACAAAACCTATTTAATGAGTTTAAGTTTTAAATAGAGATAATTTTTGAAATAATTGATTTTAAAGAAATGCTTTTTTTATAATAATTAAAGTTTTACAAACTTAGAATGACATTTTATCGATTAGGCAAAATATGCCATTGAATTACTTAAAAAAATATGGTATGTCCAATTGTATACCAGTTCCAAACTAACACAAAAATGATGGAGTTAAAAAAGCAAATTACACTAGTTAAGTTTGATTAGAAACTTGTTATACCTGATAATAATAAGACTTGATATAATGCATATAACAAGACTTATACCAAGATATATGCATATTCTTAATGAAATTCACTATACTGCAACTAAAAGGATGCTCAAGCATATAAAAGTAACAATTAATGTATTAAGTATTAGTTTAGAATTTATGCAATCTACTATAAAAAAAGGATAAGTAATTGTTATTGTTGTAGTGAATTATGTAGTCTAATTAAGGAAAATACTAATTGATTTAAAGCTAAACTAATTAGTGTATTGTAATCAATATAAATAATAAATTATTTATAGTAAATTTAAGAAATCTTATCTTTTATAACTGAACAAAACACTTTAAGATAGAGTTTCATCTTATTAAAGAAATGTAACAAGAATGAGAGGTAAAGCTAGTTCATTGAAATTTAAAAAAATAATTGCAGACATTTTGACCAAAACCTTGAAAAAAAAATAAGTTTGAGCATTGGAGAACTAGAACAAAGATAAATATGGAGAAACCTAAGGAATATTGTTTAACTTAGTTTACTTGCTGTTCAAGCTATATTAATAATTGAAGGATCTATTTTTATTGTTACATAACCTTTGTCACAGTTTTGTATAGGTTATAATTATTATTAATTAAATTTAAGTATATAAGAAAATAAAGTCACATATAAAGTAAATCTGATACATACAAGTAAGAATGTAAATATGATGCGTATAAGTTTCATGTAAGATAAAAATAAAAGAAAGTCCAACAAAAAACATTCGGCAAATACAAGAAAAATCATTCAACCAAGGAGACAAGAAAGGCCATTAATTGAATGCACTTAAAAAAACAAAAAGAGGAGCACAGCATTCGGCAACCACACGGCAAAGAAGAGGAGAACGGCAAAGCAAAATCCAACGGCCAAATAGGAGAAGGAGAGAAATAACGGGTAAAGGGTGGAGAAAAAGGAAAACCCAACCCTGGGAGAGAGAGAAAGCAGTGAACGCCAGGAGAAAAGGACGGAGACAAGAGAGAACATGGAACAGAGGAACCGGCCAAAGTAGTAAACGGTAAAACAAAGGATATCCAGCCAAACGATCTCTCGGCAAAAACCAGCAAAACGGAAAAACACAAAAATACAGAGCACCGGCTGGACGGTGAGAGAGACAACCCGTGAGAGACGATACATCCTAGAAGAGAAAACGTAAACACCACCTGGAGAGAAACGGACAGGAACGTGCGACGACTGAAACCAGAAATGGATAGGCCGTGTGACTTGAACCAAGCTGTTCAGAGGTATTAAACGGACAAGTGTAAACCAGCAAAGGGTGTAGACTACGTGAGACGTAGAACGATAAAGTAGAAACGTAAAATAAGTCGTGAGACAAGGAGAAACTGTTAGACAGTAAAAATAGAGATTGTGTGAAACAACTAAAATAAGAAATTTAGTAACATATTTTCAGATTTTTTAAAAAGAAGTTAAAGAGGTTACGGTGAACTTCTAAATGGCAGTAAAATAGTCTTTTAATTTAACAAAGGTAAAATAAGGTAGAAGAAGGATAGACATAGTAAATGACATTCTTTGTATTGTATTTACTTAGTAATTACAATAGTAAAAAAAACAAAAAATTAAGACATCTATTGTAATTAGAATTTTCAAATATAGTGGAAGTTAAGTTGACAGAACCACGTAAATTTCGTATGTCCTTAACTTACTTTACATTCTGTGTTTTGAATTGAGTTGTGAACGCAGTTAAAGTATCAAGCAACCCATAACTTAACGAAAACTTAAACAAAAACATCCAAATTGTCTATTAGGTAAGGTGTCTGAAATGTGACTTTGGAACTATTGTGATTTTAAGAAAAAGTTTACTTTTACAAAGAAGTTGAAGTTGTTTACTTACCTATGAATTGCGAATTATGGTGATACTGATTCACTCTCTTTCAATATTACAAACTAGTATATCATAAAGAGAAGTTGGGAACTTCAATTTCTTTGTTAAAAACTCTTATTGTCTTTTAATGTTAAAGGTCAAATAAAAGTTATAATTGAATTTAATTGTTGTATTTATTTGGTTTGTTAACCCTAAGTGATAGTAAGAATAATTAAACTTTTGTATTTTGTTTTATTTTTATTGAAAGAGTTGGCACTATTGCATTAATTCTGTCAAATTCTAGCATGCTCTGTCAAAGTCTTGTAGGCATTGTTTTTGTCAAGTTTTAACTTACTTTATCAAAGTCCAATAAGCAATAATACTCTGTCAAGTTCCATCAGTTTTAGTTAAAAAATTTAAACTTTAAAGTGTTTGTATTGAGAGCTTAACAAATGTATCAAATTTAAATTTTGTATTTTGAAAATCTTCTGAGGATTACTATTAATAAGAACCTTAAGATAATTAGAAAGTATAAAAACCTCATTTCTCTTGTTAAAAATCTTATAGCAAGTTTTTCTTTAATCTATTTTCTTCATCTTATGTTACTGCAATTGCCATTTTCTATTACAAATCCATAAAACTAGGCGTTGTTGTCAAACTCCTAACTTTGCACACATAATTGCTAGCAATTAAATGTTATTTTTACCCATTTTTCATATACTAATACCAAACATAAAACTGGTCATAAAACTGATTTGTTTATAAAATTTAAAATTTAACCCAAATTTTTACATAAATAATTGCTAACAATTATATGCTTTTTTTTTTTTACCTATTCTATAATAAACTAACTCATAACATAGAATTAGACCTCAAATCAGTTTGATACTACTTCCCAAAGTCATCTCTAATATCTGAGCTACCCAAACTTATACAAATCAAATCCGTTTTTTTTTTTTTCTAAAACTAATAGTTAATATCAATGTAGTGTTCTATCCTAGTGACCTACAAAGAGAAAATTTTGAAGAAAACATTTAAGTGAAGAAAGTGAAATCAAGAATGCCTCTGACTAAATCATAAAAAAAAATTTTTGTTTTCTAACAATACTACATTTTATTTGGAGCAGTCCAAAATCTTCCATTATGAGTTTAGAAGGAGAAAAAAAATAATAAACTCTTATACCTCTATGACTTCAAGAGAAAAAATAAATGAGCTAAAATCATTTGAAAATTGGTTCAAAACTAATAACTTTGACTCAAAAGGAGTCAAAATCATTTAAAGATTAGTTCAAAATCAACAAGTTTAAAAACTTTAAATGAGTCAAAAATCATTTGAAAACTAGTTACAAAAACTAATGAATTTAAGGACTTTATATGAATCAACAACTAGTTATAAAACCAAAAAAATTGAAAGTTTTAGAGGAGCTAAAATCATGTAAACTCCAAAGAGGAGAATTTAGAAGAGTTAGTGTTACTACATTGATTCTATCAAATTCCAACCTACTTTGTCAAGGTGCTATAGGTAATGATATTCTGTCAAGTTCCATCAATTTTAGTTAAAAAATTTAGAAGTTTTAATTTAAATTTTAAGTTGTATATATATATATTGAAAATTTGATAAATATACCAAATGTAAATTTTGTATTTTAAAAATCTTCTATATAATAAGAATTAGTATTAATAAAAAAACTTGAAATGGTTAGATGGTGAGAAAGTCTTGTCTCCCTTGATAAAATCTTGTAACAAGTTTTTCGTTAATCCATTTTCTTTTTCTAATATTACTACAATTGTCACCTTTTACTATAAATTTATGTAAATTTATAAAACCAAAATTTGTTATCAAATTTCTAACTTTGTATACATAATTATTAGCAATTAAATATTGTTTTTATCTATTTTTCATAGACCGGCGTTGGACATAAAATCTGTCATAGAATCGGTTTCTTTTTCAAATTTAAAATTCAACCTAACCTTTTACCCAACTAATTGCTAGTAATTACATGTCTTGAACCAAACCAAGAACCGGTTTGATACTGATTCCCAAAGTCATATATAGCATCCAAGCTACCCAAACCTTTACAAATCAAATCCAACCGTTTTTTGAAAAACTAACAGGTTTGCTGCAATCTGGTAACGCATTGCTTTTTAAGCCTTTTTAGGTGTAATTTTGCTTCAAGTATAAAAGCTCCATATATTGGAGAAAAAATGAATGAAAAAGGTGGACTTTTCTCTCCAATTTTCTGGTTTTCCACTTACTGTACTTTCTCCCGGTGTCTCACAGCAGAACAAATAGCAACCTTCACTAATGACCGTCAAAGATTCAAGCGTTGCATGTTGCTGATGTGCTGGAGAACTCATGTCTGATTTATTGGATACCTCACAAGGTTAACTGTCAATAAGTGAATTCCTCGGGATAGAGTTGGTGTGATGTAGAAACAATCATTTTATTTTGGAAAAATAATTTACCTTGAATCCATGATGCCTGATTCAACTGAGGTGGCACGAGTACATTTAACAGTTGAAGACAGTATGAAAGGAGAAGTCCTCACATTGTGACGCTAGTAAATTTCCAAGGGTCATACGTTAGATCAGGGGTTAAAAGAAGCTTTTAAAGATGGTCACGGAGTGTTCAAGAAGCTCTTCAAAATGATCATCTGAAGTGGCTTTGTTTTTCATTTGAAAAAAAATGTTGGTCGTTTAGTTTTTTGTCACCTTGGATTCAAGTGTTTTGACCTAGCATATAATTCTCTGATGACCTTGGATAACAAATCTAAGTCGATATACATAACGCCTCTTGAACATGCTGCTCATGATATTTTCGCACGATGAGTCAATAAATCTAAGTCTGGTCGGTGGCTCTTGCTAATTGTGGCTACAGGCATTACTGACTGTTGTTGTTGCTCCTGTGACATGTTGCTTGCAGGAGAGGACTGGTGAAACCCGTCAACAACATGTAGCGCATAACCTTGAAGTCCCTGCTGCACAGTCACCTAAAGAGACCTGACATAACCTCAATTCACAGCACTCAGAAGCCTAGATGACTTTCTCCATAAAACTCTTACAAATGATGCTTTTGTTAAAAGAAAGCCTTCAGCGGCCACTGTCATGTTGCCTGCTTTTGATACTTGTGCCAGATGACTTGTAGAAGCTCATGAATTTTGCTATGAATTCTGCAATTGAAATTAGAGATCAGTATGACAGACAGAGTTGAATATGGAGCTATCCTATTTGTCATAATATATGAACTGTGATTTCAAGCGGGAGATTTCTCCTTTTCGAACGGTAGAATTTATTAGCCTCGGTTTTGTTTTCTTCTATCATGGTTTTGTATTAAGAAAAATCCCTTTTTATGGCTTTGTTAGCATAAACTGTATGCATGTGATCTCTCAAATATAAACGATAAACCTTAGGAGGCCTAATGGAGAATGATGGATATTCACGTGCATAGACAGGACATTTGATGCTTCTCCCCGGTACTATCAAGTTCTGTTTTTCGCTCTATTGCAGAGGTTATTTTACCTTCAATTCCCAGGTAGTGGGGGACTTTCTTTCTTGCTGGGTCATTAAGCCTTCCGTCAGCTTCCACATGCCGACTGCGTAGGGTGACCAGTTGGGTTTTACCATCTAACATGTTTGCATCATTTTTCTGCATACACCAGAAAAGCAAGCTATGAATTTTCTACTATCACGAAGCCTAATAAGCACTACAACAATAAAAATTAACTGTACTTAGAATATGAATCCAAATAGAAATTAACTGATGCCCTCATACATTGTAGTTGGTATAAAGACCTTCAATTTGGGACTGAATGGGCTCATCTACATGCTTTTTCAACTCTCCGATGAGGGACTGTTTCAGGCTGATTGGATTAGTCTAATATTGAAGACTTGCTGTATCAATAAGAGCAATTTACAAAAGGATGGCAAAAGTTCCTACCTCAAGTACGAAATCCGGAGACACATCATGCTCTATAAAATTGAGGAGCTTCCCACGAATGATATACAACCTGTGAAGAACAAAAGAAAAATAACCCTCTTTTCACCCTAAAGCCTGAAAGTAATAGGAGTTCCAGCTCATAATTCTAAAAGTTGATTTTTAATGTTAAGAACTCAAACAGCTTTAGTTGCCAGTTTCAAATTTGGCTGGCGCTCCATTTCTTCCCCAAAAGGAGCAAATAAAGAGACGTATAAGTTGCTTAATGATGTGACCAGTTTTGACATTTTGATTATGATGCAAAGTTTCGTAAACATGGTTACATTTAGTGTTTGATTTCATGATAGTTATCCAGAAAGCGTTGGGCATCTCAGACGTTGGAAGAAGAAAGCTTACTGCTTTGGACTTTGTTCTTCGACCATTTTCTTGGCAATATCTCTGATATCATCCTCCCAACCAGTCAAAATCGCTTGATCTTCTAGGAAGGAGTAACTGCAGGTGAGGTTGCGTTGGGTTCAAAAAGTGAAGAGTAATATAACGAATATGAAGAGTGGCAAACAAAGAAAGAAGTTGCAGGGAAAATATACATAAAAAATAGTTTAAGGCTATAGGTCACCTTCTATGCCAAGAGGCCTCAAATGAGCGAATGGCTTGACGAAGATTGTTCCTAGCATTGTCAGCAATCTTCCCAGCCAGTTCATGTGGCAGCTGTATGCCTTCTCGTTGAGCTATAAATTCCAAAACTTGTACAATCTAAACATCCAAAAAATGAGACATGTCAGCAACTTCTTAATTATTAGGTCTTAATAAGGCTAACCACTAAGAAGAAATGGTAACAGCATTAATTTTCCCACCTCTTGTTTTGAAGGGGTCAAGAGCTGAAAATGGTTGCAAAGACACATGATTGGCTGTAGCTTTGAGGCATTAGAGCAGCAGAAGAAAATTTTGGTGAAGCCTTTGCACCTTTCCAATAGCCATTTCATGTAATGGAGGCCATCCCAAGGAATCTTCTCCGCATCGTATAAAATAATTGCTGCACCAAAACAAACAATCTGTGCTTATGTAACGGTGTTGGTTTAAGTTTGCATTCCCAAGTACACCTCTGCTGCAGTTGATTGAGCATAGCATTACCTCTGCAACTATACTGATTTGATTGCGGAGTTTTTTTGGACGCCCAGTTTTGTGTTTCCTTTATAAGGTCCATAATGACATGCATCTCATACCCTTTTACATCAGAGAGATTGACTTCTACGTGTTGAGAAGACACTCTTACCCTTACTTTTAGGCCACCAATTGATTCCCCCTGTGAACACCATTGTTGGCAACCAAACTTTATTGCATTTAAGATCACTTAGTCTACAACTGTTCTAGCATTTAGTTGCCTATTTATGCTGAAGAATATAACTCTATGGTATGAACTTGTATTTATAGTGATAATTAAAATTGATTAATTAATACTCATTAGTTAGATGTCATTGTGTGATGACGATTAATCGTCAAAAGTAGTTTAGTAAACGAATCTCCTCCAATCAACCAAACAAATCAAGATCATCAAAGTGGAAAGGGAGAATTAGTATAGATTACCTTTAATTTAAATATCTTCCACTCTTCCCGGATCTGTAAACACACGGAGACTGAGACACATATGTTGGCATCAATAATTATTATTATTATTGATTTTAAATTTCTCATGCAAATGTAGGTTATCTTCAACCCCCATGCGGTTGTTTTTTGAAAAGCATAAGTACCTTGTCTTTGAGTTATATGGCAACAATATTGAGTTATTAACCATTCACATGTATGGGAATTGGAAATTTTGGCAAAATATCTTGGTAGGATCAAGATAATCAAAGTTAATTATATTTATGCTATGATTGGTAAGATAAGAAACGTATAGAATAATGTAACCTGCACTGTGTCAGGTCCAAAAGCTTCTTCCAGCATGGCCCAGATCATGGTTCTCTTTCCTACACCAGGGGGTCCTTCAAGTATGAAATGATTGCATTCTATGTTCATCATCTGCATATTTGAGAAGACTTTGAACCCATTTATTTAGAATACTAGCTAGAACTACATAGCTGCAATATTATTTTATACTAGGAATAGCAAATTACTTAAAACAAGAATATGCATCAGTACCATAGCTTGCAGCTGAGTGGCTTTGTCTTTGTTGCACAAGAAATCACTTAACTTCTTGGGCCTATGCTTCTTTGCCCACACAAACTCCTTACCGGTAGAGTCATGAGCATCAAAAGGGGTTGTGTCCTTGTTCTCATCAAAGCCTCCTTCTGATTTTTGTGGTTGTTCTGATGATACTGATACTGATACTGATGATCTCTCCTTCAGTGGCTTCTGGAAAGTATTAGCAGCAACCCACGATGCAATATCGTCTCTATTATCCTTTCTGCTCTCCTTCACATCCAAGGTCGTTATCCTAGCTGTTGAAAGAGAAGAAGGACGAGAAGACGAAATGGAATGCCTCGATTTGACTATGGGGGTGTTGACAGGAGCAGCAGCACCAGGAGCCTCAGCTGCAGGATCCTTGTTAATGAGTTTGTCCTTCTTATTACTATTATTATTAGATTCCTTAAAGGAAAAAGAAAAGCAAGAACTCCACTTCCGCATCCTGACAATGAAAGAGGAACGAGACGCGGAAGTAGCTTGGCTATCTCTTCCAGGACTGGATGAAGCCTGGACCACGCGTAAATAATGATGATGATCGTGATCATGATGAGCACGATTACTACTACCAGTATGGTTATCAATGATGAGGGATGAATCAGTGAGGCCTTTGTTGTTGCAAACCAAGAGAGCTCCTTGTCTAAAACTCATTTGATTGCGCTTTGATTTTACAGAGCTGATGATAGTCTAAAATTCAAAATTACAGCGATGTTGTCTATGTAGATATAATAATATTATGATTGATTAATTATAATCATCTGTTTATACTTCAGATTGTGGCGTCACATACAATGATGTGTTCCAACTCATGCTTCCAGTTTGAGTTGCCGCCTCCCTCCAATCGGTGTTTTAAGGTCATTTTTTGGTTTCTTTTCTTTTTGGGTTCCCAACTATTATTAATAATTTTTTGTTTTTCATGTCCATGTTCAATACTTTGGCAAAAGTATAAACGAAAAGAATATATAGATAGATAGTTATAACGTCATTCCATCTATTCTTTTTCTTTATGTTTTGGTGTTGAGGAACAAATCCGCGCCCCCCCCCCCCCCCCCCACAGTGTTGAAGGAATAGATCAGCATAAATTCCCACGTTTTAGCAATGACTTGCCAATTGAATTGAATACTATTTTGTAAGCCTTGAGCCTAAAATTTCCAGCTAGCGAGGTTGGCCAATTGTTTTCGATTCCCCAGAGTTGGCCATTTTCTAATGGGACGAGTTTAAACCGTGTAAATTATGACTTATGTCAGCATGCATGGTAATCCAGAGTTGTAAATTGTAGGTAGGTGGGTGTGGGTTTTTGCGCCAATTGTTAACATGTATGCTTATAACAATCCTCAACTATTGTTTCTCTTAGAACATTAATATATATATATATATATATATATATATTCAGTAATGAACCGCGAAGATACTATATAATTAACAAGAACATAAGAACTTTTAAAGATAATAATCAAAACTTGGAACTTTTATCCAGCTTTCTTGTCCAGAGTTGGCATTAATAAAATTGGTAGCGATTCACTTGAGATATGGATAATGTGGTCTTTGAACTGTTACAGGAAAGAAATAGTTTTTTTTTGTTTTTTGAAAAATAATAACTCCGATAATTATTAATCACTATGACACAGTATGATTTTGTACTTAAAAAGATACGCTTGTGATTTTGCCGTCCATCCAGAGCCGGTTGGTCTCCTCAACAGCTGTTACTACGCACTCATTTGCCACGAAGTCCAATGTAAGACATTAAAGATCGACATTTAAGTTCCCGCACATTAAGCCCTCCATTTATTTATCCCCAACAAAATGGCCGGGAAACCCTTTCGACATGTCATACTTCCTTAAGTCGAACTTACTGGACTTATCGATGAAGAGAAACGAGTCTAAATTTTTCCTCTTTTTGTTTTTTTTTCAAATTCATTAGGAGTTCCATCGGTTACATCCAAATCGTACTAGATTTTCTGGCTTCATACTTGTCTCAATTAGAAGGCATGATCTTTGATCCCATTGACTCAATAAACATAACCTGACAGAAATCTAAGTCGACGTAGAATCGTGCAGACCTTAATAGTTCTAATGTTACCTATGACTCGCAAGACAAAACGGAATGTCAGTTGCCAATAGTTCGATACTTCATACCCTACTACTCATACCACACCATATTATTAGGGGTTAAAAAAAAAAAAAAAGAGAATAAATGAAGAGCCTTAATAGTAAACAAAACCAAATAAGAGAGAAGCCTCTATTGTGGTGCATATTGCTGTACAATAATATCAGACTAATTTTACAAAACTGGTGATGGCAGCGGACGTTGTTTTATTGAATTGCTAATCTCTGAAGATGATCCAAGAAGACCTCAAAGCTGACATCGTCCGTAAATATTATATCTCCTCCAGGAAGAGGACCATCGGAGTTATACGTGGCTGAAGGGTTCATTTTGCTAAGAGAAAGCGAGCCTGCATAATACACAAAGGAGTAGAACTCAAATTAAGCATACTGTAGCTTCAATTCACTACAAATACCCCATAGCATCATCCATTAAAAATGTGTTCTAGTGCATGAGGTTCACACATTGTGAGATTTGGAGAGGACTCGCAGAGTCATTCAGATCACAAATACCCATGTTGTCCACACTAAAGGAGCTTATATTTTCAACCAATGGGATCAATTTTGTGGAAAACATAACCACAGCTACAAAATCCAGGAATTCCTATAAACTAAAACCTCATTCCATTTGGATGAAAAGGTAGGCAATGACCAACATAAAATAATCAATAAGCCTCAAACGTGAACCCCAGATTACAAAGGAGTAAATAATTCTGAATTAACACTAGCAGCTTTAACTCCAATAAGCACAGTTGCCCCCTTTTTATGTTTTGTTTACCATCATCATGGTTAAGATGAGGAATTTTGGCGGAAACATGAGACCCCTATTTCATGTAAACTAAAACATTTTGATGACAATATCCCAAAACTGCCAGGTTCTGATCGAAGCATATATGATGCAAATATGAGTTTTACTTCATAATGGGGCATTCTCAGGTGAGTTTTAAGGTATAATCTTATATGGAGTCTGTTTAGTAGGAGCAAACTACGCTAACCACTGCTGTGTGCATCTGACGACAGATTCACAAGAAGCACCGAGAAATTGATTAAAATTATTAACTAACCTGTGAACCATACTGATCACAAATCACTAGACGGGGAACTGGAAACCTCTCCTTGACTATTGCATCTGCCTCATCATGAGGGGCTTGCAGCAACTGGGCAAATGCCTACAAAGCACAAAATAAATTGGGAAGTAGAAAACAAAACTCAGCACCAAAGCACCAAAATTTCCAGATACCAGAGATATATTCCTTTCATTGTAACAAATCCCGAACAAATGTTGTGGAGTTTGTTTTCAGTTGGCAGAAAAAAGACCACCCTCGCCTGGGGGGGGGGAGAGGAAGGGGAACAAAAAGGAAAATACTGCTGCATAAATGCACAAAATTCAATATATTCCATTACAGAGGACAATTTATTGTGCATGTCATTCTTTATGCATTGACTTGTTAGGCAGTCTCTATCTAAGTCAGGTAAAAGCCAGTCCTAGCTACATGCCATGAAAACAATCCCCATTTACTCTTTAGGTTTGCAAAGTTAAGGATTTTCAATAAATAAACCAAAGACTTCTAGCAGACTAGAGAGAGGCCCCTCAATCACAAAGTTAAAGCAACTCCCTAAATCTTTTATAGCCATTAAGTCAATTCCTTTTTTTCCACATAAGTAAAAGCCTCATTATACAGAGGCCAAGGGTTCCAACACAATTATTAAAGATGGAAACCATAACATGCAGAGAAGAGCAACAGAATCTACCACATCTTCCTGGCCATAAAAAATGACCACCATACCAAAAATTGATAGATCCAAATAAACTGTTTATGAAAGTCAACAGAGGTTCCTCATCCACCCCTCCACTCCCAATCCTGAAGAAAAACTCTCCTGTTTAGGTTCCCCACTCAGCAAGGCAAGATTAATTGAAGGGTTTTGCTGCTATATAGAGCAATACACCACAATTCATCATTGACATAAAGTGAAGAAACACAATCAAGATGACGTAAGGAGCCATCCCCCATACTTTGCAGTCCAACCACAGTATCATGATAAGTGATTCATTGCCTCAGCTTGAGTTATACAAAAAATGATATGTTCAGCAAAATATCTCCCCTTTTCAAAAATTATCTAGCATAAAAATTCATTAGAGTAGCTTTTCGTAGCAAAAAATGCAAACTTCTGTGTGAAATAATCTCAGAAATAGTATTGCAACCTTTTCTCTAATTCCTTTCACATCTTCTGCTTCAATTATCTCATGGAAAGAGTTTGCTAAAATATTATCCTACAAGATCCTCAACCAAACCTCACCATTCATATTTGCAGCAAGCATATACAGGAATTCAAAAGGTTTGGGAATCTCTCTATTTCAGTCATCAGCATTTCTCACAAATGACTCATACTAATTAATTTGATCCAAAAATACATAACATTTTCTTGCTAAATCTGGGAAGAAGGCCTTAAAGAAAAAAGAACCATGCCAATGACTCCGCCAAACAAAATAGAACCATCATTATCCCCTTCAATATAACCAAATGAAAAACTTTTCCAATGCTTATGGGATTTCCAAAGACCCTTTCTGTTTGCTTCACTAATCACTCTTGTACTCCAACCCATCATAATTCAAGACCATTGTCCATAAATAGCCATAGCCATTTAACTAAAAGAGCCTGACTGAATACATCCCAATCACCACTAACAGTTGTAAACCTTGGAAAATAAACTCTAAATTCCTCTACCTTCTAGTGAAGTTTATGAAAGTGTCAATGAATCAATGGTTGCCACATCTTATGATTTCACCATTAATTATCTTGGCTATGTCTCAAGACTCAACAAGGAGAGAGGCAAGCACAAGAAACAAAAATGTAAAAGAAGCAAATATGTAATTTTTCATTTGGTCTTTATTTAATTTACAGCGGCATCCCAACAAACTACCTGATGTTCAGGTTGGTTATGGTATCCAACTTTTCGCCACTGAGCAATCGTTGCACCATGAAAAATAACAAGAGTGAAATAAGAGTCCAAAAGCAGGATCCTATCAGCTGCAATGGCACCCACATCAAGAAGAACTGGTTCTGGTCCTGATTGGAATGAATATGAAATCAATGAAGGCTGTATCATGACAACTGAGTTGGCAACATTTTCACGGTTCAGTATCATCCTAAAGTATGCTGTCTCATCAGGGCTGTTATTGAAGACCTATAAAAGTTACAAAAATTGGAGCATATGAAAATTTCCCAATACCAAAGTATATTATAATGAATATGAGCTTGACAGGAAAAAAACACTAACATACCTGGACAAACTGGGATCGACGAAGATGAAATGTAAACTGTGGAAATATTGAGATCCGTGGTGATAAACTAAAAGAAGATGGGCTGTCTTTCTGGTAATCTCCAAACCGTGAGCATAGACTTATCAAAGCTTTATCTAGCCATCTAATTGGGTCAAACTCAGCCTGCATGTCAGGTACCCACGAGAAACAGAAATTCCAGACCAATTTAATTAGGCAAAAAGCATGTATGAACTTTGATTCCCTCTACTTGCAACACTGTGATGATCAATTCCAACCGAGGATTTAATTGATCACATATGGCAACTAAGGGAGAAATACTCTAGCACTCAAAATGTCGTGATGTCCACATTATTAAGCCATATGCAAATACATCTTTTACTAATTCCATGTGCCATAAGTGACCAATTAGGTTGTCAATGGGGTTTGATTGTTTTTTTGTTGCAAGAATATGGATTCAATTGAAAAAATTTTGAAGCAAAATACCTACATGAATAGTTTGGCCTTGTTCGGGGGTAAAATGTTCATTTTTTCAAACAAATCATAAAAAGCTCATTCAGTGTAATATAGTTACGTTGCCTTGGTGCATTTTTCAATTGTCTCTTTTTGCCTTCTTTAAATTTCTCATTTCCCCTAATTTGAAAAAGAAAAATGAAGAAAAAGAGAAAGGTTGCTCAATTGAAAACTTTAGGTCCTATTTTTTTAAAAGAAAAAGAAGAAGTTGCTCATTCAATAATTCAGGATGCATGGTGCTTGCTGCCAATACAACAGTCAATCAATTGCTCATCCATTCTCCAACATTTTTTCTGTGCAAAACATGCCTGCAAATATCAATTCATCAAAAGCATATTTGTTCTTTAATCATTTTCTATTCCTTTCAAAAAAAAAAAAATCCCCAGTTGTTTAGTAATTCCAAAGTTATCATACTCACACACACACAATCTCCCTCCCTTCCTCCCTCCGTCGATGAGCCTTTCCAAAAAGATTCCAGCCACAGGTATTAGGTAACTTTGCTTATATATGTCCCTTATCCCAGATATGACTCACTGAACATATAATAAAAGACATCAATGAAATAATTACTACCTCGATTTCCATTTTGAAAGAAACTAGGCGTGCTGTGGCCACAGCAGCTGCTTCTTGATCAAATCCAGCAATCAATTCCTACAAAATTTTGAAATAAATTCAGGAGGAGACAAACTCAGTGTGCCAAGTAAAACTTTAAAAAGCAAACAGAAAAGGAAAAATCTGCTAATTACTAGCCTCAATGGGAGAAAGATGAGACAAGCCAATTATGCAAAAGGGAAAAAAAATGGCCAAATAAGGAAAAGGACTATCACTTGCCCTTTTCCCAACAATCTCTTTGATATGATATAGTTCCAGTAAAAGTCATTTATTTGGGGGGTGTAACAGCAAGATTACTCCATTGTCACCTGGAGGTCACATGTTTGAATCATAAAAACAGCTTCTTTGTCAAAACAAGAATAATACTGCATGTATTCGATCCCTTACCAGAACCCACAATGTGGGATCTTTGTCAATGAGAGGCCCTTCTTAAAAGTTGTCCATTATGCTTAAATAGCCATGACTTTATGATACCAACTCTAATGACTTTCAGTTTGATGGCAAAAAGATAATTCTTAGGCCAGTGTGAGTAGCTAAAGTGGGCTAAGAATGCAGAATAGGAAGGAGAAGGGCAACAACCCAAACCAAAGTCAAAAGTGCCAAACAGAGGGCCAAGAGACCCCAAGACTGAGCCACAAGAGGAGAATTCACAACTAGAAGAGCATACACATGGAGCAGAGATTCTTGAACAACAAAACTTGCAGCTAGAAAGTGAAAATCAATACAAACTCAAAGAAAAAGTTGAAAAGCCTGTACAGTATGAGTAAGGAAATTGAGGTGAATAATGCTAATGGCCAAAGGCAGTTGACCTCGTTATTCCATGCAGATTTTTGGCTTCAAGTATGAAGAACAAGAACACTTTGGTGTCAATTTTATTTCCATTGGCAAGGTTTAGAAAGTGCTATCAAGAACCAGGTAGTAAACTATGGCTGAAGCCTGGAAGAATGGTTCATGATGTTCCTACTACTACAACACCTTAAAACTTGAGGTTGAGTTTTCCCCAACCGGGAAGAATGAATTGGTTAATTATCAGCAAGAAGATGATTTTTTTTTATAATTTCCAGTTCTGCTGGAAAAGAGAAGCAACCATTTTTTAGGAGTTTGAGAGTCCTGTTTAGTTTTGAAAAAAAAAGAAAAGAAAAGAAAGGCCTTTAATAGGTTTTCATAGTGGAATAATTTTTACCTTTTTTCCTAAATAGTTAACAGCCTACAATGAACAAAAACTACTAGTGACAATAGTCTGCATATAGGAGGTGTTTTCGCCCATTCGTATTTTTGCATAAAAAGTGTGATACTTTGTGCCCTTCAGTGATACCTAAACCAGCATGCAGTGATTCTAGTAATTCTACATGGCCCGATGCTTGCAATAAAAAGATATGATGGACACAGCACCAAACCTTAGGCATATGGCGCATTTTCTATGAGCTGTGACTCTTCAAATTCCTAGCTAGTCTAGACCTCCCTCATGACTAAACAACCAAAGTCTATAATAGTTGCGTATGAAAACATCTTATCCTCATTCCTCAAACTATATTACATCAGCAAATTTTTCAGTAACTGAAAATTTTTTGTACATCCTGTTAAAAAGTAAAATCAAATCTTTAATTTCTTGCCAATAGTCCAGTTATGTTAAAAATCAAATCAATTGTCTAATCCCTTGGAATTAGCTAGCCAATTGACTTCATGCATTTGCTGATTTATTTTTTTTCTTAAATGACTTTCTCTCTTGTCTCCATAATTCTAAAGCCTAGATAAGGAATTAATTTGATGCATATATATATACCTTGCTGAATAGAAATTCAAGTGAAAAGTTCTATTTTCAATTCTCATTTCATAGTATTAGAGCCATTGCAGACAGTAGTTAAATTCTTTTCACAAGTCCCATAATACCACCATCTCTGTTATTTCAATTCCAGCAAGTTGTGTGTTGCATCATATTGGGCGATCTAAATTCTGATCCATCTTCATCATCAAGCACTATTGATTCTTCAAGTGGTCCAAATTTTCTACCACATCACCAACCTCATCTAGTCTCCCAATCATTAGTGATCTCTAGTCTCGATTCCCCTTCTCTACAAATCACTCAACATAAATTAAATGGAACTAATTTTTGTAAATGGTTCCAACAGGGGCAAGGTTGGATACCTAACTAGTATCAATCCTATGTCATCGCCATAATCAGCCACTTATAACACTTGGGATGCAAAGAACTCTATTGTTATGGCTTGGTTAATCAACTCAAGGCAACCTATAGTCTTCAAGAACTCCCATATCAAGTCTCACTAGGACAAGGCAGTTCATCACTTTCATTGATGAGTATACTCAAATTTGTTGGGTATTTCTCATGAATGAAAAATCTAAAGCTAATGAAATTTCTAAAAAAATTCCACAAAATCTGTCCAAAATGTCTTTTAATTATCTGTCCACATTCTTCATACAGACAATAACCATGAGCACTTTAAAAGCAAGTTTAACCATTATTTTACTAACAATGACATTTTTATCAAATTTTATGTGCTTAATCCCCCAGCAAAATGGGATTGCTGAATGGAAGAATCAACATCTCCTTAAAGTTGCTGGATCAATGATGCTTGCTAGCAATGTTCCAAATTCTTTCTGGAGAGAAGCTATTCTTACATCCCCCTACCTTATCAATTGTCTGCCTTCCAAAAGTTTACAATTTCAAACTCCTTTTAAGTCTCATGCTTTAAATGTTTCCTCAAATTCACCTTTTACACTCTTTACAACCTATAGTCTTTGGTTGCACTGTTTTTGTTCATAATCATGATCCTAGTTGAAGCAAAACTTAACTTTAAAGCCCTTAAATGTGTGTTTGTTGGTTACTCTCCCACTCAAAAGAGGTACAAAGGCTATAATCAAATCTTTTGAAAGGTTTTTTTTTTGTGTCATATGATGCATCTTTCCTCAAAAATCACACTTCTTTTCCAATGTCTCTCTTCAAGGAGAGCAACTGAATGAAGAAAGCCATTGGGATTCCTCAATTTCCATTCCAATTTCACTTTCATTAGCCCAAAATAGTCCTAATAATAAATCATCCCAAGATAATAATTTAGGGGCAGAACATGTACCAAAAGAAATATTGATTTATTCAAGAAGACCAAAAACTATTTAGCAGGGTCAATCATCTAATTGGACCTAGGTCTGAAAGACACAAAAGAAGATGTTGCACAAATAGAAGATTGAATGTTCTTAATGCAATTAGAAAGGCAGTAAGGTCTTGTACTCAACATTCTATTACTAATCATTTGAACTATTCAAAGTTATCTCTTCCATACAAGGCACTCACCATAAAGATAAACAGTATAGAGACTCCTAAGGATATTTAGAGTGCTTTGAAAGATCCAAATTGGAAGTAGCCATGTTAAAAGAAATGAAGGCATTAATAGAAAATAAAAAATGAAAAATTGTCAAGTTACCCAAAGAAAAGAAAGTTGTTAAGTGCAAATGGGTGTTCATAATAAAATAAAAATCAAACTAAACCATAAAGATGTACAAAGCTAGATTGGTGGCGTAAAAATTCACCTAAACCTTTAGTATAAACCATCAGGAGACTTTTGCTCCAATTGCCAAATTCAATTCCATTAGTGCTGGTGTCTCTAGTTGTCAATCTTGGTTGGGTGCTACACTAGATTGAAATAAAAAATGCCTCTTTAAATGGGAAATTGGAAGAAGAAATTTACACAAGAATTGCATCTGGCTACCACCAAAGAAAAAGGAAAAGCATGTAAGCTGAAAAGATCCCTTTATGGATTAAAGCAATTTCCAAGAGTATGGTTCAAGAGATTCGGCACAACTATGAAGAAGTTTGGGTACATCCAAGCACAAGCAAATCATACGTTATTTACTAAATATGCAAATAATGGAAAAAAATCAATTCTAATTATTTATATGGATGACATTATTGTAACTAATGATGATCTTTAGGAGATTGAAAAACTCAAGAAATGCCTATGGGTAGAATCTGAAGTTAAAGACCTAGGGGCTCTTTGGTATTTTGTAGGTTTAAAAGTAACAAGGAGTAAACAAGGTATCTCAAAGGAAATATACCTTAGATCTTTTAGAAGAAATTGGAAAGCTGGGTTGCAAGCTAGCCAAAAATCCACTAGAAAATAATTGGAAAGCAAAAGATACAAAAAGAAATGTTCCATTAGACAAAGAAGATACTAAAGATTAGTAGAGAAGCTCATTTACTTATCCTTTATTAGACTTGATATTGCATTTGTAGTAAGTCTGATCATCCAATTTATGCATTGCCCTACCCAAAGACACTTAAAAGTTATGAATTAAATTCTTAAGTATCTAAAAGGAACACTAGAGTAAGGTCTCATGTTTCAAAAGAATGAACAAAGAGAAATTGAAAGTTTTGTGGATGCTGATTAACCTAGTTCAATTGAAGGTAGAAGATCTGCCACTAGTTATTGTGCAAAGTTGTGGGATAATCTAGTTGCATGGAGAAGCAAGAAGCAATTAGTGTTATTTCAAAACAATGCTGAAGCAAAATTTAGAACTATTGCTTAAGAAATTTGTTAATTAAAATAGCTAAAAAGATTAATGATTCTCATAATTCCCTGGTCTAGTTCCTTAAAAATTTATAATGATAGTAAATTTTCAATTAGTATAGCTCACAACCTAGTTCATCATGATAGAATCAAACATGTGGAGATGGATTGTCACTTTATTAAAGAG
Source organism: Ceriops zippeliana (assembly GCA_037897445.1). NCBI lineage: Eukaryota > Viridiplantae > Streptophyta > Magnoliopsida > Malpighiales > Rhizophoraceae > Ceriops > Ceriops zippeliana. Next base: position 4,444,479 of record JBAPLH010000003.1, on the reverse strand, counting down.
AAAATTGAAGATGGAGTGATCAATCTGTTTTATGTTCCAATCAAGTACCAAGAAGTGGACATCCTCACTAAGACTATGCCTAAATCAATATTTGAGTTCTTGGTAAACAACTAGAAATAATAGATATTTATTTTCCAGTTTGAGAGGAAGTGTCAAAAAATTAAACCAAATGCCTAATTTCTTGTAATTAATAGCTATATTAAAAATCAAATCAAATGTCTAATCCCTTGGAAATAGCTAGCCATAAATTTTGTATATCTGATGATTTATTTTTTTAAAATGATTTTATATATTTTCTCCATAATTCTAGGCTCTAGATAAAGAAGTGGTTTGATGTATATATGTATACCTTGTTGTTGAATAAAAGTTCAAGTGAAAAGTTCTATTTTCTATTCTCCTTCAACATCCCATGTCAGAATTTGCACAAGCCCACCTCCAAATATAATTTTCTGGCAATTCTTATACCAGAATTAAGTTCCTCCCCACCTTTCTTAATCAAATATTGTTTCCCAACTTAAAACTTGTGTAGGCCATTTCACACCTACACGAAGTGAATCAATCCTTTTTCCCTTTTGGCAATGTAAAAGGATCCAATCCCAAAGGAGTGACAAACAGAATTAATAATAAATAATCTAAAAATAAAAGAACTTGCCTGTATGCTTCCAGGTCCACTAACCCATCTTCGTGAAAGGGTAGTAACACGAAGTCTCATTTGACCACTGCTATGCTGGTAGCTGTATATAAACAAAAAAAAAAGCTGTCATAAGCTAAAATTCTATCTCCAAAAATAAGGAAATGGAGAACTTATTGTTAAGAAAGCATAGGATATGCTTCCATACTAAGTCAAAAATTGGAAGTAAAATTGACTGCTCAAGGGTTGGATATTAGCATCTGGGATTTCCTTCTTCGCTATTTCAAACATTAAACACAATGATGTTGCTTTATCCAGACCACACATCTTCCATGCACTAGTGTTTCCCTGGCCTACAGCATTCTCAGAGCACAAAGGACCTTTCTGTACCAAGCCATTGAAGAAAAACATCAAAACACAGCCCAAAAGAGAAAGGGAGATCATTTATATACTGAGTGTACCCTTTCAAGAGATGCACAAGGACCAATAATGCCTTGGACTTTGATATCCTTCGAGCAGTTAATCTCAAAGATGCCACTGTATGAACAATTCAATAGATGGTTATCTAGTTCTCACAACCACATAGATCCATGCATGTTAGTCTGCAATAATAAGATGAATGAGAAAATATGTGAACAGATCAGTTAAGCTACCAGGTGTAGATGACTACTTAAAAGTACTGCCCTATCTTTTGTAAATCAAACATAAAAATTTCTGAGCAGACCATAAGTACATTTTAGTTGATGAAGGATTAGAAAACAGTTCAAACATTTAGGTGCAACACAAACTTTCTGCTAGACACATGTCAATTAATGAGGGGTGATGCATAGCTCAACCTAAAATCTAACTCAAAATACCAAGCATATCTAAATGCCAAACTACTCTGAGTCAGATAAACATATTCAATTTGGTAACCTAGTATCATAAATGTGGATCACAGGCATGCTGAGAATCTCACAAAAACATTTCATCTGGGGTGTGAATTAGATATTAGTGTGCAGCTGGTCCTATTCCCAGTAAGCTTCTACCTTGGTGAAATGAGGGGTATCTACAGTCCAAAAAGTATTAGGCTTGGTTTCACGACTTTCTATTTATGATTCTTAATTGAACCTCAAGTCAAAAGTCCTAATAATTAGCATTTAAATTGGAACCTTGACCCCTCCAGTTTGAGAGGAGCAGAAGTCATATTCATACAGATACATTCATTGCTAAATATGGGTCACTATTGTCATTGGCCATTTATGTCAAGTTTCATGCAAGATTTGCTAGCATGCATGTAATCAATTTTCCATCTTATTCAAAGAATAACTGTAATTGGCCGGTAACTTATGTTATAAAGCAACCACTTTCCTTGCAATTTCACTAGTAACACATACCAAAATCATTTCATGACTTAGTACTTTGTAATACTAAACTGAGAGGATTAACTGAGATGTTTTCATTACATAAATATAAAATGCACACTTAAATAACCTCCTTTTTAATGGTCCATTTCCCACAACCAGAAAATTCAGATCAATTAATAAACAAAGATTTCTTCACATCTTAAACATCAAATTTTAATATCAGAACTTGGGAAAAAATATGGCCATATAAGTGTCAATTATTTAAGATCTAAGTATTTCCTCTACAAAGCAGAGACATTTCTGTGGAGAGTTCTGTCATGTGAAAGCTATAAATAATCACATCTCAATCACAAGCAATACTGGTCAAGCAAAAGTAAAGGCACACACAAAAAGGAAATCATCATGTAACTGGCCAGGATCCTAAACTTGAAGTGAGTATGTTTGAATGTGAAACTGGAAATGTAAACTAGACAGAAGAAACCCTTGAGTTCTAAGATTATCCTCAAATTCACAATTTGCAACTTTAGATCACAACATCCAGGAGATAGAAGAGACCTTACTTTGAAGATAGTCCAAGGTCATGGTCACCCAGCTGGAATACATGTCTGAGAGAGTCCTTAAATACTGAGTGGCCAAAGCTTTCTGCAAGTACAACAAGCCCACCTGTTCTTTCAATGGCAACTTTAAGTTCAGCAAGCCCAACCTAGTAAAAAAGAGAAGCTAATAAAATAAGCACAATTTGATCTTCAATTACTGGAAATATTCAAGAATATAAGGACCTGAAGGCAAAATTTCCATAAGATAGATATCTAAGAGTAGGAGCATAACATGTTAATGGCGAGCATGGCACCAACCCTAGCTACGTAAAAAACATACTGCATTGTGTCTTCCTCCCAGGTGCCTTACAAAAGCATACAAGGAAACAACTACCCACCACCTCCACCCCATCCCTACTCCCCCACCCTTTTATTCCAAGAAAATGGAAAAAATTCAAACAATGGCTCCTCCAACAAATTACTCCAACATGAAGCAATCAAAGTAGGACATGTATTGCAAGGGGATGCACAAGTCCACCATAATAATATTTATAATTAATACAAAAGGAATATTATACCAGGAATGACATTGACATCTGGAACATATAATAGATACAATCAGATTCCAGCTTCTTATTACAACTAGAAAATATTACTGGATAACTTAGTTCATAAGTCAAAGGAACATCAAATTAAAAACATGTAAATAAATGCTACTTTGACAAGTTTTGCCTGCATTACAGGATTTTTTTTTTTTTTCAATAAATAGAGGATGAGAAATATATGGGTAAGTCATAAGATGATCTATACAGTGACAGATGCTGAACATTGTGCAAAATGTATATTCTTCATGAGTGAGATAAACATTACCTGGTCAAGGGCACAAGCAAACAGATCAAGTACATGGCCTTGATGTACAAGCTGTTTGGCTAGACCCTCGTAGAACTTGATAGCTTTGTGAAAATAAGGAGCAGAATCTTTATCCAGGTCCTTGTGAGAACGAATTGGTTCAGACAGGTGCTTTGACACAATCTAGAAAACATGCAGAGAATAGGGAGGGGGAACTGAGCTTAACATTAACAATGGTTATTAGTCTTCTTCATCCTATACAAAGATAATACCCAAAGTTTTTCAAGGGTATCAATTGACATGGGCAGAGGCAAGATATGTAGATAGCAAAAATAAAGGAATAGAAAGGAATGAAAAAAATAAATGATGAGAGAGCAATTTTATTTGACCATAGAATAATCATAAACTATCAGGCAAAAAAAAAGGTTAAAAACAGTCAGAAGAACCCAAACATCTCATTCACAGTCAACAACAAAGAAGCAAGAACACTAAAAAAATGCATAAGCAGTATCCAATAGAATAGATTATAGCATAAAGTGACAGCATGCTTGAGTGCATCAATGAGTTTATGAACCAACTTTAGATGCAAGAAAAGCATCATGACTTGGATAAATCAAATACAGTGTACATTCTTAAATGAGCAACCATGTGAAAGGAAACATGTGAGTCAGTGTATGAAGATCATGACAACAATAATAACTAGAACAGATAAAAACATGCAAACCATTTGAAGAAATAGAACATTTATATGTTCATTAACAACAAAGAATGAGAAAACTGAGCAAATCCAGAAGCAGAACCAATTGAGTAGATTATGGTATAAGTCACAATGTCCTCAGTATCAACATCCTCTAATGCACTAGTTGTTTAGTGCAACAACTTTAGATGCATTAAAAGCATCAAGGCACAGATAAATCAAAGACAAAGTTCCATTTTCATATAGCATTACACAAAGAAAGCACAATGTGACATGAACCACTAGGAGTAAGTCTATGAGGATTATGATAACAATGATAAATAGAACATCAAGTAAAGATAACAATAACAATTGAGTGTTGTTGTCATGAAATTTCTTACAGCACCAGATCCTTCCGTAGAGGGACCCCCAACGAATGCCAAAATTCTTGCTCCCGAACCAGGAACACAGGCTCCTAACAAACTGGCAGCCACACTTAGAGCAGTGCTCGTGCACCTAGTAGCCCTCTGATCGGCGGCAATGGGCCAAGGGTCTTTCTGCAGTTCCTCCAACACCTTTTTTTTAAAAAAAAAAGGCAATAAAAACATAATTAGAGTTGTCCAAAGGTAAAATGCTGCAGCGCAAATTGAAATCTATGAGTTCAAGGGAGTCAGTACCGAATTGAGAGCAAAGGCACAATCAGAGGTAGGCAAGAGGAAGCGAGAAATGCTATCGGAGGAAAGGCCATCCCTAGGACCAGCAACGACACCGACGGCAGGCCTCGGTTTCTTGAGAAAGAAGCCCAAATGATCTAGAATTTGATCCTTGGAAACCTCCTTGGAGCCCTTGAAAACATAGGTCTTTGAGATCAGGCCGAATCCGAGCTCGTGAACGTGAACGTAGGTCCCGAAAGTGATTAGGCCGACAAGAGAGTTATCCGGGAGAAGATAGATTGCCTGCGACAAAGCGGACTTGAGGAATCCCATCTCCTCCTCGATGATACACGTGTCCACAACGAACATGAACACTGGAGGAGGAGGCGAAGCGGAGTGGGAGGAGGAGGAAGAGTCGGAGGCGTACTCGATGGTGGTGTAGTGAGGGAAGAGCTCGGCGGGGAGATTGTCGTCGGAGATGGAAGAGTAGTGAGGAGGGAAGTGGTTGCGGTGGAAGCAGAAGGGGCAGGACCAGATCTTGGCGGCGAAATCGACGACGGAGAAAGGGTTGAGGACGGAGCGGCAGGTGCGGCATCGGAGAGGGGCGTAGGGAAGAACGGGCATGCTTGGGAAGGGTTTGATCGGAGTATAGATGGCCGCGACGGGGATGACGCAGCTGGCAGCGTCTTGCTTGGTCCCCGGCACGACGTTCCACGTCATCCTCACGCCGTCCTGCGCCTCCAGCTCCACGAATTCCGCCATTCTCTCTCTCTCTCTCTGCTCTAGTCGATTTCCTCCAAAACTCTGCGTTTTGGCCTTCGATCACACAAAAGTACCATCAGTTAGTTAAGACAGTTTGATTAGGAAGGCGGAGACACTTTTTCATTTTTTTTTTTTTTTTTAAATTTAATAATAATAATAATAATGATTTCAAAAATATTCAGATATACTTGTTATATGGCCGATATTCATCACAGTTCATACATATTATTTAGTAAATCTATTATTGCCTAAACAGTAAGGAGTGCAATTATAGGGATGAAAAATTTGTTTGCATAGGAAGAAAACTAATGTTAACTCCTAAATAGAATAATGACATTGAGGCAAGTATGACATAATTATTAGTTATAAACAACCCTTTTTTCAAAATAAGTTTTCTTGACCTGTTCTTGTTAGCTCTTAAAGGGAAAAGTAAATCAAGGATTCTATGTTGAAGAAGTAATCGAGGATTCCACGTTGAAGGATTAAAAGATATTAAAAGTTATTAAATTAATTTGTTTGGCATATGTCTGGTTTCCTGTTTTTTGACTAAAAAATAATACTTCCTTTATAGTTACTAATATATAAGTACTTAAATCTATATACCATCATGTAAATAATTAATAATATCTCATGTAATTTGATTATTGATAGTGATAATCAAAAAAATATTATTGGGATAAAAATTATTAAAAAATTATGATAAGCACCTAAATATATGCATCATGGGTAGATTAAAATAGTTAAAGAACTTTGAGTAATTGTGTAAACATAGATACTTGCCACTTATTATTTAGGTGACTTTGGAATTTGATGTTGATACTTAACATTTAGACATACAACCTATTATTTAGGCAACTTCAATAACTTTATGTCAATACTTAACACTTAGGCTTGTTATCTATTATTTAAGTAACCTTAGTAATTTAATGTTAATGCTCAAGCTGAAAAAATATCTACAAATTTAAGAATAATGAAGTAAAATATACATTGTTATATACAAAAGGAAGATTCCAACCTATAACTTTTTAAGTGGAGACGAGGATTTTTCTAACAATTACACATTTGAATCAAAAAATTGAAACGACCATTAAAAAAATCAAAGGAAGTTCATGTGTCAATGGTTAACAATGAAGTAACCAATGGTTTAGACACAAAGCTCCCAAAATTAAGCAAGTCATTGTTAGAAAAATTCAATGACATTACTCTAAAAGAGTTACCGAACAAGTTATCATCAATGTATAACATCCAATATCATTTTGATTTAGTCCCTGAGGCTAACCTCTCTAACTTGTTGCATTACCAAATGAGTTCCAACGAAAATGAGATCTTAAAAGAGAAGGTAAAGAGTTACTACAAAGGAATTATATCAAAGAGAGCTTAAGTTTATGTGTAATACTTATCTTGTTAACATCAATGAAAGATGACAGTTAGCAGATATGTATTAATAGTCAAGCTATCAATAAGATCACTATTAAGTATAAGTTCCTCATTCCTCAATTAGATGTTATATTTGACCAATTAAACAGGTTTAAGGTGTTTTCAAAGATCAATCTTTAAAATGGCTATCATGAAATCAAGATCAAAGTTGGAAACAAGTGACTGACTACATTCAAAACTCAAAATAATCTTTATGAATGGCTAATGATGCCACTTGGTCTTTTTAATATTTTTAATGCTTTTATAAGGTTAATGAGTCAATTATTAAAATCTTTTGTTAGCAAGTATGTGGTTATATATTTTGATAATATTCTTATTTATAATCAATTAATAGAAAATCATGTTTTATGCCTAAAAAATGTATTCTTAATATTGCAAGAAAATAATTCATAAAAATTTGAAAAATGTAGTTTTATAACTAATAAAATACTATTTTTGATTTCTTATTAAAATATACAACTGACCAATTTTCTTAAGAAATATGAGCATTAATTCCTATTTCACTAATATCACATTCAACTTCAAACAATTTTTCAAAATTAGGGAAGGCTAGTACTAAAGTAATACATAACTTTTTCTTAATAATTACAAAACATTTTTGTTCTTTATCTCCTCATTAAAACTTACTTTTCTTCAAACATTCAATAATAGGAACCTTAATGGTACTAAAATTACATATTAACTTTCGATAAAAGGTTGTTAGGTCATGGAAACTTCATAGGTCGCTTATTATTTTAGGATAGGTCAATCTTAAATTGCTCGCACTTTGTCCTCTTCAACCTAAATATCCTTAAAATTGACTATTTGCGAAGAAATTCAAACCACATTATCTTATTACTTAATATCACTATTAATAATGCTCTTATACTTAAGGCATTAGCAACTTTATTTTGTTCCTTAACTCTGTGAAATAACTTATGTTGGAGATTGAAAGAGTAAATGTTGGAGATTGAAAGAGTAATAATCCTTCTTATTCTGAATAATACATTAGACAATAGCTTTATAGATGCTAGACCTAGTAAAAAAGGAAAGTAATAAAAGGTAAAAATACATCATCTCATAACTTATGGGACCTTAAAAAACCTACCTAAATTAGTTTATTCCTAAAGATATATTCTAAAAATAGCTAACTATGCACAACATAAGCCACTAATTACGTTTTCCTACACTCCCCCTCAAGCTGGTGAATAGGCATTTTCCATTCCCAGCTTGGATATTATATTTTGAAACACCGAACTGGTTAACCCTTTGGTGAGTACATCCGCAAGCTGGCTGTGTGTAGGCATGTAAGGGATACAAATCAACCTGCTCTCCATGTGTTCTTTGATAAAGTGTCTGTCGACTTCAATGTGCTTTGTTCGATCATGTTGTACTGGGTTGTGAGCTATGCTGATTGCAGACTTGTTGTCACAATAGAGTCTTATTGAGCCATCCCATTTAATCCTCAAGTCTTCTAGAATGATTTTTAACCAAAGTACTTCACATACACCTTGAGCCATTGCTCGAAATTCTGCTTCTGCACTAGACCTGGCCACTACATTCTGTTTTTTACTCCTCCATGTCACAAGGTTTCCACCAAGAAAGGTGCAATATCCAGTGGTTGACTTTCTGTCAACAATTGACCCAACATAATCAGCATCTGTGTATGTCTCAAGTACTAAACCTCCGTTCCTTTTGAATAAAATACCTTTTCCTGGTACTCCCTTAAGGTACTGTAATACTCGGTAAGCTGCTTGTAGATGAACTTCCTTTGGGTTATGCATGAATTGGCTAATCACACTAACTGCATATGTTATATCTGGTCGTGTGTGAGACAAATAAATAAGTCTTCCTACAAGGCGTTGATATGTTGCCTTGTCTACCGCAACATCCTCCTCTGCTTTTCCAAGTTTGACATTCTGATCTATTGGAGTACTTGCTGGTTTGCATGCTGTCATGCCTGTTTCCTTTAGGAGATCCGTGACATACTTTTGTTAAGAGATAAAAATGCCTTGCTTAGAGTGAGCAACCTCAATCCCAAGAAAATATTTGAGCCTTCCTAACACCTTGATCTCAAATTCCTTGCCCAAACAATGACTCAAGATTTGTTTTTCTTTGTCATCATCTCCTGTCACTATTATGTCATCAACATAAACCAAGAGAGCTGTGACTCCCCCTGACCTTGAGTGTTTAATGAACAATGTATGATCCCCTCGACTTTGTTTGTATCCCATAGCTATCATAACTCTAGCAAATCGTCCGAACCATGCTCGTGGTGATTGTTTTAGACCATATAAGGCTTTCTTTAATTTACACATAGTTTGAGAATCCAAGTTCTTCCTATAACCTGGTGGGACCTCCATATAAATTTCTTCCTCTAGTTCTCCATGCAAGAATGCATTTTTTACATCGAACTGCTGTAATTCCCAACCATAGTTAGCTACCAACGACAATAAAACTCTAACAGTATTCATTTTTGCAACTTGTGCAAAAGTTTCCAGATAATCAATTCCATAGCTTTGAGTATATCCTTTGGCTACTAACCTTGCTTTGTATCTTTCTATTGATCCATCTGCTCTATACTTTATTGTATACACCCATTTACACCCTACAGGCTTCTTTCCTACTGGTAACTTTACCAACTCCCAGGTTTTATTTTTCTCAAGTGCCTCCATTTCCACATTCATAGCTTGTTTCCATTTCTCGTTGGACAACGCCTCGAATAAGGTGGTAGGAATGGTAATGGTGTTTAAGCTAACAAGGAAGGATCGATGAGATGGTGAAAATTTCTTAAAAGACATAAAGTGTGCAAGAGGATATAAAAGTTGTTTTGTGCACTCTCTTGTTGCTTTCCTAATAGCAATGGGAAGATCCTGGTCATTCCTACTCATATGAAATTCAGTTTCATTTTGCAATGTAGGATTAGGTTGTTTTGTGCACTCCCTTGTTGCTTTCCTAATAGCAATGGGAAGATCCTGGTCATCCTTACTCATATGAAATTCAGTTTCATTTTGCAATGTACGATTAGATATTGTTACCTCATTCTCAGGACTTGGGTTGGACTCTTGGACCTGCATAAATTCAGGAACGATCATCTTCTTCCTTGTGAACAACTTGCCCTTGCCAAAACTTACATTCTCAGGTGCAGAATCTGGTTTTTCTTGAGGATTTTCAGACATATGGTTTGGTTCATTTTCAACTATGTGTTTAGGAAGATTTTCAGGCACACGGTTTGGTATAATGGGACAAGATGAACTGGATGGTTTACACATGGACAGTGGTGATAGATCAAGTAAAACATCCTCATCCTTATTTTCTATTGTTAAATTCTCCCTCTGAAAATAAGGATGGGTGAAGTAAGACTCATGTTCATTGAAAGTGACATCTATTGCAACATAGAACTTCCTTGATGGAGAATGGTAGCACTTATACCCCTTTTGAGTTGAGGAATACCCCACAAAGACACATTTTATTGCCTTTGAATCTAATTTCCCTTTAGTTGGATAGTGAACATGAACAAATGATACACACCCAAATATTCTAGGAACAAGGTTATTTGTAGTTTGTAGGTCAGGGTAGAATGTAGAGAGTATTTCCATAGGACTTTTGAATCCCAAAACTCTAGATGGCAAACGATTTATGAGATGGGCAGCAGTGAGAACTGCTTCCCCCCAAAAATTTTTAGGCACATTGTTTTGGAACATAAAGGCTCGAGTTTTTTCAAGAAGGTGACCATTTTTCCTTTCCGCTACTCCATTTTGTTGTGGGGTATTGACACAAGATGATTCATGTACTATACCTTCCTTTTGAAAATATGGAGTTAGGGTTTGATTGAAATATTCCCTAGCATTATCTGACCTAAACCTTTTGATATTGATTCCAAATTGATTTTTGACCATGGAGAAAAAATTTGGGAGAACAGTAATAACATCTGATTTATGCTTGAGTAGAAAAATCCAGGCAACACGAGTACAATCATCAATAAATGAAACAAACCATCTTGCTCCAGAAATATTAGGAATAGACGTAGGACCCCAAATATCACTATGAACAAGATAGAAAGGAACAGAACTCTTTTTGTTACTGGCTGGAATTGGTATACGCTTATGTTTAACAAGTTCACATACCTCACAATGAAAGGTTTCAACATTTAGATTTTTAAACAAAGAAGGAAACAGAATTTCAATAATTCTAAAAGATGGATGTCCAAGTCGGCGATGATGGAGCCAAACTTTCTCTTTATTGGATGAAAGATTTTCTGACATAAAAGAATGGGATAATCTGCCCTTAGTAATGTTTAACTGACTTGGTGTTTCAAGGTAGTAGAGACCATACCGTTCTTTAGCATGTCCAATCATCTTCCCCGAATCCTTGTCCTGAAATTCACAATAGTCGTGATGAAAAACCACATTACAGTATAAATCTTGAGTAAGTTTTTGTATAGAAATCAAATTTGTGGACAGTTTAGAGACATGGAGGACATTTTTTAGGACCAGTGATGGACCTATTTTAACATTCCCTACACCGGCTACAGTGGTCACCGAACCGTCTGCTGTGGCTATTTTCCTACTGCTTGGACACGGGGAATACGTGGAAAAAATATTTGGTAAGTGAGTCATATGGTCAGTAGCTCCTGAGTCCATGACCCAGGAGTTGGCAAAGATTGTACCCGAAACATTTAACCCAATGGAGAATGGAAACTCACCTGAATATGCCAAAGAACAGGTACCTGAGGGTGTTTCAAGGTTGTTGATAAGTGATCCTGTCCCTGCAACCTCAGACATCTTTTATGAAAAAAAATAACAATTCTAGGCAATTAAGGCCTTCCACGTGAAGTAGGGATCACCAGCAATAAAGGCTAACAATCTGTTTTGATGTCAAAGAAAAGAAAAGAAAATAGAAGGAAGAAGACTAAGAAGAACAAAGGCTCTGATACCATGTTGGAGATTGAAAGAGTAAATGTTGGAGATCGAAAGAGTAATAATCCTTCTTATTCTGAATAATACATTAGACAATAGCTTTATAGATGCTAGACCTAGTAAAAAAGGAAAGTAATAAAAGGTAAAAATACATCAAATCTCATAACTTATGGGACCTTAAAAAACCTACCTAAATTAGTTTATTCCTAAAGATATATTCTAAAAATAGCTAACTATGCACAACATAAGCCATTAATCACGTTTTCCTACAACTTAAAAGATAACTTTTGTAAGAAATTAAACCACTAAATATACATATCATTGTTAATCTACTTTTAACTGTGAAGATATTTTAGAGTATAATGATCAAGGTATAAGATGAACTTATGTCTTACTAAATAATGCTCTCAATGCTTCAAAGTTCTCACAACTGTATAAATTTTTTTATCATATATTAATTACTTCTTGTCCTAGCATGATGAAAACTTTTAATGTCATTTGAGATAAGTGCATTTAAAGGTAACTAACAGATAATTTTCACAATTTTAATGACTATTTAATATATGAAAATCAACTTTGCATTTTTTGATATTTATGAAAAGAGAAATTTATGCATAATCTATATAAAGGTAATCTTACAGGTCATTTTAAACATAATAAGATGATTGTTGTTATTTAATAATGATATTATTGGTTGCAATTAAAAAGAAACATTGTCAAAATTTTCCAACAATATTATATTTGTCAAATAACCAAGAATTAGTCATAAAATATGGATTATATATGTCCTTGCCTATTCTAGACAATATTTGGAAAGACTTATCTATGAATTTTATTTTATTTTATTATCCTTTTGTACCTAACTCGATATGGACTCTGTATTTGTTGTTGTTAATAAGTTCTCTAAAATATGTCATTTTTTTCCTAATAAGAAAACCTACAATGCCTCAAGTGTAGTTTGACTATTCTTTAAGTAGTATGCTTATATGGAGTGCCTAAACTCATCACGTTTGATTGTGATACAAGGTTTTTCAATCACTTTTAAATCACTTTATTAAAAGTTATTTGATTCATCCATCAAGTTTAGTAGCATAGCTCACCCCCAAAGAAATGGTCAAATTGAATCACTCAATAGGATATTAAGCAATTTTATTCAAAGTACTTGTGAAGATAAGCTAAAGCAATAAAACTTTGCCTTAACTCAAGCTAAATTTGCAATATATAGCACTATAGAAAAGTTTCCTTTTTTCAATGTTTATACTAAAGGTCCACAATTTGCTCTGAATTTAGTTAGACTTCCTTAAGTCTTAGGCCTTAACATTGTAGTTAAGCATATTGCAGAATAGGTGAAATTTGTCTAAGTTAAGGTGAAACCGAAGTTAAAGGTCATCAATGAGAAATGCAAAAAAACCGTAGAAAAATATTGAAGGAGTTGATTGTTTTAAGAGGATAACTAGGTAATGGTATTCCTTCGTAAAAAGTGGTTTACTATTGGTTCTTACAACAAATTTTAACATAAAAAGTATAATCCTTATCAGGTGTTAAAGAAAATTAATAACGATGCATATGTGATTAATTTACCTCTAGAATAAGGAATTTCAAAGACCTTTAACATTAAATATATTTATCTGTTCTATTCAACAAACGAACCTCTCTATTTAGACCTTAAATTAAACTCTAGGACAACATTCTATCAAAGGGAATGGACTAACATAAAATAGATGACCCAAAAATTTATGCACTAAAGGAAATGTTAAAAGTTCAAAGAAAATTTTTAGAAGATTTGACTTTTACATGCAATTTTACTATTTAGGTTTCTATGAAATTATTCAAAAAAATTATTTTTTATTTTTAACTATTTTCTATTTAATTAGATATTATTCTAATTAGTTATTAGTCATTAAAGTATTTTTCCATTTAGATTATAGCATTTTCCTAACTAATTATCCAATTTCACCTATAAATAGGTGTAAGTCCAAGGGACTAAAATATTTTAGTGAATTACATCACAATAAAATATTTGTCTTATCTTTATCTTTTTCTTGATAAAACATTATTCTTTTAAATTTAATCAAAATATTAGTCTTATTTTCATTAAACACTACATCAAATGGTATTAAATTTTGGATTTACCTTACTTGATATCATACGACATCTTTATACTTTTGTCTTATGTTATGTTTTATAAATTAAGACCCAAGTTATACGCATGCTAATCATTTATTTCTATTTTAAAAGATGTTTTTTCAGCATTTTATTATTTATTTTCCACTTATAAAATCTCAAAAAGTGAGATTTAAGATATAATAGTATATTCTACTTGAATATCTTTTTTTAATCTATATCTATATGTGTTAACATAATTATTACATATCATTATTTAATAATAGTAGAATATGTGTTAGCAATAGTATAGGGAAGATCAACTAATCAAATTCTATAAAATAAATTAAGGATCAAAACCATCTAAAGACGATTTAAATTGAATAAAGCAATTAGGACATAAATAAAAAAAGACAATAAAAGACGTTCTAGCTCATCCTTTGTCATAAACAGGACATAAATAGAATAAGATTAGGAAGAGAAGGCCCTACATATCCAAATCTTTCAAAATATTTACTTAAAGACAAATAATTCAAATTAACTATATTCTTTTATCCTCACGTAGTGATTAATTTATACATGGAAAAGATGTGATCGCTTTTAATATTCAGTTAAAAATTTGTTGTTAGTTGGAATCATTTTTTCCTTTCAAGTAGAGATAAAATTAAGATCTTATTTTCATACTATATTACTTTAAAGTAAACATTGAGATCACTGAATTTGATTACTTGTTTGAACATTTCTTTGTTCAAATATTTAAGCATGCTCATTATTTCAATATCATCATATGAGTCATAGTCAAAATTTACCTCATCATCTTTTCCCATAAAACATATATAGTTTGCTTCATCATTACAAGATTTGTCATATGAATCACTAGAGTCATCCTAAGTGACGTTATATGCTTTCTTGGTTAGCTTTTTACCTTTTTTCTTACTAAAACAATTTGTTATAATGTGTCTAGGTTTATTACACTTAACAAATAATTTCATTCTTTTGTTGTATATCATTTTTTATGGATCATATGAACAACTTTATGCTAAATTACTTTTTCTTTTTTAAAAATTTAATAAACTTTCGTGCAAGCATTGTGAACTCTTTTTGATCTTGTTTAGTGAATGAATTATCATCTTCTTCATCTTCTTAATCATCTTTAACTACTCTTTTAGTTAAGGTTAAGGCCTTAAACACCACACTTTTCTTTTTCTCTGTGACTTTCTTTTTTAATATCATTTCGTATATAAGTAATGAATCCACCAGCTCATTTAGCAATGTTCAGGTCTTTTAATTTTGAAATTGCAATCACCTTCAAATTCCATGATTATAGGAGTGACCTAAGTAATTTTTTCATAAGTTCTACATTATTAAGGTTTTTTCCAAAATTTCTCAAAGAATTAACATTGTTAGTAAACTTTGAATACATTTCAAAAATATTTTTATTATTGCTCATTTCAAATAATTCATATTCACACATAAGAATATTAATCCTAGTATTCTTAACTTAGGTGGTTCCTTCGTAAGTTAACACAAAATTGTCCTATATCTCTTTAGGTAATTGATATCAAGAGATACAATTATATTCATCTAGGGTCATGATACAATAAAGCAAGTATTTGACTTTAAAATTAAGATTTTAGTTTTTGAAATTTTCTGAGATCTACTCGTTATTAGGTTTATCAACAATTGCTTCATTTTTTGTTTTAGTGATTCTTTTAGAGCATTAAGAGATTATTGGTCAAATAGTAAAGTCATAATATTAAAGGTACGTGGTTATTTTGTTTTTTTAACAACTAAAATTTGTGTTGTCACCCTTAGAGTGACATATAGGTTGAAAAGAAGTCATAAATCAATTCTAGACGATAAAGTCTATGATTTAAAGATTAAGTTATAACATAAATTGTTGGTTCCAAAAATACCAAGAGGAAAGGTGAATTAAATTAATAAAGGACACGAAACTATAATGCATATGAAAAAATGAAATGGTAACTATCTCTACAAATATATATATATATATATATATATATATATATAATGTAATATGTAAATAAATTAATGTAATTAAAATAATACAAATATTGATTAATATTTGAATATAAATTAAGTAAATTTAAATGAACAAATAGTTTGCATAAAAAAATATACATGCTATGATAAAAAATTTACTGTGTATATGAACTTGTAAAAATAATAATAAATTTAAAATGAATAAAACAAATTTATAGAGATTCAGAACTCCTATTCCTTCGTCTTCTCTCTCTCCATGATCACCATTTTGGGAGTTTCAAATCCATTACCAAATTCCTCTGACATTACGGAAACAAGTGCAATCACAAATGTAATATACGCTTCTAGCTTTGGTTTGGAATGTCATTTTAAACTCCCCTTTCCAACACTGGGGCACCTATCCCCATTCACTAGGCTACCGAAAGTTTCTCCTCTTCATTCATGGACTTTACTTATTTTCCATGGAGCTCGTCGCACCGATGTCCGAACCATAGGCCCTAATGTCATCCCCTGCCTTCTTCCTCTCAGGGTCGCCGTTTGAAGACACTTGGTTGTGTGTGTGTGTGTGTGTGTGTGTAATATAATATAAAAGCTATGACCTTTCAGCCTTGTTGATTGATTCATTTATTTATACCGTGCATTTTTTTATTTTATTTTACATTACTTTGCTCCTCAATGATTTGAGTCTAATATTATTCTAATCATGCCTGTCTTGTCTCCCCGCCTCTCCCTTGCCGAGGATGATGAAGCACTCCTGCACCCTGCAGCCTTCACAAGTACTTGGAGTGTTGGACCAAGAAAGACTCTTGCTTTCAAGCTCATCATTATTTTACTCTCTGTCCCATAAAGAGTCTGTGCCGTCCCCTCCACCTCCCCTTCCCCGTGATTTCATTCTTGTTTTGCTTCACATTTTTCATTTCTTTGTTCCTCTTCTCTAAATTTGCATCATTGCACTTAATCTTTCCTTTTATTTTCTTTTGATACAATTCTTCTGTTGTGTTCCATCCCACTTATGACAGAAAGCGTTCTTGGATTGCATCAGCCTTCTTGCCAGATCAAACGTTTTGATCAAGGAAAGCTTCTGTTCTTGGCAGCTCGTAAGCAAATTATGGCTACCACTCGCCGGGACAAAAGACGGTGAGAGCATAACTGCAATGGAGGCAATCCTAAGCCGGAATGAAATGCTATTGGTGAGGCCTTGCTAATCCCCAACAAGCTAAAGAGTGGTTTGTCACTGAAGAAATGCAAGGTGAAGGTGCAGCATTCTGCACGCACAATATTTCAATTCATAGAGAAGTTTGGTGAAGGCCAAGACAACTTTCGTCAAACTCTTCATTCCGAGTAGGTTTGCTGACTTGTTACGCACTTCGTTCGTCCTTCTCTCTTTGATTTTCTCTTTTGCTTGAATGCCGAGGAAGGGCCTTGGGTACAATGGTAAGGCCGTTTGTTTGTGACTAGGAGGTTGTCCGAGGCCTCTCATGGGGTGTAGTTGCAGATGCCCGTACAAGCGTTCGTTATTGATATGAGAATTAGATTATTACATAAATAACATTTATTGAGATGCACGTTGATATAAAAGAATATTAAAATATTTTTTTATTTACTTTATTTATTTATAATAATAGTAACAAAGATAATTAGGTTTTCTTTTTCTGTATTTTCTATAACCTTCAATAAATGTTATCAATTTAACTTTTCTTTTAGTTTAAAAAGGATTATTTTAACCATTATTGGTGGACTCCAATGTTGTCAACGGCTCGCTTGAGTTGCTCTCTCGAAGCTCTAGGCGCAAGGCATAATTCAACCCTAACCCGAATTTTTTTTTTTTTTTTTTTGAAAAAATCAGTCCACACATCAATCTTACTAGGGAATTTCTTTATGATGACTTAGTGACATTTTATTAATAATAAAAGGATAAGGAACCAAGATTGACAAACAAAACTAACATTCCTAACACATTGCTTTTGGATTACTATTAATATGCTCATGTAAAAAACTTTGCGGATCTCCTCTGTTTCCTGGTTTGGTTTTGTAGGATGGAACTAGAAGGATTTCAATCCTTGCCTCACCTTCTGGCAAACCAATTTGGTGGTAACCAACCAAGTTTCTTCATACCATTAATAAACAAATCTTTCACTAGCTTTATAAACTTTGGGAATTGAAAAATGGATGCCTCTGCTTCTGAAGAACTAATGTGGTGGTAACAATTGTTTTTTTTTTTTTTTTTTTTTTTGAGGTGGAGTGGGGGGGGGGGTGGGGGCGATGGGGAACAATAGAAATGTTTGTGTTCATTGCTACACACTTTATGTGAAATCCAAAGGCACAACAATCATTTTCTACATGATCATTAATATGAACTGATATCTAATAACACCTATAGTATAGAGCAAGCATTCGGATTTTCATCACTAAACATCTGAGGAGCATAGACGTAATGGATGAAATAAGGGGTAGTTTGCTCTTTAGTTGTCACTTCTACTACTTTCTCTGCCCTAAATTCTACCAGCTCAGCTGACTCCACCAATTTTATCTTCTCTTTATTTTCCTCCCCAGGTTTTGATTTTTCTGATTTTTTCTCCTCCTTTTTCTCACTCTTGGAGATTATAATCTCCGCATTTTTGTGTACCTTCTTCCTCATGTAAGCAAGCAATTTATCAGAATCAATGGTTCCTTGAATTGTTATAGTCTGTGCTTTCGCATCAGTTTTGACGCTGTAAATATCTGCATGCAAATAAATGGGGTCAAGTTCATTACCATTTTAATAATTACCAAAAGAAAAAATATGACTAGTTTCTCAAAGTATCAAAATAATCATTTCACGTTAGGGACAACAAGATCGTAGAATCATTCATTACAAATCTGAGGATTGTAATTATTTGTTTTGTCTCGCTAACACAACGTGCGAGTGGTGGATTGATACATTCAAAATGATTTAATATAACGATTCATTGTCATTGTGTTTTTTTTTTTTGAGTCAGACTCATTGTTGTTTCTAATGTCAGACGATGATCTAACACATCTACGACTTTGGAAGATGTATTGATGATCTTATTAACTAACATTGAAACATAAAAACTGGTTATTGAATAGATCAGACATACCTTGGTGTTTCAGTAATTTCTTCCGCAGATCATTCTCACATTCGTTGCAGTGTAGGTGAACCTTTATCGTTGTTGTCCGTAAAATTTCCTTCAACAGTTGCATTTCATGGATAAATAAAACTACCTTGCATACATGTTTTAATAACTTCAATTCATATATCTGTGGTTAAAGTCATTACCTTCTTGTATGTGTGCACTTCAAATTGTAATTTACAGTTATTTAACTAGGTAATACTCAACTGATTATAACACAACAGCCTAAAGATTATTATTGATTTAAATTTTTGTTGGTTTGAACACGTTAATCGTGTTATGGGGAGAGTGGCGGACCCAAATTTTTAACCTCGCGCTAAACGCAATAGGCTATCTAGAAATCTAATTATAAAACAAAAATCATCATCATCATCTCGTAATAGATCCGCTCTGGCCAGTAAACTCCTGCCGACTTGTTTTACCCTTGAATATGCTTATATAATATTTAATTAAATGAGACTTGCAAATACTATTGTATCTCATATAAATATAACATAACACTATAATTTGACAAATGAGTTCTCAAGATAAAATGAGAAGATTACAAACAGATGAAAAGGAAATTAATAATGTAAGAATGAAGTAGCCATTTTCATCCATGATACAGAATTGAAGGAGTTACGCGATCGGCTACTTTTGTTTTTGGGCTTCATTCTATTTCTGTTTTGGCGTGACATGGCGTTGGCTTCAAAAAAAAAAAAAAAAAAAGAAATATCGTGTCTTTGTTAATTGGGAACTAATACTTGTTTGGAGTTTTTAGGCTTAGTTCTGGCGTTGCATTGCTGACAATTTTGTGGCGTCGTTAGTTACACGCAATTGAAAATGAGGATGAGTTTGAATGCTTACTTCTTTGGTTTTTCTGACTACTTCTTTCTCTGTTGTGGCACTTTCCTTGATCTTGACTTGTGGTGACACCAACTCCACCTTCTTCTTGCTCAATCTCTCTATTTGCTTATGGATTTTTACCACCTCAATCACCCCCTTTACCTTGATTTCACCCTTCTCGGTATCAAAGTCCACCCTGTGAACTCCTGGTCGATAGATTCACATAATCAAAAACACACAACGTAACGTTAATCGGTACCCGTTGGCCTGAGGTGCTGGCTGGGCCATTTGCACATGCTAGGTCTAGTTACCTAGAACGGAACAAGGGGAAAAAAAAAAAAACAAAACAAAACACATATAACCCTGATCGGGAGTAATTAATTAGTAAATTAAATCTATGTATGACCCGAAAACTAAATGTGTGAAACAAAAACATGAGATCATATATACTAAAGAAAACCTGGAGGGAATGTAATTATTGATTAATGTGGTCGTAACCTTGTGTTCTAAGAAGTGGCTTCTTGATGTCCCTTGCACATTGCTGGCAGTGCAAATTCACCTTGTACACGGCGGTGATCACCTCTTCTTTAGCTTTCTTCTCTTCTTTCGCCGCCATCAGGCTGTAGCAACTGTGACTTCTGGCCGGACCAAGCCAATGTTCATTATACAGCAATCCAATTGTTACATGAAGGAATTATCCATATCAGTAAGCTAGCGAAACATTACCTATTTATACACACACACGCACGCGTGAAATCTTTATACATAAGAAAGCGATGAAGTCTTAAATCTGTGAGTTCTAACTTGGTTTCAGGGCAATGTGTTGGTGGGATTTGCTGAGAGTAGCTCACCAGCAATTGACAATTCAAGAGACTGTTAACGGGTTACCCAACGATCGTGCTGCACTAAAAATAATTATAATGCGACAGATATATATATATATTATGTTTATATTTATTTAAAAAGGGGAATTTTACTCAAAAGAACTCATTGATAAATATAGTGAGTCAATAATTAAAGTGATGATATGGTGGTTCACCTGCTTACGAAGTAACAGGACCCTTCAAACAATAACTTAGCGCCAGTTTCTCTATTCCATATATACGCTCCTCCATTATGTTTAGGTAAGAATTTGGTCCCGAATCCAAAAAGAATATAATATAGTTGGCGGCTGATGCTCTCTGCCAATGTGGATCAATGACTAGTTTTCGAGCAATTTTGTGACAAAGTTCGTGGTCTCATCTCATATTTCCACTCATGCAATAAAAAATGCAAATAAATTGTTAAATGATTATGATGTAGGATTGGCAATGTTGGATCTCAACAAATTTCCGAAGCAATACATTGTCGATGGAGAAGAAACCATTGAAATTGAAAGAAACAAAATTAAAAGAAAGGGGAGGACACGAGGGAAATCGCGGGAACAAAAAGTAATGGTCGGCATAGGCTCCGGCCCTCTCCCGTTACCCAACCCACAGCCAACATTGGGCAACTCCTTCTAGGCCTACACCAAGACCACATGGGTCTACTCTTAGCTTGGAAAGGACGAGCCAGGAACTTTCCACACGAAACCCAACCCCCCTTGGGTTGTTGACTCGATGCCCCATCACTTTAAAACCTCAACTAGGGTTACAAGCTCGCGCACCAAGATCGGAATTGCCGGGAGTTTCGACCCTGAATTATAAAGCATTAAGTTAATTTGAGTTATTATCGATGTGGGATTATAGAACCAGACAAACGCAATTAAGTTGCATTGGTTGGGGACAAATTTGAGGATTTGTATCACCTTCAAACACCAAATTTCACCCGATAAGACTGAAAATGCCTTAATGTAAGGCTGTTTTGTTCCTCAGGGATTATAATTCTCTACTTTTATGTTTGTATTCAACTATTCATTCCAGTAATACCATTTCAAATAATAAAAATAAATTCTTCAGTTGCAAGTCTAACTTGAATTCTTGGATTTCTTATGCTATTTCACCTACTAATATTGTGTACTTTTGTATTCTATATATATAGATATATATTAGGCCATGTGTGAGTTATATGACAACCACAAATCTCAATTTAGCAAGAAAATCTCTACTAAGAAGGCTGACATATATATTTGAGAATTTATTATATAAAATTTTTTATATTTTTTATTTGTATATTGATTTACTACAAATATATACTTATTTTTATACATTAATATAACTTAACATTTTAAAAAAGAAATATATACTTGTGCTAAAAAACTCATAAGCTTTAGATGGGCTAAGTGTTTTGTAAATAGATATATATATACTTATATCTACGTTTCTCTTGGCAATTGCTTGGGCAGACTTTCATGCAGCAATTTGACATAGATAGTAGCACGGATGGGATCTATTAAATTCCCCAAATAAGGCTGAATATCTGGACATAAAATTGAAACAAAAATATATTTCCTACATGGAGAACAGAATTTGAGCAGAAATCATTAGAATCGTTTGGGGGGGGTCTCACTTTCAACAAGAAGATTACGATATACTCACATCAAATCACACACAACATTACAAGACACATATGAAAAATTGACTCCAATTCTTACCGTTCACACTACTATCCAAAGACTTTTGCAGTGTGAACCTGATGCAGCCGTCGTAACCGACTGTTCACACTACCGTCCAAAGACTTTTGCAGTGTGAACCTGATGCAGCCGCCGTAACCGACTGTTCACACTACCGTCCAAAGACTTTTGCAGTGTGAACCTGATCTAGTCGTCGCGACTTTTCAGACCATTTGTCTCCTCCTCTGTATTATAAATACCTGCAAGCTATGTAACGAAAACTAAGTAGTAGCAAGAGAAGTGAGGAGAAAGTAGAGAGAAAAGAAAGTAGACAAGCGTGGTGTTGTGTAATCTGGTGTAAGAAAATCTGTAGAGGTTAAAACCTCTGAATATAAAGATCCGTTCCTCCCGTGGATGTAGGCAAATTGCCGAACCATGTAAAATCTTTGTGTTTCTGTATGTTTTTCGTGTGTTTTTGTTTATTCGACCCTAACAATTGGTATCAGAGCTGGTTGGAAAAACATTTTTTTTGACGAAGAACACAGGACAACGAACCCGTCCCTGCAGCCGGAGCACACCACCACCGACGACCCATCAGCCTCTCTCCTCCTTCCGACCACCCAGCAGCACCTTCCTTCTCCCTGCGGCCAGAGCACACCAGCTACCACATTCTTGTCCAGATCGGAGAAGCAACCGGCGAGCAAGACCCGACCAGCCTTGATCTCACCGGCCAGCATCGTCGCACAAACAACTGTAGCAACAGTTTTTTTAATTTGTTTATTTTTGTGTAGTTCTGAAGCACGATGACTGATCCAAAAGGAGCTGACATGCAACCTTTGACATCTACTATCAGTTCGTGGCAACGAAGCTCAATGTCAAATGCAAAATTTGATATTGAGAAATTTGACGGTACAAACAACTTCGGCATGTGGCAATGTGAAGTTCTGGATCTGTTGTTTCGCGAAGGATCAGATATTGCACTAGGGACAAAACCAGTGAATATTTCTGATGAAGATTGGAGTTATGTAAACCGTCAAGCCTGTGGCACTATCCGGCTGTGCCTTGCTAAAGATCAGAAGTATTTTGTCATAAAGGAAACAATGGCCTCAAGCCTCTGGAAGAAGCTGGAAGATAAATACATGACGAAGAGTGTAGAAAATCGGCTCTACCTGAAGAAAAAACTCTTTCGATTCCAGTATAAGAGAGGTATGCCTATGATTGAGCATCTCAATAATTTCAACAAAATTTTAGCATATTTGCAAAATTTAGATGTTGATATTATTGATGAGGATAAGGCATTGTTATTGTTAAATTCTCTTCCTGAAAGCTATGATCATTTAACCACTACCCTGCTGTCTGGAAAAGATGAGGTTGAATTCATAGATGTTTCTAATGCTTTGGTAAATAATGAGTACCGGAAGAAGGATCAGAATGACTCCAGAGAGTTGACACCAGAAGTATTGACTGTGACCCGAGGAAGAGAAGACAAAAGGAGATATGGCAAATCTAATGGGCGAAATAAATCTCGCTCAAAATCCAGAGGAGAATCAAGAAGAAGACTGGCGAAAGATGAATGTGCCTACTGTCACCAGAAAGAGCACTGGAAGAAAGACTGTCCAAACAAGGACAAAGTTGCTGCAAATGTTGCAAAGGAAGCTAACGATAAAGAAGATTCAGCTTTCTCAGTTTCGCCAACAGATATCCAGGTAGACAAATGGATTCTTGATTCTGGTTGTTCTTATCATATGTGTCCAAATAGGAACTGATTCACAAGCTTTCAAGAGCTTAATGGTGGAGTTGTGATGATGGGTAACAACCACACATGCCAAACAAAAGGAGTAGGCACTATCCGCCTGAAGATGCATGACGGTACAACCAGACGACTGACAGATGTCAGATATGTTCCAGATCTGAAGAAGAACCTTATTTCACTGGGGGTCTTAGACAACAGTGGATACAAGGTGACCATAGAAGGTGGAGCCTTGAAAGTTGTACGAGGTGCATTCTTGGCAATGAAAGGTACTCGACAGGGAAACCTATATTTCCTAAATGGACAGACAGTTACAGGAAGAGCAGCTGTTGCCAAAGCTTCTGACAACGAAACACCTGATTCGTCCTAACTCTGGCACATGCGTTTGGGACATGTCAGAGAAAAGGCCTTGCAAAATCTGGTGAAACAAGGTCTACTGAAGGGAGCCAAAAGTGAAAAACTTGACTTCTGTGAGCATTGTGTCTTGGGAAAACAGACACGAGTCAAGTTCGGCACCGCCATTCATTCTACCAAAGGAATATTGGATTATGTCCACATTGATGTATGGAGACCATCAAAGAATTCATCTTTGGGAGGTAAAAATTATTTCGTTACCTTTATTGATGATTTCTCACGATATGTTTGGGTATATGTGATGAAACACAAGGATGAAGTTCTAAACATATTTCTTCGGTAGAAGAAGATGATTGAAACCTAGACCAGTAGGAAGATCAAGAGACTTCGCTCAGATAATGGTGGAGAATACAAATCAGATCCCTTCAAGCAAATCTATCATGAAGAAGGGATAATCAGACATTTTACAGTTCCTGGAACTCCACAACAAAACGGTGTAGCAGAAAGGATGAACCGTACTCTGGTAGAGAAAGTGCGATGTATGCTTTCTCAATCTGGCTTGAACAAAGCATTTTGGGCAGAGGCTTTGATGTATGCCTCTCATATTGTCAACCGGTTACCTATTTCTGCACTTGATGGGAAATGTCCCAAAGAGGTATGATCTGGAAAACTTGTTTCAGATTATAAACGGATACATATATTTAGATGTTCTGCGTATTTCCATGTTACAGAATCCAAACTGGATCCTAGAGCCAAGAAAGCTATCTTCTTAGGCTTTAGTGAAGGAGTTAAGGGATTCAGACTTTGGAATCCTGAGTCAAAGAAGATCGTTCTAAGCCGAGATGTAACCTTTGATGAATCAGCAATGCTGCAAAGAACTACCACAAATGAGAAATAGAACCAAAACTCTTTCCAACAGGTGGAGTTTGAGACTCCAAAAGAGTCAGAGGAGTATCTTGATGACCAAGAGGATAACTCAGTTGAGGTGGAGGTTCCATCACCAGCCCCAAACCAACAATCAGAGTCCATTGCCACTCACAGACAAAGAAGGGAGATCTGAAAACCTGCTAAGTATACTGACATGGTGGCATATGCACTGGCAGTGACAGAGGATGATATTCCCAACACCTTCAAAGAAGCTGTTCAGAGTATAGAGAGTGATAAATGGAAACTGGCTATAGATGAAGAGATGCAGTCACTTCACCAGAATCAGACGTGGAAATTAGTACCACTTCCATATGGGAAAAAAGCTATTGGATGCAAATAGGTCTATGCTAAGAAGGAGTGTGCCTCTGAAAAAGGAAGCACCAGATATAAAGCTAGACTAATAGCAAAAGGCTATGCTCAGAAGGAAGGAATAGACTACAATGAAGTGTTCTCGCCAGTGGTCAAACATTCCTCTATTCGGATCCTATTGGCTCTAGTAGCTCAATTTGACTTGGAGTTAGCTCAACTTGATGTGAAGATAGCATTCTTGCATGGCAACTTGGAAGAAGAAATCTATATGTCCCAGCCTGAAGGCTTCAAAGTCACTGGAAAGGAGAATTGGGCTTGCAAGCTAAGCAAGTCACTGTATGGCTTGAAGCAGTCACCTAGACAGTGGTACAAACGGTTTGATAGTTTTATCCAAAAGTATAAGTACACACGCAGTCAGTTCGATCATTGTGTCTATCTGAAGAAACTCCAAGATGGTACGTTTGTATATTTGCTCCTATATGTTGATGATATGTTGATTGCATCTAGGAGCAAGGTGGAGATCGACAGGCTGAAGGCTCAATTGAGCTCAGAGTTCGAGATGAAGGATCTTGGAGAAGCCAAAAAGATTCTTGGTATGGAGATCAAGCGTGACAGAGAAAAGGGCACAGTCTGGTTAACTCAGACTCAGTATCTGAAGAAAGTACTCCAGCAGTTTGGTGTAAATGGCAAGACTAAACCTGTCAGTACTCCTTTGGCCCCACATTTTAAATTAAGTGCATTAATGTCTCCAAATACAGATAATGATCGAAGACAGATGGATAATATTTCATATGCCAATGCTGTTGGAACCCTGATGTATGCAATGGTGTGTACACGACCTGATATTTCACAAGCTGTTAGCATGGTAAGTCGGTATATGCACAATCCTGGTAAAGGACACTGATAAGCAGTTAAGTGGATTCTACGGTATATTCAAGGTACTGTGGATATTGGCCTGAAGTTCCAGAAATGTAAGACTATGACAAATCGTCTAGTCGGGTACGTCGATTCTGATTATGCAGGTGATCTCGACAAGCGTCGATCAACTACAGGTTATATGTTTACTATGTCAGGAGGACCAGTAAGCTGGAGATCAACGCTTCAATCAACGGTTGCTTTGTCTACTACAGAGGCAGAGTATATGGCGATCACAGAGGTTTTCAAAGAAGCAATTTGGCTTCATGGGTTGATTGAAGACTTGGGACTTATTCAGGAGCACGTTGAAATTCATTGTGACAGTTAGAGTGTCATTTGCTTAGCAAAGAACCAAGTTTATCACTCCCGCACAAAGCATATTGACGTCCAGTTTCATTTTATTCGAGAAATTATAAATGAAGGAGATATTCTGCTACGGAAGATTGGTACAGAAGATAATCCTGCAGATATGCTCACAAAGATTGTTTCAAGAATCAAGTTCCAACACTACTTGGACTTGGTCAACATTTCTCGAAGCTGTGCACCTTCGGGTGCTTAACGCCTTCGGGCATAATGGAGGAACTATGATCATGTTTGGATGATGAATCATCGTCAAGGTGGAGATTTGTGAAAAATTGACTCTGATTCCTACCATTCACACTACCGTCCAAAGACCTTTGCAATGTGAACCTGATACAGCCGCCGAAACCGACCGTTCACTCTACCGTCCAAAGACTTTTGTAGTGTGAAAAGTCGCGACGACTTTTCAGGCCATTTGTCTCCTCCTCTGTATTATAAATACCTGCAAGCTATGTAACGAAAACTAAGTAGTAGCAAGAGAAGTGAGGAGAAAGTAGAGAAGCGTGGTATTGTGTAATCTAGTATAAGAAAATCTATAGAGGTTAAAACTTCCGAATATAAAGATCCGTTCCTCCTGTAAATGTAGGTAAATTGCTGAATCACGTAAAATTTTTGTGTTTCTGTATATTTTTCTGTGTGTTTTTGTTTATTCGATCCTATCAACACAATATGTTGACAAAGGCACGTTGGGGTTGTTTCTTGATTTATTACTTAGCTAAAATTATAGAAAGGGCTTCAGTTGTAGCATACCAAAACATTTTTCCAAAATGTATCCACACAAAGAGGTTGCTGACTGAATTATCCTTTATTTCGCATCAATGCACGACAACTGGATCCCATCCATTGCTTTAATCATGGCTAGCAAGTTTGATGTCATGGCATAACCAGGATGAGATTTTAAAATTAACGATGACTCTCTTACTGGCAGCCACATTTTTGCCCATTTCCCCGATAGTTTCCATGTGTGAACTGATGCCCTGTGAACAGCTTTATCAGTTTATGTGTGTTTTTGTGAGAATTCGAATGAACTTTTTGTTTCCTTCTTTAAACTCATTTTCCTCTATGTTAGTCCTGCATCAATCACCCAGATGTCATTGTTATGACAACGCAATATATGCAGAATGATTTGTTGGTGATTTGCATTCTAATTCATTTATAGCTTAGATTTCTTATGTGGATAAATGAAATTTGGACCATACTAATGAAAACGAATAGTTTTTATTTAATATACAAAATCCGGAGTATCATTGTAACATACCGTACGTAGGTAAACAGTTTAACAAAACTGAAAAAAGAAGAAGAAGAAGAAAAAAAAAGCAACAAAATTCAGGTGAGCTAATTTTTAAAATACACCAGACTTTCACCCTATCTTTAAGAAATAAAAAATAAAAAAGGCTATAAAGAAGGTTTCCTCACCGGAAACTCGAAACTGTGACCTAGAGGTGTCACAAGTTACCATTCTCACCTAAGTTTGGAGGGATTAAAAACTCCGTATGTCTTTTATAACAAGTTGTTACGTGGGACAGCTCCGGAAGCAGGACAAGTGGGGGCTGCTGCGGCTCCGGCTGCGTCTGCGGCGGTTGGACCTGAAAAGGCATCATCTGTCTGGTTGGTGGTCATCAAGGGGTCCTCAGGTGCAGCAGTAGCATCGGTAGGGTTGTTGTTGTAATTGTTCCCCTGATCAAGAGATGCGCGTTTTGCAATCTCCTTGTTGGCTTTGTCTCCCGCCTTGACAACATGCAAGTCCATTTCAGCTTCAGCCACTTTTGCCAACCGAACCTCATGAGCTATTTCCATCCTCGCTTGCGCCAACTCTTTTTCTGCCTGTTCAACATGATAATTAAGGATTTCAATCAATTATCATTCCATTGCATACATGAACATGAATGATTATACACATATTTAACTCTATACCCATTATACCTTCTCTTCGGCCTTTGCTTCGGCCTTGACCTTGCGCATGGCATTCATGTCATGTAGCTTTTCCTTCACAGCCTGCATTTTCTCTCCCTTCCCTCTTCAACAAATGTAAATTTTTTTTCTTTTTTCTTTTTTATCTAATCGAAGCAAGAAGAATGGACAGCGAGCCAACTTTTGTTAAACGTTGATCCATTACATATTTGCGCCCCATTTGACATAGATATTTATATAGCTAAGAAGTTCTTCCCTAAAAAAATGGAGGCTTTTCTAGGAGCAAATATATGGTCATGAATTTGACACACGTCTTGTGCATGAGCTTTTACTGCCAACTCGTGGTTCAGTAATCTCTAAATGACGAAAGACTCGCAGCATGCACATTTTGTGCTCAATCACTGATTTAAACCACACACACACAAAAAGGAGGGGCGAGGATGAGATTATCCCATCCGGACAAATGTCTCGTATTTGGGGCTGTGGTGTCCGATTCTGAATTCTTAGGGCTATGGAGAGTGTCGTTTTATTTGGATTAATATGCATGAAAATCATTAACATTTTTTTCCTCTTCAAAAAAGAAATAAAAAATATAAAAAGAATAAAACTTTGGAATAAAATATACTTATCATTCTATATGTCCAGATTAATTAGGCTAAAAATAACGTAATTATTTGGGAAATTAAGCAGTGGACGAAAGAAGCCCAATGCCAAAAGGGAAGCACGCTTTTTCTTTTTTCTTTTTTCTTTTTTTTGGCGTTCCTTTGTTAAAGGAAGAAAAAAGAGGAAAGCTTCTCCCGCGAATTCTATTGTTGGAGTTTAATGTCTCGAATTCTATTTTGGTATAGGCCGAAGAGCTGCCAGTTGGACCAATTATATTCGAATTTAAAATTATATAGTCATATAAATACAATATATTCTCTTAGGGTAAAATAGAGATATGCAAAACAATCTCTTTATATTTTTTTTAGTGAGTGAATTTTCTTCTCTTTGCCCATGATTTTTCCCCAATTTAGAAATTTTTATGTAAATTTGTATATTCTTAATTTTGTATTTTATTGCTATTCACACTGTAGTATCAAAGTAACACCAGATTTGATCTCTGTAATAATAGCTTTGAAATATGATATTTTGATATTGGATTGCAACGCCATATTTTCATTATGGTAGGTCAAGATGTAAGCTGTTCTTGGACAACTAGATTTAGATGATGCACTATTAGAGTTTGAAAAGATGTCCTTGTCTTATTTGCGAGAGGAGAAAAATGTAGGAATCAAAAGGACTTATCTCAAATTCATCCGCATTTGTCTAATCAAATTCTGCAAGATGTTTTAAAAGAGAAAACAGCTATTACGTTGTGGTTAAGATTAAAGTAATTATGTATAACAAAAAGTCTTAACTAGTAAGATACATATGAAACAGCGATTGTACTCCAATTGTATGATAGAAGGTACCTTTATTGAAAACCACCTATCTATTTTTAAGGAGATAGTATTAGATTTAGAGAATATAAAAGTTAAATATAATGAAAAAGATTTAGCATTAATTTTGTTATGTTTACTACCTTCTTCATATTCGACTTTTAGAGATAATATTTTATATAGTCGTGATACCTTTGCTTTAAATGAGGCATATGATACTTTAGAAAATTAAACAGCATGTGGCTAGTTCTTAGGTTTAAGTAGAGAGCCTTATTGTTAAAGGGAGGTATTGCTAAAAAAAAACTCTAGTAATAATAAAAGAGATAGATCAAAGTCAAAAAATAGAAACAAGATTTGTGACTATTACAATAAAAAACAAGCATATCAAAACATGTGATAAGTTGTAGAATAAGAATTAACAAGTTACTGCTAATCAAAAAGAAAAACAACAGGAAAGTTCTAGTTGAACTAATGTCGTAGAAGATGTTTCTAGTGATAGGGAACTTTTAGCTATTTCTAATGACAACTTAAAATCTTGTGAAGATTAGATTCTTGATTCAAGTTACATGTTTTATATGTATCTTAACTAGAACTAGTTTTCAACATATGAGACAATATATAAAGGTACTATATTGCTAGAAAATAATGTACCTTGTAAAATTGTTAGTTTTAAAATAATTAGAATTAACATGTCTAATGGTGTTATTAGGACATTTGGAGATGTGAAACATGTTATGGATATGAAGTATAATCTTATTTCTTTGAATACAAATACATTAGTAAAGTCTTTGAAGATTAGCAAAAGTGCCTTTATTATGATGAAAGGACTTTTAAACTCTGCCAAGTTATATGCCTTAAAAGGCTCAACAATTATAGGTAATGCAACTGTCACTACTCTTTTTTTGTTAGATTAAATTGTTATTAAATTATGGCATCTATGTCTAGGATACATAAGTAAGAAAAAGACGACTGATTTAAGTAAAAGAGGTATTCTTAATGGACAAACTACTAACAAATTGGATTTCTGTAAGCACCGTATTTTTGGGAAATATAAAAGAGTTAGCTTCAGCAAAGGCATCCATAATACAAAGGGGACACTCAATTATTTACATGCTGATCTCTAAGGTTCATTTAAGGTGCCTTTTTTTAAAGCTAATTCTAGATATATGTTGACTATCATTAATGATTTCTCCATAAAAGTTTGATTATTCTTTTTAAAGTTTAAGAGTAATATGTTTGTTACATTCAACCAATGGAAGACCATAATAAAGAAGCAAATAGGGAAGTAAATAAAATGTCTTTACATTGATGATGACTTGGAGTTTTGTTCTAAAAAGTTCAAATACTTTTGTAAAACAAAAAGAATTTTGAGGTATTTAGCAATTCCTAATACTCCACGATAAAATGGTGTCATAAAGCAAATGAATTTAGAAAGTACATTATATGCTTTCTTATTCTAGCTTACCCAAGTCCCTTTAGGATGAGATTATTACTATAGCGTGTTTTCTTGTATATGGCTCTCCCTCAACTGCTATAGACAAAAAGAATCTAGAAGATGTATGGTTTAATGCTCCTACAAGTTATTTTAATTTAAAGATATTTGGATGTCTTGCATATGTACGTGTTGATAATGAAAAGCTAAAACTTATATCTAAAAAATGTATCTTTCTTAGTCATAAACCTAATGTTAAGGGATATGAACTATGGTGTTTAAAAATCAACAAAGTTATTACTAACAAAAATGTAATTTTTTATAAAATTGTTAAACTTACTAACTTGCCTTTTAAAGATTCTTGTGATACAAGTTAGTAAAAATCAATACATAGTTGAAACTTAAGATTAATCCAAAATCTACATTAGATTCTACGCTTCAATCCAGTTTAAAAATGCAAAGTAATGTTGACCTCTCACTACCTTTAGTACATTCACAATATTTTATTACTAAAGATTAACCCAAAAGTGAAATTAGAGCATCATAAAGGTAGTTGCATATGCCTTAAATATGGTTAAAGGTATTGATTCCAATGAAAATTTTACTATATATTTAGAGGTAATTAGTTATAAAAATTCTAGTAAATAGATGATTGTTATGCAAAATGAGATAAAATCCTTTTATAAAAATGATATGTGGG
The DNA here is from genome assembly GCA_037897445.1 of Ceriops zippeliana. NCBI lineage: Eukaryota > Viridiplantae > Streptophyta > Magnoliopsida > Malpighiales > Rhizophoraceae > Ceriops > Ceriops zippeliana. Next base: position 4,412,016 of record JBAPLH010000003.1, on the reverse strand, counting down.
ATCTAGTGAGATTACCCAAAGGTAAGAAAACTATTCATTGCAAATGGATATTCAAAAGAAAAAAGGTACATTGGGAACTGAAAAAACTAAGTATAAGGCAAAACTAGTTACATAAAGTTATGGTCAAGTTATAGTTATAAATTTCATAGATGTGTTGTCTCCAATTGTAAATTTAAGGATAAGTTCATTATTTTTTCTTCTCCTTAAACTCACAATGAAGGGTTTTCAATTACTCCAAATAGGATGCACTATTATTGAAAAATAAAAGTCTTCTTATTGATTTGTTGAAAGACACTCTTGATTTTACACTTTTCACTTAAATGTTTACTTCATTTTCTTCTCTCTCTCAAACTTTAAGTTACTTAAATGTAATACTACTTTGATACCAATGTTAGTGATTGGAAAACTATTGGTTTGGTTAGAACAAAGTGGGCTATAATACTACTATTGGTGTTTTCTAAGATTTTTGGAATTCCGAATTGCTTTGATACCACTGATGGTTTTGGACTTCAAAAACAAACTAGTTTTATGTCTAATTTTGTGTTCAACACTAATCTATTGTAAAATAAGCAAAAAGGATATATAATTACTAATAATTATATGTAAAAAAATACAATTCAATAATAAAATTTGATTTTCTGAATTTACAATAAAAGCTATTAGTGACAGTAGTACAAAAGAAAGAAAATGAATTAAAATAACTTTGTAAAAAATTCATAGTAAGGGAGATGAGGTTTTTTTATTCTTTAACCATTTCTAATTTCATTATTTAACATGTATCTTATTATATAAAGGTAATTTTACATTTAAAATTTACATACAAATTCAACTCAAATTTAAACTTTAAAAATATCATGTGATAGATTTTATAACTTTAATTTAAATTTATAATTTCAAATTTTAAATTTTAAACTCAAACTATGCAACAATACCTCTTTTAACATGTTATGACTGAAGTGTCAAACTTATTTTAACATGTAATGCTTTAGTATGAATAAGAACACATAAATGAAGGCTTAATGTTGTGAATGAAGTTTTCTTTGGATGATTGTCAAGTCTAATCGTGTAAAAATGTCGAACTTATTTTAACATGTAATGCTTTAGGAGGAATAGGAAAACGCTTCATTCATTTTTGCAAATGCTGGTTGGTTTTTAATCTCCTAAGCATGATATGGTAGGATGGTGAACTAATAAGGGTTGCAGTGGTTGCTAAAATCAATCTGGGATCATTTGAGAATAACATTAAAGGAAGCTTGATTCTGCATGTAAAGAAGCATATGATTAGAATAAGCATTCCTACTGGCATATTTAAAAATAATAATAATAACAACAATAATTCGAATCTCTTTTCCTACGGAGGAGTGAAGTCAGGAATTTCTTCGTCAAGTCTACGCAATTATCTTCTCCAATCCCGACCATTGACCATTAGGCAAGCTCCTGTGACCTTTAGCTTATAAAGACAACACAAGTCGGAGTCTTAAGAATTTTCATTTTGGGCTGCCAATTGTGGTTTCCAGCAAAGCAAAAATGCTGGAGATGCAAGCAACAGAAGGGGGAGGCCACTCCCTAGTGCTAAATGTTTGCGTAGTAGTCCACCCTTTAGCTAGAAAATAAGCCAACATTGCATAATTGAAAATGCTAATGAATGGTTTAAGTTGTTCAAATTGACGGTAAGGTTATTGAAACAGTAATAACATCAGATTACTCCCCTTTTTTCTGTTTATCGTGGTATGGAATTTAAGAATATGTTATTGGAGAACCTATTTGAAGCTTCTGGATTCCAACAGCTTTACTTTGTTCCTGTAATTCCAGATTAGAGAAGGATGGCTCCAAAGTATTGGTCAATGCTTCATTTGCGAGTATAGAAAGGTTCGGCTTGTTATGCAAGTAAAACTTAGCAAGGATTTCGTGGAGATTGGAACCGAATTCAATTTGTTTTGCTGTCAATATTATCTTGGCTTTCTTTTTCTCCCTCCCTTGTGAACAACTTTTATGCCTTCAATTTGACAGAGGGGTGAAGCTGAAGCCCATGGTGCTGCAAAATTAGTCATCACATTAGAGATTCACGAATGCAGCAACAAGTAAAGCATTTTGCTTTCCCAGGAAACCAGTTGCTTCAAGTTGAAAAAACAATTATTTTGTATTTCTTATTCTAGTTAACTAAGTTTGACCTAATGGCTCTTGATTTTTTTTTGTTGTAAAATAGTTTTAATTTTAAATTGAGTTTAAGGAAGTGATTACCCCTTTTCTAATCATTAGTTTAATAGCTATGTTAAGTTTTAAATTTAAATTTCTAATGATATTGCTTATGTAAATCTCAGACACCCTATTTCAAATTCGAAAAATGTACCTTAATGTGTGTACATACATAATGAAAAAAGAAAAAGAGTGTGAGCCGAGCTTGCAAAACATTACTTCCTTCTGTCCTCAATTTTCTTGCTCTACACTGCATGCTTGGCTTCTGCACTTTAAAAACAGTAAAGAAGCAACTTGTGTTTTTGTATTTTTGACCCTCATTTCATCCTAACAGAGGGCTGAAGAGCTACATTGCTGGACAAGGACAGGAATCCCAAGGTATGGGCATTTTCTGGAAAGCTATATTTTGCTGCAAAGGATCGCTAGACTCAAAAACTGTATCAAGCAGCTAAACTCAAACCTATTAACGGGAAATGTTTAGTAGCTCACAAACTGGGCCAATTATGCGTTGGCCCAGTTTGGCATGCATCTTGAGCATACCAGGGTTCCTGGCAAATAAATTTGAAGTACACTAAAGATGTGTGTTGTCAATGATGTGGAGAATATGTTTGTTATCCGTGTGGAGGATAAAACAGTCTTATCCTCTAAAACTTGTAATACTGGGGGAAGGGATCAACTCTGCTGATAAGTGCCGTAAAATGGACAATTCCTGAGAATTAATGTGATCTGTTTATGGGACTGACCCCATGTGAGGTCCAACGGAGAACCTGATCCGCCAAGATCTCCACGTGGAATGTTGTTGGAGATTGCACATAGTAAATGAGCTTTGAGGAGATCAGATTGTGATCATTCAATGTCATTGTAAGAAAATCGAAGAATGTTATTGGTCAATGTTATTGAAGTAGGACAATTTAACCTGTAGTGGATGGAGGTTTCTCAATAATGCACCTGATCAATCTGGAGACTGTGCTAGAGAGCAGACATGAATTGATTCTTTATATTAACTTGGAAATGATGCCTTTCTCTCTTTGGCCCCAAGTGTACAAGCGGCGCACTATGCGGATCAGTTGCAGATATCGACAGCACATAAGTATAAAGCCTAGATATCTAGTCGTACCTACACAAAGCATCCACGGTTTCCATCCATGTTTAAAAGGGCAAGGCTTCAAACGCTAAAGTACAAATATATTTTTTGAGGAAAAAGATGTGTTGCGATATAATTAATCAGAATAATAAAAGGGAGAAAGGGGACACCTGGGAGGCCAAACCAAGCTGCCAAAAACAGCAGCCATGGTCTGCAAGCAAAAAACATGCCAGATCAGTCATTGATAAAGCACCCACAATTGGATTCATGTTGCTATACTTAATGAATTGAATATGGTTCTCACTTTTTTTCTCTAGGACCAATTCTCAATTTTTGAGTTCATTTATGCAGAGAGATTATTCATGAATCCTCTAATCTCGACATAAATAACATGTCTTTACGCGCGGTGTTCGAATTAACATATAATATTGACTGAAAAAAAAAAGATATTTGAAAACATTTTACGCACAAGGTTGCCTAACCCATGTAAACCACTACATCCACCTTTTCTTTAGTTGTTCATACAAGCAAATGATGGCGTTTCATACGAATATACTCATTCAAACCAATATGCTTGGTAACATTCAAAGATCTAAATTCATTCACATAAAGGCCATCCTTGGCAAATCAATGGAAATCTTGACATGTGGCCAATAGTCTAGATTGTCTAGAAATTGTGGATGGAGGTTTCTTAATAATTCACCTGATCAATCTGGAGGCTGTGCTAGAGAGCAGACATGAATTGATTCTTTATTTCCGCCTTTCTGTCCCATCTGGTTAGAAAAAACAGCCATAATTCTGGTTACATCAATTCTGGCGCGCGAGAAATGTCCAATTCCTTTGGTTGTTTTGGAACCAGAAGGCCCTTCACAATGCAACTACTCCCGTCCCTTTGGTAAATGACGAATTAATCAATAAGACATTCAGAAAAATTCTCAGGTGAACCCGAAACATCAACCTGTTTATGGAGCCAACAGATAAAAAAAGAACATATGCCAAGATGAAATCTTATGGGTTTCAGAACAAATGTATGACGAATTCGTGTCCTGGGTCATGATACTGTAGTGAACCAGGTTCACCTAAACATCTTCCAAATTATTTATTAGGAACCACTTATTATTTCAAGATTAAAGGTTGCTTTGGCTAGTGATGAAAAGATTTGCATCGTTCTAGTTGCCAAGGCAGACCATGAAAGCAGCAGCAATGAAAGTGGATCAAGAATGGAAGATTCGGATGACATTGGGTTTATCTAACATCTTCCTTAGTAGATATTTACACTTTCAACAGACACACATCCTCATATTCGGATGCCATATGCAGATATGGCATCATCATTTGTCTCGCGAGAGCCCCATATATTGTTTTGTGAATTGTATAATGTAAATTGAGTTAACATCCAATTAACTAAAGATTCAAAGTTGTGCAACTGCAAACTTAAACGCGAGCACGCATGAACCATAAAATATGAAGCAACAATGGTGGTGAAGTGGTTATTGTGGTGGTTCAACTAAGATAATGTGAAAGTCCGAGACCTTTATCGATCACAAATCACAATCAAATTGTGACAGATGAAGGTCGATTCTCTTCTTGTTAGACCTTAAGGGCTCTATCAAACTACTACTAATTAATCAAGTACTCGGAGAGACCAGTGATATTCATGCTGAATAAAATGAAATGATGTAACGAATGAAGAACAATCCTATCAAAATCCAACCGCCGAAGTCATCATTTTTGTAGCATAGCGTTAACACAGCATCTGCTGATTGGGAAGTAGTTGATCAATAGAAATGTGATTGGAAAGTGGCTGATCAATAGATGCTAATTTTTACGCATAATTTTGCCAAGGCGTTATTCTTATCAAGAAAATGATAGGATTTGAGTTAGCAGTAATGGGTCCAGCTTCCGTTACACACAAGTATTCATTAAACCAAGGCGCTTCAGATTGCGTGCGAATGGGCCTATGCGCTACGAAGAACGCGAGTCATTCAATCAAGTATGGGTTTCGGCGCAGAGGCTTAATCAAAGGGTTCACAAGCTCGTTTGCAGCACAAAAATCTTCTATTCAACACAAAATGCAAGCTTATATAAGCTAACAACATAGCTCATGTATTTAAGCTTTATTATTATTATTAGCATCCCTGTAGAGGGGAGGAGGGGGGGCGGGCCCCTCACACGTTACCCGACTCAGTGTAACTGTAAGCATATAGAAAGAGTGGCGATTAATGATGATGCAAAGTTAGATCAGGTTTAATCTAGAATTAACCTCTCTTCATCCCACTGGGCAACGTCAAATCCTTCAAGTTGAAAAGGAATTTCCTTGTGTGTTTTATAATCAATAATAATTAATCGAATATTACGTTCAAAAACCCTTGTTTGTTTGTTCTTTTTTTTCTTTTCTTTTCTTTTGAGTGATAATAATTATACGCTCATTACTCTTATTTTAGAATACTAGAAGTATCGTTGGTTGGCCACAAGAATAAATTGTGTGGACGGGACGGGGGGAAGGGCATAGCAAGCAAAGTTCAGACTTCCAAAATAAGTAAATATTGCGCAGTAGAAGAAGGACGTTCAAATTACCCTGGTGGAAGCAATCACGAGGATCTCCAGGAGATGGAAGATGATGAGTACATCCCGTAAAGCCAATTAAAAATTCATTTGAGGATCCCCCTTTCCTCGTCCAAATCAGAAAACTCAACTTGACCATCAGAATGGCTTCACCATCATACCCCCCCCCCCCCACGACTGCCCTGCCCGCTGTGGCTTTCACCAACATGAGCCATGAGCCATGAGCCAAGCCAAACTTTGTTCGCTTCTAGAACCATTATATATATCGAGAGAGAGAGAGGGAGAGTGCGTGTGTAATTTTCATTTTCATTTTCATTTGCCAATTGTGTTGTGTTACGACCTCGTATGGTGTGATGAAGCTCAATCCTTCCACGTTGTGTCTAGTAACAGAATTGGGAGTGAATTGGAGATATAATGTATTTAGTAACAGAATATAACGATTGCCAGGGTAGCAGCAATCTGATCAAAAGGATAAAAATTAATAAAATGAACAAATGTTTTAATTAGATTTTATCATTTTTTTAATTAAAAATAAGTAATTAATCAATGCGATTCAAACCCACTTACAATAAGATCTAGAAGAATTGGACTACCACAAATACCACGGCGCGCACGACCCGAACAAAAATTGACGAGTTCTTAAGCCATTCTTGGTTGTGCAATTCAGTCCCACAATAGGCAAACTAACTATGTTGGAATTAATGATATTTTAAAAAAAAATTATTTCATATTAAAAATAAATATATTAATTTACATATTTATAAGACAATACTTGTCATGTCATACAATTTAAAAAATAAAGAATTAAAAAAATATTGTATATGTGGAAATAACCTAAAATATAAAAAGTGTGATGGGTCGTGGCAAGTGACAACCGGTATGCCATAAGAAATGAATACATTGATTATTGTTATGACAAATGATAAATTGAAGAGAAAATAATAACAAAATTTTATGTGATTCGGTGACCTACATCTACGGAAAAGACAGAGGGAATACTCTTATTATTAAAGAAAGTGTGTTATAGTATACAAAGAATTTAACTCACCTCTCAAATCTCTCTAATTCTCATATACAAGAAAGTTAAAAAGATAATTTAGAATACAAGACATGTTTAAACAATTATGAAGCGAGAGGTCCAAGGGATTTGTCATATTTAAACAATTATGAAGCGAGAGGTCCAAGGGATTTGTCAATTCCTTGGTTATGCGAAGAGGAAAATTCAAAAAAAAAAAAAAAAGGGAAATGTGAAGAGAAATGGCCAGTGATAATGGCATGCTAATCATGGAAGTGTTCGCTGCAAGGTCTGCGGGAGCGGTCCAAGGGACTTTCTGGTGATCATCCTTCGAAAACAATACTCAAAGCCCCACGATGATGTGTTTTAATGTAATGGGTCCCAAAAAACATTCTTCCTAAACCATAATTAGTCCGCATTTATGAAGCAATTAGAAAAAAATGTCACTTGCCTCATATTTAAATGTTTGGAAAGAATTTGACACCTTATGGCTTGACCTCAGGAATTAAAAGTGAATTGGGCATATAATATGTCTAGTAATAGAATATAACATATGGCTGGATGGCAGCAGTCTAATTTAGCCAAAATGGTTACAGAATATACACATCTATTGAAATGGTTAATAAAATGAGTAAATATTTAAATTAGATTTTATCTTTCATTACTTTTTTTTTTTCAATCAAAAAATGAGCAATTAATCAATGCTACTCAAATTCAGTCAGAATAAGATGTATAAAAATTAGAACTCTAAGCTATATATGCATATCAAGTATCTACAACCAAAAACTACACAGATATGGTATAACATATACCACTGCACATACTAATTGAACAAAAACTTTTAAGTAAATGCCCTCGACAACGTGGGTCAGAGAACTAGTTTGTAAACTAATTGACTTTAGAAAAATAATAAATTTTTAAAATCAACAATCATTTTTAAGATATAACATTATTAATAATTATATATTCTTTACAACACAATCAAAATTTCAGTGATGAAATTAATCTTTTATATTTTTTCTTTTATTTTAAAATCTTCAACAACTTATAATCTCATTTTGACATTAATTGTTAGCTTAAGTTGTTTTCATTTTAAAAATTTTTTAGATTCTCATTTATTGGGTTTAAAGTTATTTAGATTTTAAAGCAAGCTTGCCATTATCCTATCAATGATTCCATGCTTGAACTTTTCAAGTCGAGGGTGGGGACTAAACAAAATGGAAGGAGAGAGGCCATGGAGTGGCAACCTCCACCGATGCATCATTTTTAAGTTCAACGCTAACGGGGCTCTTATGGTAAGCCCTTGGCCCAGCGGGTATTATTTGAGAGGGAAGGATTGGGAAAGTAAGGTGTTTGTTCTCCAAGGCAATTGGTGTGACAACATCCAATTGGGGCAGAATTGGAGGCCATCCGGGAAGCTACTAAATTGTGTGGGTAAATTGGAGTGATGCCCAAGGTAGCAAGTTAATCATTGAAAGCGATTCCTTGGTGGGGATCTCTTGGCTTAATCAACGCGCACGGGGTGACAAGCATAAGGGTTATATTGTGAGGCAATGATAGAAAAGTCGTATGATTAGAGCGACTAGTATTAATGAGGTGGAGATATTTGCAACTAGGGAGGCAGGAGCTGTAGTGTTGGTGGAATAAAGGGATTGGGGCTTCGCTGATTATTAAAAATGACTCTCATACGTCATATATATGACTAAACAATTGAGAATAAATACTTTGAAAATTTATATTAGTATTCTATCACATCACCAATAAAACAATAAACCGATTTTCTTTTTCCTTTCAATTTTACGAGTATAAATATTTTATAGATACTTTAACAAAGCAAAACACACCACATAAACTCAGTGGCTTGAATCATAAGGCCCATGAGCACTAAGGTTATGTATTGTAAATATAAATCCCTTTGTATAAGTGTTTTGTGTGTGTGTGTGTGTGTGCGCTTTTTGTTACTACATGATACTTTTTTGTTTTTAATTTAATAAAATTGTAAAGAAATTTTATATATATATATAACAAATGAAAAAGGAAGCTATTTCCAAAATTGGACAAAGTAAATTAAATTGGATAAAGAAGGAAATGCAGTCAAAATTGTTCAATAATTTAGGATAAGTGATTACAAATATAGAAAAATTATAATGACTGCTATAAAGAATAACTATATTATAATATCAAAACATTAAATAAATTTTAAAACTTTAACTAGTGTGTAATCCTTAGAAGGAAATACAATAAATTTATTTATTACCTTAAAGTGTAGAGGACCACTACTACTAGTAATATAAAATCCTTTTTTCATTTCGTCACTTGGTGGCAGCAGGAGCAACAACAATAGAATACAAACCCCCCCCCCCCCGTATCATGAGTGCAGACCAAAAGAGTTACGCAATCTTTTTCTTACTTGTATTGGCGTTACCATGGCCAAATCGTGCCATGTCCAACGCGGGCATAAGTGATTACGTTGACAAACCTCGTTTTCGTTACAGAGATTTCGTTGTTTACATTGTCAACAACTTAAGTCGTGATATTCTCAACGTCCGATGTGCCTCCAAAGATGATCATCTCGGCGACCATGCTGTGGCAATCAATGATTACTATCGCTTTACGTTTAGCTTGAATTTTCTTAGCTCTACATTATTTTGGTGTAATTTTAACTTTGGTCCTGCTAAACATGGGGGCGGCTACCAGGTCTACAGGTCCAGTGGAAAACTTAACCATTCATGTGGTTATAGACGCTTCTATCCCGCTATTTGCACTTGGGTGGCCAAAGATGACGGCTTATATTTGCATGATCGTCCTTCAAATGCCACCTCGAAACAGTATGAGTGGCAAAAATGATGTGTCTAGGGTATATAATCTTGTACTTTGGTTTTTCGACTTAAGTACACTCAGCACCTATGTCACTCACAAATAAAAGATGAAATAAACTCTCAACTTCTTTGGTTTAGAGATCTTTTTATTGTACTGTATCTACAAGCCTTTTTTTTTTTTTTTTTGGTGCACAGGACCCCTCTAAAATGCTATTCGCCTCCCATGTAAATGATGACCCTATTTTCATTTGCCACAAGATTTTCGTGGGGAAAGATTCAAATAATCAACTTGTAGCTATATTACATAAATGCATAAATGAAGGTTCCAAAAAACATTCTTCCCAAACCATAATTAGTCTGCAACTAGAAAAAATACTACCAGCCTCATATTTAAATGTTTGGAAAGAATTTGACATCTTATAGCTTGACTTCGGGAATTGAAAAGTGAATTGGGTGTACAATATGTCTAGTAATAGAATATAACATATGGCTACATGGCAACAGCCTGACCTTTGGCTAAAATGGTTACAAAATATACACAGACATTATACATCTATTGAAATAATTAATAAAATGAGTAAATGTTTCAATTAAATTTTATCTTTCATTATTTTTTTTTTCAATCAAAAAATGATTCATTAACCAATATTACTCAAACTCAGTCAAAATAAGATATATAAGAATTGGAACTCCAGGCTATATATGCATTTCAAGTAGCGCTACAACCAAAAACTACATAGATATAGTACAATACATACCATTGCACATACTAATTGAACAAAAGTTTTTAAGTAAATGCCCACGATACTATGGGCTGAAAAACCAGTTTAAACTAATTAACTTCAGAAAAATAACAAAATTTTTTAATTAAAGATTATTTTTAAAATATAAAATTATTAATAATTATATAATCTTTACAACACGATCAAAATCTAAGTGATGAAATTAATCTTTCATATCTAAAATATAACCTAAAATATAAAAAGTGTGATGGGTCGTGGCAAGTGTCAACCGGGTATGACATAAGAAATGAACACATTGATTATGAAGTGAGAGGTCTAAGGGATTTGATATAGTCTCAATATCTCAAACATCATAAAAGGCTTAATATAGATGATATAGTCTCTATCTCTGCAGAGTCTATACAAATTTACCCGACTCAGTGTAACTGTAAGCATATAGAAAGAGTGGCGATGCAAAGTTAGATCAGGTTTAATCTAGAATTAACCTCTCTTCATCCCACTGGGCAACGTCAAATCCTTCAAGTTGAAAAGCAATTTCCTTGTGTGTTTTATAATCAATAATAATTAATCGAATATTACGTTCAAAAACCCTTGTTTGTTTGTTCTTTTTTTTTTTTTTCTTTTCTTTTGAGTGAATAATAATTATATGCTCATTACTCTTATTTTAGAATACTAGACGTATGGTTGGTTGGCCACAAGAATAAATCGTGTGGACGGGACGGGGGGAAGGGCATAGCTAGCAAAGTTCAGACTGTTAAGTTAATTAACATGAGTGGCCTATGTTATTTAAAGTATGACTCAAAATAAAAGACCTAATATGATGGTCGGTTAGGCATAACGGTAATTTGAATCATCGGGTTTAAAATCCCTCCACTCTCCCTATTAAGAATAAACTTTACAGGAAGAGGAGTATCTTCTTATTAAGAATAATCGTTACAGGAAAAGGAGTATCTTTCCATTTAAAATAATTATTATAGAAATGGAGGATTTTCCTATTTAAGCTAACGGTAACAAGAAAGGAATATGTGTATATATATATACTATTACGGACCTTTTCTGGATCTTAACCATCAGAGAGAGAAAATGTAAAGAAAAGAAAGGGAAGAGTAGGAGAAAAGAGAGAAGCGTTCAGGAACGAAAAGAAAGAGGATTCTCATCTTCATTGCGGGACATCAACATAATGGACAACGGTATGTTGATTTCAATTACAGGTTTTATTGCTAGTATTTGCATAAAGAAAGATCCTGTATTATAGAAATAAGAATTTCATACAGAGAAATTCTAAAAAAGTCTAACAATTGGTATTAGAGCAAGTCTGTGAATACTGCAATTTGTTTTCCTTTGTCTGTTTGTGTCGTATTTTGATTTATTTATTTTTGCGTATAATGTAAAATGAAACGGCCGGCGTCGAAAGGAAAGGGGAAACGCCGGCCATGGAGAGTAAGTACCGGCGAAACAGCCAGCGTCGAAAGGAAAAGGGAAAGCCGACACGAGGACAGTACGCCGCCAGACCTGAACAGATCTGGGTATGGCGGATCGACCTCATGTTTCCGGGTTCACCGCCGACCCGAATGGATTGGGCACGGCAGAAAGGGGAAGAGCGTTCTTCCGGGTGGCGACGGGATCCAGGTCGGTCGGGTAGGTGCGGCGGAATGGTCTCCCCGGAATCGTGATTCCAGGTGTTGCTGCGGACCCAGATCGCTTCGGAAATCCGACCCGAACGGGTCGGTTCACCCCACGTTCGTCCGTCAGAGGCAACGTCTGGGAGAACCGACGCATGGGGTTGGTTGTCGATGGAGACCCCTTCAAATGATCGGATTGGGCGTGGGTCTGGACTGCGACGCTGGTCTGGATCCTGCGCCGGTGGTCGAACAGGGGCGATGCTCGGAGATAGCACGCAGGCAACGCCCGCAGAACCGTGGTGCTGCCCGCGGGGGTCGCTCGATCGGAGGCGGTGGGTCGATCGGCCGTGGAGCGTGCTGCGAGCAACGCCCGCAGCAAGGTGGTACCGCCACCGTGGGTCGATCGGTCGAAGGCGGCAGAACGGTGGTGCCGCCACTGTACGACCAGAGCGTGTCGGGTTGCCTGGTACGCGTGTCCCACTTGCAGTATGGTGGTGCTCGGGTCCGAATGAATACCACGTGAAAAAGGGGACCGGTTATTGGAAAACTCCCACATAAAAGATAATTTAATCTTCGTAATTGAAGATTATTAAATTCACGTCAATATGAGTCAAATACTAAAAGCTTGTTAGTCACCAAAGTGGCCTGGCTTTGAATGGATTTGAACAGCTGACTGTGAATTTTAATTGTTCATTTTGGATGCTAATAAAATGTTTTGAAATGAACAATTGCGGTTATTAATTAAAAGATAGGAGATCATCCAAAGATGGATCATTGCTTGTAATTAATGACACTAAAAGGGATTAATTAATATACTAAGTAAACGTGACTGTATATCCAAAGATGACATTCATGTTAATTTTAGTATGATTAATTGATCTATTAAAATATATTTAAATTAGCATTATTATTGATTAGAGTTATGTATTTGAGGATCACCCAAAGGTGAACTTAAATGCATGATTAAAGCTTGTAATGTATCTGAATCCATTAGAGTTTACTCAAAGCATTAACGTATAAATTTGGATTATGTTTACAGCTTCCACCAATGTATTCGCCTTAGGCAATTCGATGGTCAAATTCAATGGGCTGAACTATGCTGAATGGTCTGAGCATATTCAGTTTCATTTGGGTGTATTGGGCTTGGACTTAGCAGTCATTTTGGATGAAAAGCCTGCAGCCATTACAGGGACTAGTACAGAATCTGATAAGTCTTTTTATAAGACTTGGGTACGGTCCAATAGGTTGAGTTTGAATTTGATGCGGATGACGATAGCTGAAAACGTCAAGCCATCGATGCCTAAGACGGAAAATGCGAGGGAATTTCTAATGAAAATTAAGGAATACTCTCAGTCAGATATAACTGATAAATCTATCGTAGGAACCCTAATAAGTGAGCTGATGACCAAGAAATTTGATTGGTCACAGCCTATTCATGATCATGTGACCAGTATGGCTAATCTAGTAGTAAGGTTGAAAACAATGGGCATGGATGTGAGTGAATCATTTCTGGTTCAATTCATCATAAACTCACTGCCTCTTGAATTTAGCCAGTTCCAAGTGAATTATAACACTATTAAAGAGAAATGGAACTTTCAAGAAATTAAGGTCATGTTATATCCAAAGAAAGGATATTGAGGTTGATGAAAGGTGATGTCCTGCCTCAATTGGATTTTACTGATTGGGATGTATGTGTTGATTGTATAAAAGGAAACAAACAAAACATACATCAAAGAACCCAGCAATGAGAAGCAATGAGTCTTTAGAATTGATACACACTGATGTTTGTGGCCAAAATGGATATCCCAACATGGGGTGGTGAGAAATATTTCATCACCTTTATAGATGACTACTCACGGTATTGTTACTTATATCTACTGCATAAAAAGTCTCAGTCAGTAAACATCCTAGAAGTGTTTATTAATGAAGTTGAAAGGCAGTTAGATAGAAAAGTAAAAGTGATTAAGTCAGATAGGAGTGGTGAATATTATGAAAAATTCAATGAAAGTGGACAATGTCCTGGTCCATTTGCAAAACTTCTTGAGAGTCGAGGCATATGTGCACGGTATACAATGCCTGGTACACCACAACAGAATGGTATAGCGGAAAGGCGGAATCGTACATTTATGGATATGGTTAGGAGCATGTTGAATTACAGTACTGTACCCTTATCTTTGTGGATGCATGCATTAAGAACTGCTGCATATCTGCTGAATAGGGTTCCTAGTAAGGCTGTCCCTAAAACTCCTTACAAGTTATGAACAGGGAGGAAACCCAGTTTGAGACACCTTCATGTTTAGGGATGTCCAGTAGAAGTAAGGATATACAATCCACATGAAGGAAAGCTTGATGCGATAACTATTAGTGGTTACTTCATTGGCTATCCTGAAAAGTCCAAAGGGTATAGGTTCTACTGCCCCAACCATAGTACTACAATAGTTGAGTCTGGTAATGCTCGGTTCATTGAAAATGGTCAGTTCAGTGGGAGTGGGGAATCACGAAAGGTGGATATTAAAGAATGACAAAATGAAAGGTCCACAGTGAGTACTCTTACTCACGTTGGTATTCCCACACCTAGTGTTTCTACTCAAATTGTTATTCCTTATGTTGCATCACAGTCACGTGACATGCAAGGATAACAAATTGATACTCAAAACACGCAAAGTGAACACATAAGAGATGAACCAAGTGACAATGTTCAATTTACAAATGAACAAATGATACCACAAGAAATGGCATTACGGAGGTCTACAAGACAGAAAAGGCCAGCAGTTTCAAATGATTATGTGGTTTACTCACTTGAGCATGAATCGGAATTGAGCATTGATAAAGATCCAATCTCATTTAAACAAGCTATGGAATGTAATGATTCTGAAAGGTGGTTCAATGCCATGAAGGAAGAGATGAAATCGATGGATGTAAACCAAGTCTGGGAGCTAGTAGAGTTACCTGAAGGATCAAAACGAGTTGGCTGTAAATAGGTCTTCAAGATCAAGCGAAACTTGAACGGTAACATTGAAAAGTATAAGGCCAGACTTGTAGCCAAAGGTTTCACTCAAAGGGATGGTGTTGACTATAAGGAGACTTTCTCTTCAGTTTCTAAGAAAGACTCTTTAAGAATTATTATGGCTTTGGTGGCTCATAATGATTTAGAGCTCCACCAAATGGATGTAAAGACCGCCTTTTTGAATGGTGACTTAGAAGAGGAAGTGTATATGAACCAACCTGAAGGTTTCTTCACCACTGGGCAAGAAAATTTGGTATGTAAATTAAAGAAATCGATATATGGACTGAAACAAGCCTCCCGACAATGGTATATTAAGTTTAATAATACCATTACGTCATACGGTTTTGTAGAAAACACCGTTGATTGGTGTATCTATATGAAGGTCAGTGGGAGCAAGTTCATTATATTAGTCCTATATGTCAATGACATTCTTTTGGCTGCTAATGACATAGGTTTGTTACATAATGTAAAGAAATTTCTCTCTGAAACTTTTGAAATGAAAGATATGAATTAGGCATCCTATGTGATAGGAGTAGAAATATTTCGTGATAGATCACAAGGATTGTTAAGATTGTCTCAAAAAGGCTATATCAATAAAGTATTAGAAAGATTTAGAATGGAAAATTGCTTAACAGGAATAGTTTCAATTCAGAAAGGGGACAAGTTCAGTGAATTACAATGTCCAAAGAATGATTTGGAACGGAAAGCGATGGAATCAGTTCCCTATGCATCACTAGTTGGAAGCCTGATGTATGCGCAAACATGTACTCGGCCAAACATCAGTTTCGCAGTTGGAATGTTAGGTCGATATCAAAGTAATCCTGGAATAGATCATTGGAAAGCTGGAAAGAAAGTACTTAGGTACTTACAAGGCACCAAAGATTATATGCTTACTTATAAAAGAAGTCATCTTGAAGTAGTAGGCTACTCGGATTCAGATTATGCTGGATGTGTAGACTCGAGGAAATCTACATTTGGTTACATGTTTCTCCTGGCTGGAGGAGCAGTTTCCTGGAAAAGCAGAAAGCAGTCTGTCATTGCTACTTCCACTATGGAGGCTGAATTTGTAGCATGCTTTGAGGCTACTGTTTATGCATTATGATTGCGAAATTTTATCTTAAGGTTTGGTTTGGTCGACAGTATAGAAAAGCTGTTAAGAATTTACTGTGATAATTCTGCAGCAGTCTTTTTCTCTAAGAATGATAGGTATTCTAAAGGTGCGAAACATATGGATTTGAAATACCTATCTGTTAAAGAAGAAGTGCAAAACCAAAGAGTGTCCATTGAGTATATTGGCACTAAGTTGATGATAGCGGATCCGTTAACTAAAGGTTTGCCACCGAAAATATTTACTAGACACGTTGATCGAATGGGCATTATGGACAGGTCCTCATACACTTGAAAGCCAATATTTAGGATGCTCATATCATTGTGACACTCGTGAATTCAATTAAAGTTATGGTTTTGCTTGTACTCTGTTATCTCTGTTTAGATGTATACAATTATGGTTTGTGAGATAATTAATAGCATATATGAGAATGACAGTTTAAAGTTTCAATGTTCCTCAGTAAAGTTATTATGAATTATGATGATCATGTGATACATGAAAGGAATCATGTCGCCCTAAGACATGTGACCACCATGATCCAATCATTTAATTCAATCAAGCTTGTGATTTGATGATCTTTAAGAATTATGTGGACTTAATTGTTATTGTTTCATCAAGTCATGACATAGGTCAAGTGGGAGATTGTTAAGTTAATTAACATGAGTGACACATGTCATTTAAAGTATGACTCAAAATAAAAGGCCTAATATGATGATCGGTTAGGCATAACGGTAATTTGGGTCATCGGGTTTAAAATCCCTCCACTCTCCCTATTAAGAATAAACGTTACAAGAAGAGGAGTATCTTCCTATTAAGAATAATCGTTACAAGAAAAGGAGTATCTTCCCATTTAAGATAATTATTACAGAAAGGGAGGATTTTCCTATTTAAGGTAACAATTACAAGAAAGGAATATGTATATATATATATATATATATATATATATGCTATTACGGACATTTTCTGGATCTCAACCATCAGAGAGAGAAAACGTAAAGAAAAGAAAGGGAAGAGTAGGAGAAAAGAGAGAAGCGTTCAGGAACGAAAAGAAAGAGGATTCTCATCTCTACTGCGGGACATCAACATAATGGGCAACGGTATGTTGATTTTAATTACAGTTTTTATTGCTAATATTCGCATAAAGAAAGATCCTGTATTATAGAAATAAGAATTTAATAGAGAGAAATTTTAAAAAAGTTTAATATAGACCTCCAAAATAAGTAAATATTGCGCAGTAAAAAAAGGACGTTCAAATTTACCTGGTGGAAGCAATCACGAGGATCTCCAGGAGATGGAAGATGATGAGTACATCCCGTAAAGCCAATTAAAAATTCATTTGAGGATCCCCCTTTCCTCGTCCAAATCAGAAAACTCAACTTGACCATCAGAATGGCTTCACCATCATGAAACACCCCCCCCCCCCCACGGCTGCCCTGCCCGCTGTGGCTTTCACAAACATGAACCATGAGCCATGAGCCATGAGCCAAGCCAAACTTTGTTCGCTTCTAGAACCATTATCTATATATATATATATCGAGAGAGAGAGAGAGTGCGTGTGTAATTTTCATTTTCATTTTCATTTTAGTTTTCATTTTCAATTGCCAATTGTGCTGTGTTACGACCTCGACCTCGTATGGTGTGATGAAGCTCAATCCTTCCACGTTGTGCGTTTTGATGAAGCTTTACTCTTTATTTTCTACAGAAAGGTTATTATACTAACACACAAGTTTGGGTGTAATATTCTAAGTCGCGTTACCACAATTATTATAGAGACTCGAGATAAAATTCATGGCATGCAGGAGTGAATCAAAATATTGCCAAACATTATTGTATGTCCTATTTCGTGGAATTTAGGAACCGCAAGAAAAGTTTGAAATTTGTGGAAGTACGTTTAGGTACTTGAAATTCCGTGAACCAAATGTAATGTAGAGGTAAACACATCTTGTTCGGCAACCAAACGCAACAACTAATAACTAAGTTATCTAACTAACATCAATAGAACTGGACAACTTAACCTTTACACAAAGTGATTCTCAAGTGTTCTACGAAGGAAAAAAAAAAAAAGAAAAACAACAACAAATCCTTGAGTGAGTCCCGGGCACGAACCAAATTGTCAATGGATATAGAAATTAAATTGCACCGATGTTTCAGTTTCTCAAATTGAAATCCATTACAGAGAAAAACTGTTTTACAGGAAATTAGATTCTTATACAAACTTTTGGACATTTGTAATTCAATTAATTGGAGTCATCTTCCAGACCTAAATGAGCCCTCAACTCGTAAGGAAAACAAGGATAGCGCTTCCATGACTTCCCATGTGACTTGAGGATGCTAATCACTTTATCCTTGGTGGTTGATCTTCCATTAATATGCATCAAAGCCGAAAGTTTCTTCACTGAACCATAAACCAGCAATTCCTCTAATACCTTCTCTGTTGGGTGAAAATTGCAAATCAACCCCAGATCTTGACACCCAACTTAGTGGCAGTGTTGGAAACATTCAACAATTTCTTGGACACTGCAGCAATGCCTATGCCATGCTCCACAAAGGCCAGCCTTCCCTCTGCACATTCACACAACAATTTTATCAGCAACAACATCTTCTCGGATTTTGATCTGCCCGAATCCGGCAGTAGCTCCACGAGCACGCATATCGCGCCTGCCTCGATCGCCCTCAACCTACTTTTCATAGAAGTTGTCAACATCTCAATGAGAAGTTCTAATGCTGATGAACTTGCTTTGGTGCAAATCTCATCTGATACAAGCTCCAACATTGACTTGAGCAAGTCTATGCTTTGGTCTCGGATCACAAAACTCCAATCATAATCTGTTTCATCCGCCATGTTTCGAAAGATGGATATCGCGTGAAGCCTGGCATCAACACTTCCTCTTTGAAGCAGGATTGCTATTGACTTCATGGATTCGGGTTTTGACAATAGTTGGAAAGCTTTCTCTTCGTGGGACAGCAAAGGCAGGTGATGCAAGACAGCCAAAGCCTCCTCACAAGCCCTGAATATAACATATTCGGATTCGGAGCTTTCTGATGCATTAACAAGGATCTTAACAAGCACGTCAACTCCACCTGATCTAATCAAATCTTCTTTGATAATATTAATATCACCACCCTCACTTGCGCCTGCAGTGCCTGTTTCTTCTATAATGGACCTGAGCTTCCTGAGAGGACTTACTTTAAAAGGCGACGACTCGATTGCGTTAATCAGCAACTTAATCTCACCTTGCTTGGTAGATGGTGACGCGTGGGAGGCGGTGCGAGATGTGTTCTTTATGTTATTAAGCCAAGAAAGAATGAAGCGCTTGAGGGTGGAGTTAGGAGCGATGTCAAAGTTGTCTAAGCATTGCATTGTGGCAGGGCAGGTCTTCTTCTTGTAAGCGAAGAACCATTTCTCAATGTTCTTGCGCTCGTAGGTGACACCCGTCGAGATGGTGACGGGGTCTTTCATCAACTCCATGGAAATTGGGCATCTGAAATCTGCAGGGCAATTGTTTATAGGGTCTTCTTCCTCCATCTTCAATGCGGAATGATGATGAACACCCTTATAAAGCTTCCACCTTATATCCATATGTGTGTGTGTGTGTGTTTTGAAGATACAGAGAGGAAGAACCCAGAGAACCAAGGCAGGGAAGATTGGATACTGACATTAATGTGCTTATATATGCACATTACACAAAGCCTTCAGAGAAAATGAATAAAGACATGAAGTGCACTAGAATAGAAAGATATGAGATTTTTAAAAGAAAAAAAAATGTGGAAGTCTAAAGAAGAAAATACTAAATTAAGATTAGAAATTTGTGAAAAGTCTAAAGAAGAAATATGTAGCGAAATGCAATTGCATAGATGCTTTCGCAAGCTGTACTTTATTTATATTACGATATATATATTATTGCAAATGGAGATATCTATTTATGACGCTTGTTATCGTTCGCTGCAATTTTCCATTTCACCCATTTCTTTAACTGTTTATTTTCCACGTTCGTCTGCCGGCCAACCATATTTGAATGTCAAGTAAAATTCGTTTAATTAGTATTAAATCCATGTGATATATAGATTTATCTCATTTATTAAGAAATATATTCTTTTATGTAAATTTTAGTTAAATAGAAAAATTAAGAAGAGATAAAATTATGACTATTTTAAAATAAAAATTAAATTTGAATATTTGGAATAATTTTTTTCCTTTTTGTCATTTATTTCCCTTAAATAGAAAATATCACAATAGCAAAATTGATATTATGACCAACAAAATTTCTCAGTTGGAAAAATTAGTATCTAAAATTGAAAAATATAGTTGATAGAAATAATAATAATAATATAAGTTAAACAAATTTAATTTTATACTGTATAAAAAAAGACTAGATATATATATATATATATTCTATTTAAATATTAAAAAACCATAAACACACTATGTTAAATTAATATCAAATATCAAAAATTATAAAAATCTCGTAAACGAGTCATAAAATTAAACAAAAGTTATCATATAACCAAAATCAACATGCAAAAAAAACAACTAAATTTTTTTATATTTGATAATATATACTCATATAAGGTTTAACCCTATGTATTAAGTGAATTCTAGATGTCTAATAAAGAGTATTAAAATAACAAATTTTAAATTATGTTTCTAATAGTATTAATTAAATTAATTTAATTTTAATTTAGATTTATAAAGATAGTTAAATAAAATAAAATAAATTTTATTATTAATTATACCTAATACCTGAACTAATATATGAGTTTTTAAATTTAATTTTGTGTTAGAAAGATGAAAGGAAATAAAAACTAAATGACTTGCTAAAAACTAATGTAAATTTTATTGTTGTATACTAAATATAACTAAATTGATAATCAAAATTTTAAATAATAATATTATTATAATCAACAACAAACTTAATCTTTTAAAAAAAATATTCGTATAAAATATTAACATTTGAAATTGCATAATTTATTTGAGAAAAAGAAATAATAATAATAATAATAATAATAATATAAATTAAGTGGTGAAGAAATTATTTTTAGACATTATTTTTAAAAAATACTTAAAATTATCGACTTTTTTCATTAAAATAATGGTAATATACATATAGATTTCAGCAACACTAAAAGCATTTATGGTGAAGAAAACAAAAGTTCACGTACATTTCGTAGATCAATAAATAATATACACGCCTTAAAATCATTAAGTGGGCAGAGTAAGAAAATTCTGAACTTATGAAGGGCAATATATTTATGCCTAATAAAAAAAAAAAAGAGAGAGAGAGAGAGAGAGAGAGAGCTAGAAATCAAATTAACAGTTGCCGACGGTACGTGGGCTGGGGTTGACTTTGTGAAAGAGTAGAGGAGAAATGTCAACGGAAGATGACATTCTTTTTTTTAAAAAAAAAAAACGTTATTCAAAATCCTCGACTTCTTCAAATACTAAAACAACGGCGGGGAATTCGAGGTTTTGCGTGTTCCTTCTCCATTTCGTTGTTGAGAAGAAGAGGAGGAGGAGGAGAAGAAGAAGAAAAAGGATCTATGAATGTGTTGAAAATTAATTGCCGTTTGTCCCAGATTGCTGTTGAGCTGCCTCGCTGACACTCTTCATCTGCACAACCTCGCGGTGTATTTGTTTTTTTTTTTTTTTTTTTGGGGGGGGGGGGGTGGGGGGGGGGGATTTATTATAATCAAGGGATGGTAGGTAGCGTGCAAACTCTAATCCACCGTACTAAGTTCGCCTCCATTTCCTAATTTAAACAGAGCGTGTTTTCAATACATGAAGCTCTTACAGTAAGATTTAACGAAAACGAAAGATTATATATATTATGTATTTAATTTTATTCGCCTTATCTTTTAAGGACGGGTTTGATTCTACGAGATGGTGTGGGGGGGGTGGGGAACTGACTAATTCTTAAAAGAGTTATTCGTTTGAATAATGAAGATTACGTACGTATCACCCCAAATATTACATGTTGATAGTTGACAACGTAGACAATAATAATGTTCAAGAAAATTACTAGCAACATCTTACTTTGCGACTTCCGGAAGCAAAATAAGTAAAAGCAATGTGCTTTTGACCATAAATAAATAAATAAATAAAATGAACTGAAAATCGACGTGCCATAAATTGCTGATGTAATAGCACCCACCCCTTCCAAGACTTAAAAACAAACGCACAAAGTTGGTAAATGCACTCCCATCCTCCGTCATTAGCTTCTATCCTAATCCTCCACAATGAATATTGGACTGCCCGAGGAAGGCCTGATATCTGTCGGCCTAAGAGGCGGCAGAAGAAGCCCTTTGTAAAGTGGGATATAAAAAAAAAAAAAAATGGTTCAACGAATTGGAATCGGTGTGATGGTCCATTGGTGCTGGGCCAATGAGTGTTCAAAACTCCACTTTCTAAAATTATTTTATGATAAAAGCGAGAACATGTCCATGTGTGAGCTACACTGAGGTCATCAATGGGAGGAAATTAAATCAAGGTATCTATATAATCATGGCTGTTTACACTTGTTGACAACCATGCATTCATGCGTAGCCATTCCTCTCGTTAAGTTTTACGTGTTGAAAGGTTGACTTTTGATGCAAAAGCCCCGGGGGGGGGGGGGATGGTGGTGGGAAGAAGCTAATAAGATTCCACTCTAGCAAAGCGTTTAATTATTATTTTTTCTTTTTTGGAACAATTCTAGCAAAGCATTTCGCCGGTAAAATGCCAAACTGGCTTATTTATTTTCTAGTTCTAGGTGTGATTACGTCAAAAGTGTGGGCACATGAGGAATAGTTCTATTCTGTAGAGTCAAAATAGGTTTCGCACCGGCCGAACTTGCTCAATTGGCTGCCTTGTAAAATAATCATAAACAATACCTAACAGCGCACGTTTAGCCAAATGTCTTGAAATGCAGATACAAGTGATTCAAAGATTCGGCAATGAGCACTTGTTTGTAATACATTAAACCCCCAAAATATTTTCTATGTTCTGGTCAAATCTATTGGGAAATTCTCGGTGTCCTATTGTATGACTCAATCAAGGTCTGCAGGCTTTCTCCCAGTTAAAACATCCCGATCGATTTACTAGGCCCACTAGCCAACCGGCTTTCATATCTTAGGAAAGCCTACGTTGCACTAATTATCCAAAACAAAAATAAACCCCATCACCCTCCGAAGGAGAGACTGAGAAATGGCAAGATGTGACAATGCCATCTACCCAAGCGTTGAGTTTCAAATGTCCTGATCAATAACAGAGTGACCAAGTAAACAAGTTCAGAATTTAAATAATTTAACCCTCAGATCTTTATGGCGTTGCCCAATCCGATTTTCAGGTATTCACATGCCGTCCCCTAATTGGTCAAGACAAACCAACTCAGCAGCTGAGTTGGTTGTGCTGCCACATGCTACACAATTTGAGGAAAGGCAAGTATACATTTTATCTCGTGCAAGTCTGTTTACAATGCCCCATTCCTCTGTGCCCACGCACGCGTATGTGCAAGTGCGTGCATGTTTCGTCTTTTACACCAACCCAAAACAATAAACCAATTATGTTCAGGGAAAGGATGAAAGAAGATTGCAGTCTTCAGACTTGCAAACCACACGCTCCTGGAAGAAACTGAAAAATATAAATTGACGAGAAAAATACATATACATAGGTCAACCAATTAAACTTCCACTAGCCTTTGTCCGTCCTGTACACACCCTGAAAATTCGTTTTGCAGGTCTGGGGGGTCTAAAGTAAAATGTCCAAGCCTTCCAGTACGATAAAGATTGAGCAACTTAGCACAAACTTTGTTCTGGGCATCATTGTCTGCACATAACCGGAAAGCTTCTTTTAAGGATGTGAACTGCATCTCAAAGAGTTTCTCCAGGTCCTTTCATTTTCCATGTTACCATCAAAAGATGAAATTGCCAAAGAGAGGGCCCGTCGAACATCATGCACTATAAAATCCTACACGGAAATACCATATGTTATTACCAAAAATGATAAGAAACAATGAAAATATCATGCCAGACTTGGTTCTACAGAGACTTTTACTTTCTTCTTCCTCTTTGGGAGGAGGGTAATTATTACACAAAAAAGGTTGAACAGACCATTTCTTGTGTCTCCTTTTCCTTGTTCAATTGGCCATCCCCATCATGTGTATAGTTAGTTATACGAATCATCTGTGAAGGCTTCTTTTCTTCCAACTCTTTTCTTCTCTAAACCTACTTTTTTTTTTTTCCCAATCCATTGAGTGCTCTGTATAGATCATGGAAAACTCTTGGCATAATCCAAGCTCATGCAGTTCCCCATCGATGAAATTTTGTATGGAAAGAAAATAAGATCTTGTTCAAATCTTGTTTTTTGTTACCAAACTTCCTGTACATCAATAAATTCTTTTGACTAGCTTGTAAGTGTTATTCCCATCTCAACAACAATTTGCACAAAATATTTAAGTGGTTAACAATCAGGAAAGCAAGTTCCTAAGCAACAAGTGGGAGTTTGAGCTTTTAAACTAGAGGTCTCACATTTAAACAAATGGATGGAACGCAAGAGGATTTATGGAATAGAGAAGAACTACCACCAACTGCATATAGCCTACAGCTAATGGTAATCTGATGAGACTTTCAATAGGGAAAATAGTTCAAGAAGGCAGGCCAAATCCCCTTACAACTTTGATAGACACATAGTACTTTTGTTCAAGTAACAATTCCTTGAAGAGATGAAGTTCTAAATTCCAAGAAATTATCCTCTAGTGAAGGCAATAGAAATGAATTTCACAAATGCACACACTAAATGATTAACTCCTGACAGGTAATTGAGAAAACAATATGCTCAATTTTGTGCACCCCCAAAAGAAGTTCTATCAACCATAATAAGCTATCAACCATTTATTGCCATAAGCTCTCCCATTGTGATGGAAATTTGTCGGCCACTATTCTCATTTGGATCAATTTCTTCTGAAAGGTTAGGTTAGAGATTAATATGTGATACATCCTTGAAACATCCAACAGGTTAAACTTTTGGCTAGAATTGTTTCTCAACATGGTATTAGAGCTAAGGCTTTATGACTAAGAGGTTAAGTTCATACCACATTGTCCTTGCATGTAATTATGGACTTATGCAAGTAAGAAGAGTCTCTGCCTTTTTTCACACTTTCTGCCCAAAGGGCTTGCATGTGAGGGGTGAGTGTTAGAGTTTAATATGTAATACATTTTTGGATAATACCCAACAGCTTAACCTTTTGGGATGAATAATTTCTTGAAATGAATGATTGAACTAAAAAGTGTGTTGGTGCTCATACCTGTGTATGATCTGTGACATTTTGTCTTTTCTGTTTTGTGGTGTACTCAGAACCACTTGAATGCTCTGTTTTCTGGTCCACGAAAGATTGACTGTTTCCATAAGTATACAACTTTGCCCATTTCTTGTACTCATCACTTGAGCTGAGAATGGCCAGAAAATATAGTGCAAGTTTTTGCTCCTCGACCAAACAACCATGCATTGCTCCTGCTTTTCAGAGAAAGGAGAACACATTGTGGACAAATCCTAAAATTGAAAAATATTACCTATACCACAAGAAACAGAATCTAAAGGGGCTAGTCAAGCAGCAACCAAAGGAATTCAAACTTCAAAGTTTAACCCACTGAATAAGATCAGCTTTGAATCATTTCACCAGTTGAAAAGCAGGTATAAAAGAGTCAGGAATGATTGTACCTGTTAAAACTAGCTTGGAGCAAACCAAAACATCAAGAATCTTGGGAGGCAAAACACCGGGGGTGTCCAGCACATATATATTGGGATGGCTAGCAATCTGCAAATTAGAAGCAAAATGCAAGTATAGCATTAAGGTATGCCACAAGTGCAGAGAAAACATCCCACCGTAGGGGGGAAGGTAACCTGCTTTGGGAACCAAAGGGTCTTATTGATCGTAGGTATTCATTATTGCTCTGAAAGACCTTCCCCCCCGCCCCCACTCCCCCCCCCCCCCCCCAAAAAAAACAAACAGAAAATGATTCTAATATTTATCTTTTTATATTCCCATCACAATTATGTCAACTAAATAAAAAAAATTCCTTTCCAGCTCTAGAAAAAGAAAGGAGACTCAGAAAACTACTATTTCCTATTCCCAAAACCAAGGTCACGTTAAAAAGCTTGTTCTCAGTGAGTGGCCAACAAAATGAGGTTTGTGGCTTATTCAACAGTTCTATGTTTCTAAGGGCAATAGCAGATTCAGTTCTCGGCTCCAGGAAGATTGTAAAAAGTGTGTAGAAAAGCATAAATTATAGGGATTCAAGTGTATGATTATGTCCATCTGTTGCAAACCATGTAAGTCTAAGCTTTCACACACAGACACATTCTCTCTTTTTGGCTATTGGCTCGAAGCAGTATGAAAATGAATAGAAATGCTACTTACCTTCAAGCTGCTAATATCTTTTGTCTCTCCCGGTTGAGGGCTTACTATTGCATGCTTCAACTTTCCCTTCTCTAAGGAAACAGACATTCCTTTTAGATTCATAAATTTGGAAGAGGGAGGGTGGAGAGGGGAAGATCTAAAATAAGATTGAATTACCAGCTGCACTGATTCTCCCAATCTGGTGCAGGGAGTTGGCCAGGGCTGACTTACCAACATTTGGTATCCCAACTATCATCATTGTTGTGGCAGAACTAGATTGATCAATTTTTTCAATTCCCTGACTTGGGCTTGTAAAAAGTTAAGGAACTGTAAAAAAGTAAATAAATATAAATAATAATATTCATCATCACAAAATTCCAAAGAAAGTCAACATAACATCACCAAAAGATTCCTTTTAAGAGTTTGAAAACATTTAGGAGCCTGCAGATAATGCCACCTACTTCAGATCACATGATTGGCACAGCAATTGAAGTTACACCAGAAGTTCAGTTTAGAATATCATGATGACGCTAATAAATATTATTAGTTCACCTCAAATAAAAAAAAATAAGATACTTGATCAAGTCAACGCATTGCCCTCCTTTCTAGAACACAAGGGGGGGGGGGGACGCCTTGGCTCGGGAAGGAGGGAGCGGCTGAGTGGTCAAAAGTGCCAGACTGCAGACCTACTGAAGTTTTTCAATCTAGATTCGAGATTCGAATCCTGCCTCATGATCAAGGGCGTTGGTACACTTAGACTAAACAAGAGAGAGAGAGAGAGAGAGAGAGAGAGAGAGAGCACCATCAAAGAGTTTAATAGCATTTGTATTCCTTTGCACAGCTAATTGGAAGAGGCATTTAGTGTCTGTCCTCTGAGCAGCCAATTGAACTGGAAATTATATACCAAGAGATGCGCCCCTCAACGTGACAACGTGCACAAGATACAAGGGAATCCTTTGATTCCAAAAACCAAAGATTTGGGGGAGGGGGGCGAGTATCATGAATATGTTGGACGGAAGGAAATAACCAAAAGTGTCAAATCATAGTAGTGCAGTGGAGAGTACAAGTCAAGGGTATACCTGTTTTACATTGACCTTATTATGGGAATTAACACCAAAAGCAATGCAGTTCTGTCGCTCAAAATGTCTGATCCACTCCTGAAGAAATCGAAATAATAGACAAAACAACCCATAAGCCCTTGGCCATGGTATTAAAAAATGATAATTAAATTTAAAAATAAAAATAAATAAATAAGAAGAAGAAGAAGAAGAAGAAGAAGAAACAATATTTTCAATGCAGGTGATGAATGAGTAGAGAGGAGCGGAGTGCAGTGAATTAGGGAGTAAGGACGGACCTTGAGCTGGAAAGGATTAGCAAGGTCCATCTTGTTAAGGACAATGATCCTCCGGCGAGCAGAACCCGGTTCCAGCAGACGAAACTCAGACGACAAAGGAATCTGCCAATTGAATTTGTCGGAAATGTTTTTGAGTTCGGTTCAGACATATTAACAAGCGGTTGGCAGTCGAACAAAAAGCAGTGGTAGACAAGACAAGCAGAAATGAAAAGAAGAAGAAGAAGAAGAAGAAGAAGCAAAACGCAACTCTGGCGTCTCTGACTTCGAGAACGAAATCAACCAGAGGGATGCGCTGGGCAATGGCTCGAGACGCAGCCGCCATGTGAGGTCCGTACCAAGACCATCCTCCTCCTCTACTACTACTTGCAGCAGCAGCAGTTGCCGCTTTCTTCACTGCATTTCCTATTTCCCTTGCTATGCTTTCCATTTGCAACCCCAACAAGTTCCCCACATGATTATCCGTTGTTTATAGAATAGAATAACATATTACATACTAATCATGCCTTCTCCCATTCCTGTTCCTTATGTCTTCTATTGATTTTTCCTTTTGCTTTACCCTTTTTCTTTCTTTCTTCTTTTTTTTTTTAATATTAAAAAAATAAAAAATAATAACAACAATAGGAGTATAAGAGTAGTAGTGGTACTCATAGTTTCGTTTTAGTACCAATCGAAAACAGCCCAAAAAATAAAAAAGAAAAGAAAAATTACAATATTGTTCGACTGAAACGAAACTATGGCATTGAAATAACAACGAACGATCACTATATTATTACAATATAAGGTGGTAAATTTTCTTCTTCTTGTTGTTTTTTTTTTTTTTTAATTTGTTTGTTGCTGATAATATTGCAACCACTCCATGAATAATGAGACCAAGGATGCTCCGGCATTTATTTCAAGTTCAAAAGTTATTTATTTTGTCTTAATTTCATCGTTTTTACTTTTTTTTTTTCTCGACAACTTTGCCCTCCCCCCACACCCACCCCTTTTTTTGTTTTTTTTTTTTTTTCTCAAGGATTTTAAGCGCAGACACGAAAATGCTCATACACAATCAATAAGTGCAATTGAACACACGGCGAGGAACCAATTGTACGTGTTATTCCTACTTGTTCTGTTGGGCTCTGAGTCAAAGCGGAAGTCCTTGGCTTGCAGATAATTGCGATGAGCTTAGCCTCTGCCGCCCTTTGCATACCATAATAACAACTGCAATACCAAAATGATAAAAGAGTCTTGTCTGCCTGGATCCATGGCTTTTAAAGGAGGAACTACAATGAAATAAAATTGCAAAATATAATACAACACCACTCGGTCTGTTGTCTGCCTGCATCAACATCAACCAACTTGGGGGTTTAAATAATGACATAAAAACAAGAGAAAAGATAGCAAGAGAGCCTCAAAGATAACCATGCTTCCCTTTGACTTTGAAATTAGCCTAACAGCCTTCCAATGTTAATTAACTTAAAATTAGAGGCTTGTAGAATGGTTTTATTTAATCTCTCTCTCCCTCTCCCTCTCCCTCTCTTTCTGCCTGTATTCTACAACAGGTGAAGATGAAATTTTCTTGATTCTTGCCAAGCAGTTGTCTTTTGGTCTTGAATGAGGCAAGTACATCAGTGCGCATCCGGGATTGCATCGTTCGACTCTGCAACATCAAACACACACACACACACAAGAAAAGGGATCAACTAAAAGTAACATTCATTTGCCAATTTTCATGCAGGTTACTCATGCATGACAATCTGTAGGCCATCCGGATCCGGATCTACGGAGAAGCAAGAGAGGTGAACTGCAATCTATCGGTCGTGTGAGTTCATCTTTGTCATCAGTAGGATGCACAACATCTCATTTTCTTTTGTCTCAAATTTCTGTCGCGTTCCTCATCATTTATTTCTATGGACTAGCGTTTGGTCTATGAACATGTTAACGAAGTGGAAACAAATGGCTGACAGAAGGTTTGGACGTACTGGTAGTTTAGGAGGAAATGATGCAGAAAGACTGAGATTTCAAGCTTGGCGAGATCTTGTCCAGGACACAATCTGCTTCCAGCTCCAAAGGGAAGGAAGGATCCTGCTTTGGGTGTAAAATTCTGCATCCAATCTCAAGCAAAGGACAATGTTAGATTGCAGCACATACTTAAGAAATCATGCAGAACATGGAAGAATCTACATCTGCATAATGCATACACATGTAAATGCCGGTGTACCAACTAATTTGTAGCCATTGGTAAGATCAAAAGTTAATTGGCTTACATCCCATCTGGAAGGATTGAATTCCCTTGGATTTGGATAGATCTCAGGATCCAAGTGAACATTCCTGAACCATACCAGAGCTCTCCAACCCTTAGGAATGGTATAACCTGAAGGCACAGACCATTTTTAGCGTCAGCACAAAGTAATTCTTGTATACTCCAACTCGACGTTCTGTTTATTTCTATTTCTTGCACATCATGTCAAATTATACCCCTACAACACTTCTATGCAAGATTGTCCAGTAGTTAGGAGGCATTATATGGCCGAGAGCCACAAACAGATGACCGATCAGAGTAAGGTGAGAACAAAATCCAAGTTATGAACTGACCTCCTACATTGATGTCTGCTTTTGCTTCTCGGAAGACCACAAGGGAGAATGTTACCAAACGGAGCGTTTCATCAATCACCTGCAAAAGTTTTTGATGTGAACAGATTGTGCTGTAAATGCTGCTGGATGGGGACAAGAAGAATGTAAATGAGAGTTGATGATCAAATTACCTTAGAAAGATAGTGCATTTCTCGAAATTCCTTGAGTGTCATCCATTTCTGTGCTGGTGGCCTCCTTTTTATGATCTGCTCTTGCTCTTCCTATAATAAGGTAATCAAAATTGAAAACTTTAATCCACAATAAACTGAGACAGCAAAGCTAGAGTTTATTCTACGATAAAAGGGATGTCCGATGAATTAAGAGAAGAAACAGAGACTTTTATCTATTATGTGGTCTGAAACGTTGCTTTATCACCTAGAATTACAGCTTGCCCCATATTTCATAATGCATGATAAAGCGCAAAAGAAGTCAAAAGAGTTTCTTTGATTGAGGTTGCACAATGCCGTCTGTATGCCAGTATACCACCGATACATGCAACAGTGATTACAATGTATGTTCTGTTGGTCATGGATTTAGCAGAATGTAAGTTCTAAAAACATAACAGCGGGCGTAACACCAGTAACATGTTGTCTGATTTTGAATACTGCAGTATGACCAATTAAGGTTGACAAGTATGGTGCTAAACTGAATTACTACAGGACTAAAAGCCATAGTTTGAATGAGTCTGGTACCTTAGCTTTCCTGAGAAATTCAGGATGTTCCTGAAGGAAAATGGTAGCCCACATGGTGATATGGCCAGAAGATTCATGGCCTGCATTCAAGTACATGAGCAGCACATCAACGATTTCCTCGTTGCTCAATTTTCTACCATTTTCATCTTCCACATCCATCAGAGCATCCATCATGTCTTTCTTCTTACTCAAAACGCCATCCTTTTTCTGATTTCTTCGATCGGTCACTGCAGACTGCAATAAAGCCACGAGTTTTTTGCGGGCCTGAAAAAAAAAATCCATTTTATAAAAAATGAGAACATAATAATGCAATTAACCACAACAACTTAAG
Source organism: Ceriops zippeliana (assembly GCA_037897445.1). Classification (NCBI taxonomy): domain Eukaryota; kingdom Viridiplantae; phylum Streptophyta; class Magnoliopsida; order Malpighiales; family Rhizophoraceae; genus Ceriops; species Ceriops zippeliana. The sequence continues at coordinate 4,380,497 of JBAPLH010000003.1, read as the reverse complement.
CCTTCACATATTTAATTTTTAGTGTTTCTAGCACAAAACTAGAGCAAGTCATGCATTGTGCGAATTGACGTCTACGAATGTGTGAGGATAGAAAGTAAATGAAGATGACCTTGAGTGCTTTATGGTATGCAAATCCAGGGAGATTTATTGCCATGGCTCTAACTCCACAATTGAGTTTTGTATACTCCTTCTCCAAAGCCTCCATGATCGGCTCACTCTCTGAGCTGAGAAAGATATACATTATAATTCTGAAAGTAAGTTTCCTGAGATGAGTCAAGAACTCAAATTCTCCCATAGTGGCCCAATTTTCCAAGGCAGATATCACAATTTCTTCGATGTAGTTCATGTAGACAGAAAGCGCTTCGTGACCATTGATCGGAGCAGCAGTGAGGCGACGAAGACGCTTGTGTTCTTCATACGAGATGCAAATGAAGGATTTCTTTCCAATGAGCTTCATTGTGGCAAGAGGCCAACCGGGCTGGAATGCTTCATCATCACTCAGGACTCGTCTGCAAGTTTCAGGTGAGGTTACAAATGCACAAGGTCTACCGAACATGAAGCCCTTGTAGATTCCAGTACGTCCAAATCTGCATTTGGTTAAAAAAAAGAAATAATAATAAAATCGAGTTCGATTATTATCAATGACCTGTGTCTGAAACTAATGATTGAAACAATTTTGTATTAGCAAGGTATATGTGTGCTGCTATTGCTTGAATTAGAAGTTGAAAAAAAATGTCCAAATATTGCCAAACTTTGTAAACAGCCAAATGCGCCCAATGTTCAGCTAACCTGAACATTATTTTTTATCGATTGAGTGATTCATTAATTACGAGTGTAACAAAAATAATTCTCCTCGTTGATATAGATTTTATAACCCTTTTTTTTTTTAGTATTAAAATTTATGATCTCTAAATAAAAATTTAAAATTTTAATAAGTAGAGTGTTTTTTTTTTTAAAAAAAAAAAACAACTAACGGGTATCATGAACATAAAATAAAATAGTGTGCAATTTACCTATTTGCTCGAAGCCCTTTCTTCATTTCTTTTTAGTCACCTGAAAACCTTAATCGATGGACTATTATAGGGCAAAAATGTTATATACATGCGGTTTATTGGCGCTGAATGTATGTAAATCTTACCCCTCCTCGCCCCACACCCACGCCAAAAAAACACAAAAAAAAAAAAAAAAAGAAAAAGAGAGGGGAGATCATGTCATACCATCGTAATTATCATTTATAATCACTAAAAAATACGGGTCTTTGGTAATTAAGTTCATTATAAGGTCTTTTAAAAATCGGCCAAGTGACTCGACTGGCTAATCTACCCCCACGCTTAGTAAGACAAGTAAATCTAAAAAACATGCAATCAAATCCACCCCACCCAATCACGTCCACGTCTCTTGATTATCAAGTAATCGTTGAAACAATTTGCAATGATTACGGGCATCCGTTCTTTTCTTTTTTTTTTTTTTTTTTTTTTGTTTTTCTTTCTTTTTCCTTCTCGTCACTGAAGTAATACTACTCTCCAATTAGTTTAGGCATAAAATAATTTTATATTATATGTAAAACATTTTATTTTATATAAATAACTTTTTTTTTTACACCATGATAGGGATTTTATATAGTAAATATTAATATAATTTTTTATATTATATATTATAGAATTTTATCATATCCAAATAAACATACGAGATCTTGCATCTGTGTAACCAAATCTCTTAGATATTGATATATAATAAGATGAATATATAATATTAAAGAGCCAAAACAAACCATAAGCGACGCCCACCACCAACCATTTTGAGTTGAGCTGAGCTGGGTACTCATGCACAACACCACAGAAAGATGAGCTTTCGGAGGACCAGTTCCCACTAATTAAAGAGGACTTTTAAGGGACGTGCGTGCAACTTCAACGCTATCGACTAATCGTCAGCCATGACTTGACAGACCACCAGGGATTGAGGCCTAAACATTATGTTCTTGTCATGATGAATAAATTTTGAGCTGTTAGCCCGAGATTTTACTGTTGTTATTCTTTATTCGAACTATGAAATACAACCTTAAGAGATTCCATTTAGATAGCATATGCATACTGTGTTTTATATTCGTCTCTAATCACTGCATTTAATTAATTATAGGTGATTGAAGCCTAAACATATATTTTATTCTTTTGGAAATTTCTCCAACCACACTCACTTGACTTTTACCTACCCAGTGGCCGGGTCTTTCGTATCTTCAGACTCTATCTGAGGTGGGTGGGAAATCAAAATCTTCACTCTAAGATGCGTTTGCTTGTCTGATATCTTGTATCAAACAACTTACACAAAATGGAAACAAAAGTCCTAAGTGATGAGTGGACATTCAGCAGCTGACAGTTGCGCAATTTTTTTGATTTGGACCACTCGACGAAATGAGAGGTTGTCAGGGACATGGGAAGAACTGAGGCTGTGGCCTGGATAGTCATTAGCCAATGCCCTTCCTCTTCTAGTAAGAAGAAAACGGGAAAACAAATAAAAAAAAAAAAAAAGCCCCCAAACTGAATATGCGAAGTGTTTTCAGATAATAATAAGTGGGCTTCCATCAGGGAAAAAAAATAGTAAAAAAAAAAAAAACACACTAGCCACGCCAGGGCTGAGGATACACTGCACAGGCTTTGATATTTTTGTAAACGACAACTATTTCACGTACAAGGCACTAGCAATCCTACGGACCTTTTCTTTTTTTTTTTTTTTCATATCTCATTACCCTCAACTTATAACTAAATTCCTATTAACTTTAACAAATTCCAATGTCGAAAGCGCAGGCAACAACTCTCCCTCACTCTCTCTTTCTACAGGAATTGTTGTGCTACGGAGAACTTGCACATATATATAAGCAAGATAAATGAATAAAACTTCTATCTGAAGAAGGGGCCTGCCACCAATTAAGGAGGATTTTCTTTTTTGGTACTTTAATTTTCTTAAAGCTCCTTCTTGCACAAAAATGTAATTTCCTTAGTTGGTCCCCTCTCTGAGCAAAAACAACCACTTATTCTACGCGCAGATGCGGTGGTTGAAAATAGCAGAGACAAAGTAGCAGGAGTGAATTGGGAGTGTAGCATTGGATGTATTGGTTGGCGTAAACACTAATTTTTGTTTTCCCCTCCCCATTAATCAATGTGCAAATGTAACACCACAGAAATTGGACGGCGCACTCTTCGAAAAAAATGAAAATTTCCCATTCTCCATAATCCTTATTCCTTACCGCTATTATTCAATATAGGATTATTATTATTATTATTATCATAAGGTTATCATTAATATTGTTGTTGTTATATAGAATAGAGTAGAATAAAAGAGCAAATGAATCTTACCACCAGGACTACCATCTTGTATCAAAATAATGTACTTTTTGTTTGGTGTAAAAATGAAAGATAAGGACGGTAACCCATAATTTCATTAAGGAAGATTCCACTCTACTAAAAGAGTAAATTCTAATTATGTATATTTAACTCATCGAATGTCTCTGCAAACATTCAAACACATAACCTTTATTAACTCCTTTACGGGTAGACTACACCGTTTGAGGGTTTTTACTCTCTCTGTTTTTTTTTTTTTTCTGTCCAGACGATGATATCAAATTTAGCTGAGTGTTCAGCTTCCATTGACCAAATCCACTGTTAGGAGGATGACGACCAAATGGAATGTGATCTGACGTGGCGCCAATGACCCCACTTTTTAGGTAATTGCTATGCTGACTCATATATTGTTTAAAGAAAAACAAAATCTAAACTAAATTCCCAAGATAACCCCACGGGCGTACATTCAATAACTAACTAACTTTGCACACTCTCGTTAATTATTATTATCATCATCATCATCATCATTTTCTCTGTGGTTATTTTTGGGCAAGTTGGTTCGTGGGGTCATGCTATTGAAGCACTACAGCAGATGGTCCTAGTTGGTCTTCGGTTGTTGATGACTACGGTGGAGTTAATGGTGGTGGTCGATGGATGCAATCTAAAGCAGAGGTGATGTGTGGTGGTTGGACTGGCGGCCAAGAAGTCGTACACTTCGTGGTAGATTGGACAAAATTTGAGGCAGGTTAAATTTGATACTGTTTGTAAAACTTGTGCATACTTTTGATACAAAACAAGGGCCAGCCCAGACATGGAAATTTTGTTAAAACTCGGGACCTGTTTGGTCATTTAATTCTTTATATACGAAATATGAATTGTTCTGTTCCTCCAAAAAAGCTTGTATTATTTAATAATTAAAAAAAAGAAATCTTTATCATCAAAATTTTAAAATTTGATTTATGTGAATGAAACTATTTATGTTTAAAGTTTAAACGTGTATCAGTAAAAAAATCAAATAAAAGTGAACCTATTATGTTAGAATTATTATTATTATTTATCCTCAATTTACTAAAATGCCCTTACCTCCCGTCAGAGTGCACATTGTGATGGGCGGTGGTGGTGGTGGTGGTGGTGGGTGGGTGGGTGGCCGTGTAATGGATTGTACTTGTGGTTTAAGCTGCTTATGCAAAGCTTAAACTATAAGAATGTGTAACAAGGGCATAACAAGCACATGTGTGAGTGTTTGTGTATGCATATCATCATCAGCTATGGATACACAGAACAAAAAATAAAGAGAAATAGGAACAGCTAGAGCGAGAGAGAGAGAGAGAGAGAGAGAGAGAAAGGAGAAAACTACCTGGTAACAAAGGAGCGCAGGAAAGAATCAGGGTCAGAGGATTTGAAAGCTCTGAGGAAGGACCACATATTGCCAATGAAAGGCCAGCCCAAGTCACCTGGAGGTAGTGAATACTTCATTTCCCCCAGCTGTGTCTCATAGAGCCAACAATTGGTCTTCTTCAGCATCCATTTCAGAACCCTCACAACAACGAATACAACTATCAATATGATCCACACAGGGAAGAAGGAGAAAGAACCCCGCAGCCCCATCTCCATAAAAAATTAACTTTTTTTTTTTTTTGGTTTAAAAATGATCTTTTAATGAGCAAATTAAAGTGGCCACCAAAGCTTGCACGTTCTTCAAGTTCAATTTCCCGGCAGGCAGCACCTGATGGAGTGGACGTTGGTACTGGTGCTATCGATGAGAGACGCGGAAAACTGCTGACCCCAAATGTCTCATAAAGCTAGATTTCAGTATTTTATAGTCCCACTCCCTGCAAACGCCCCACACTCGTACATCCTCTTCTTCGGACTCTTTTTTTCTGTGTCCCTTTCACTTTCCAGATGCGCTGCCACTTCCCCCTACCTAAATACGAATTCCTCCCCACTTTATGTCCCTGTCCTCGTCTATACACACGCGCACGCCTGTGTCCATCTCTATATAATTATAAGCGTACACGGAACAAGCGATTTGGTGATCCCAATCTCGATCTGTTAAACGAAGCGAAGTGAGGAGCATCTTCCCCCGTTTTACCAGGATTCCAAAGTTGGAGTTTGGTGGTAATTTATGATTACCTTTATGTATCTTTATTCCAATTCGAATCACCTCCATTCGTTTTTCTTAAAATTAAGAAAACGCAATATTGAATTTTAAATTTAATACGTCATAACTAAACATGAAAAAACTTTGATTCAGAATTATTACCGGTGTCGAATAAAGAAAACAAATGCCGACTTGGACTTCAATTTGTTAAGGTGATGGCTAATATCGTCTTTTCAATTTTTTTTGCTTGAAATAAAAAATTAACCTCCCCACGACTTAACGAATGCAGCGACGCTTGGGATTAGTAATAACGGGTAACGACCGAAAAAATAAGCATAAGCTGGACTTGACATAGCAACCGAATGATATACGGAGAGGACATCAAAGGGACAAACAAGAAGAGAGAGAGAGAGAGAGAGAGAGAGAGAGAGAGAGAGAGAGAGAGAGAGAGAGAGAGAGAGAGAGGGAAATGAAAAAGGAAAGTCAGTGAAAAGATAAAAAGATTGCAAACTGATATCATGCGTTGGTTGTATTGGTAATGTAATAATATGGAATCAAAATTTTGCACGATGAGGCAAACGAGGACAAAGCAACCGAGAAAGCCTTGCCGGCCCATATTTGTTTGTATATCTGTCGTCTCGTGAATTTGTTTATGCTCATTCACTTGTGAGTCTTAAAAATTGGCACCGATCAAGAGAAAAGAAACAAAACAAAACAAAAACACTCGACAATCCAATCCGCAGTGTCAAAGTTTAGGTTGGAGGAGGATATTTTATTTGAGATGATATAAGCGGTTCAAACTCATATTTCACCCCCAAACAAAATGGCCGAATAGTCGCTATTACCATACCCAGTGGTTAATTCATTGTGTTAAAAAATCAGTTGAGGAAGAGAATGACAATTTATTTATTCGTCATTCTTGTTGTCTAAGTCTTTTTTTTTCTTTTTTTTTCTTTTTTGCTCTCTTTGTTAAATATTCATCATATTTAACATATCATGTCATTATTTGAAAAAAAAAAAAACAGAGAGAAAAGAAAAGAAAAGCAATTTCAAATTAATTTTAATCACTAACACTTGGCTTAGACCTTAGGGCCCGTTATGCCATCGGAATTTGAGCAGAAACTTGACTTAAAGTAGTCTGGAATCGAATCCACTAAACTGACCTAAAGAGCACATGCATGCCTGCCCACTTATAAGCATTTTCCCAAAACTATTAAGCATAATCCTTTGAAGGCATTAGCACAATAAATTTTCAGGTGGAAACGATTTCTTCATTTTCCATCCATGGCATTTTGTGTGTACACATATGTTGCACATAATTAACAAGTATTTTAATCTGATGCTTGTTTGGTTGATCACAAGATTAAATTTTTATGGCAAGTGTCATAAAATCAGTCAATTTAAAATTTTAAATTATTGACTAATACTCTTAAATAATAGATCACATATTTAAACCCCAACAAATTTACTTATGCATAATCCCATTAGGCGTGTGGTTTACATTAATGACTTGTTGATTATAAAGTTTATGATATCATTTTAATAAAATAGTGAATCTAAAAGCTCAAGTTATCATGTAAAATTTTAAAATAAATCATGTGTTAAATTCTATAAATGAGACTTGGGGATTCCAACCTCAACTTGTTCAAATTTTCACGAAATATGGGTTTTAATTTTAATGTTTTTTTAAAAAAATAATTAATGAATGTTCTTAATGTTCAAATTTTTAAAATTTCTATTGTGTCATAGAAATTAAGTAATACTATGACAAGTATGGGATTTGCAATCATAATAACAAAAAACTACATAGAAAAATAAAACTTATAGAACACAAATAGAAGCCATCGCAGGTTAACTCGTAATGTTGCGTAATTTTTCTAACCAACTGGGGTATCCATTTGACTTAAAGTTCGATTGGAATTTAGAAAAGTAATTAGTACTTAATCACAGAAATATAAGTAAAATAATAAAGATGATAATATCTTTTTCTAAGACGGAAAAAAGGGGGTAAGATATACTGACACCTCATATAAAAATGTATGAGAACAAGACATATAAAGAGACTGTTAGCTGTAAATTGATAAAATTAAGGACTATTTTAGCAATCGAGTTAAAACCTTATACGGTCTCTAACTTTATTCTTAAATCATTAAATGTAAGCTTCTAGGCTTGCACATGGTGGACATTATTCCAGGCCTTAGGTACTACGAGGATGACATTAAAAACTATCAGGCCCGCAAGAAAGCTGGGGGTCCATATGCTTATCAGCGTCCCGATAAATAAAAAAATAATTAAAAAAAGAAGCCATTTATAGATGTTCCCATATACTTGACATCTTCTATGGATGTTTTAATCGATATATTGAGCATGGGATTAAGATATGTTTATTAGAACATTATTTTTGACGTCATGACCACGGGAATGCCCGTTATAAATCTATAAATCTTACACCTACAAAATTCATAAAATATAAAGACACGTAAATCTCGTGGATATGATATTTGAAGGCACTAAGTAGCATTCGACTTTTGATTTACATCTCCTTAGCTTGCACTTGGTGGTGATGCTCGTTATCCGTAAGAAAAACTTGTCAACGGATTTATACATTCATTAGGTGCAAGAAATAATGCATTTCCACTTTGATTAATTCAGAGCGGAGATAATGTCAATCCTACAAGCGAGATCAGATAAATAATGCAATTTTTTTCTCTGCCATAAATGATCCAGAAACCAAGCCCTCTGGATTGCAGAAAATGGATTCCAATCGTAGACCAGATGCCATGGAGCACACATATCATATCAGCAGTGAATCTCACCAGAATTATCATTCCAGTTGTAAGCAGGTTTTCCCAGCCTAATAAAACAGAAAAAGGATGAATTGACACCAAAGGAGGGGGGGTGGGGGGAAGGAGTTTTAGGTGATGGATGGACAGGGCAGAGGACCTAATCCTTCAGTTTCCCCACATGGATAGGCCCTGGACATCGGGTGACTGCAGATAGGATGTGGAGATCATCTCAGACCTGCACTTGCTGCTTCATCACCTTCACCATCTATCCCTTCAACCAGATTCTCCCTTTTCTGGTAAAGAATAGGATAGAGCAATCAGTGACTCCCTTGTCTCTTCCTCAAGGGCCTTCTTGCCTGTTTCAGTTTATCCATAAAATGACAGTCTGCTTCTCCTGCATTTGTCACCCCACGTCAATCTCAGTCTTATGCATGTAAAATTAATCATCTTGCTAGGAAACAATCAAAACTTCAACCCCACTAGAATTTGTCAAACAAGCATCTTTTTTTTTTTGGATAATTGCTTGGTTAAGGTTGGCCTATATGGTTTACTAGGTTCTGTTGAGAGGTGAAGTCACTGTCCATTCCCGTTCCAGTAGAGGTAAACATAGACTGTATCCAAGAATCCTTCAATCCATTAATGTGGATTTATAGCGTGTCCTACATCACTTTACAAGTAAACTGCAACGACAATTTAAAGAAAGCCTGTTTGCTATACCATAATATATTTTTGAAAACCCCCTTCTCAACTATCGTGCACATTAACATTGAAAATATAATATAATGCAATAAAATCTCTTAATTACGAAAATTTTTATCACTAACCATTAATCAATAAATAACGAGACAACTAATTTATATGCACATTAATTCCTTTCTTGATTCCTCCTTAAGCCAACAATTATAAATAATGAGTCGATGTGAATTGCAAAAAATTCCACTATATTGGTGGCTAAATATATTTTAGAGAATAAAGTAAAGAAAAGAGAGAGAGAGAGAGAGAGAGAGAGAGAGAAAATGTAATGTAAAAAAGAAAAAAAATTAAAAGAAAAATACTATTTGTTATAATTTTAATTTTGTCTTTATACTAAAATTGCTAATTGTTAATATAAGAAAAAAGTCAATAAATTTTCTCTTAATATCGTAAGAAAATTTCCACCAAGCAGATTGAATCTCTGAACCGAGCGGCGGCAGCCATGTGGAGAAGCTGTTTCCGAAGGAATTTCCCATCTCGGTATAACCATCATCACCATCATCATCATGTATCATCATCGTCGTCGTCTTCACGTTCCGTTTTAAGAGTTGCAAACGACGGTGTCGTTTTGGGATCGCCGCCGCCACTCCATCGCTACTCCTCGTCCCCGTCCTCATTTTCCGCTTCAGATTCCTTCTTCAAGTTAGGGTCCCTCAGCTGCAGCGCCACCAATAACAACCAATCCTCCTCCGATGGAATTCCAGCTTTCTCCTCCTCCTCCACATCCTCACTGTCCGCCACCGCCACCGCCGTTGGTCTCTCTCCTCTGGCCTCCGTTCGTCATTATGCTCGCTGCTATTGGGAGCTCTCCAAAGCCCGCCTCAGGTCATCTCACTCCTTGCCACCTTCTCCTCTGCTACTTTACTTATTTTAAGGCGAATTCTCACAATTTTCTTCTTCTTTTTTTTTTTTCCTTTTCTTTTTCTTTTCTTTTTGGTTTTCCAATTTCAAAACAAAATGTGTGAAATTAAATTCCTCCATTGCAGCATGCTAGTCGTTGCAACTTCTGGGACTGGATACGTACTTGGCAGTGGCAGTGCCGTTGATATGGCCGGGCTTTTTTACACTTGTGCTGGTACAATGATGGTTGCAGCAGCTGCTAACTCCTTGAATCAGGCAAAAAATTAATTTAGATTCATAATTAATTCCCGAGTGTTCTTGTATGAGTTACTTGAAGATGGGTGCCCATAATATAATGTGGGTGTGGGAGTTATTGATGGATGGGCATTTCTTCATGGAACTTCTGAGAGCAAGTCACTTCATAAGATGACAAGAGAATTGACCTGCCTGATTCTTGCAAGTGCATTTATGTTGATTTTTGTTCAAGCCTCCTCGTGAATTTCTCGTTTGATATCCAAAGTAGCATGTTCATCATTTCATAGAAATAAAAGGAAGACCTTATGGTAGACATTGGTGGTTTTATAGGAGCTCAAGCCGGTTGCCTTATGAATCATTATATAGGCTTAGTTCCTGCTAGTTGCCTTGTCTGTCCTTGTATGGGAAGATAGTCTTTCTATTCTAAGTGCTTGAGGACTGATATTGTCTTGTCATCTTATAGTTCTGTTCAGAAATAAGCTAGATTAATTTGTTTTGGTTGTCACCCAGTCAATTGCTTATTGTATGCTATCAGGTGTTGGAGATCAATAATGACACCAGAATGAAAAGGACAAGGCAAAGACCACTACCTTCAAACCGTATTACAGTACCTCATGCAGTCACTTGGGCATCTTTTGTCGGATTAGCTGGCACTGCTATATTAGCAAGCAAGGTGACCAACTAAATTCCCTCATCTATCCTTTTAATTCTTGTTTCACACATTTAACCTTCTGTTGTTGTTTTTTGTTTAATTTTCTGTGAGGAGAGTAACTAATGTTGCATCATCTATGACAAGGTTGTTGCAGACTAATATGTTGGCAGCTGGACTTGCAGCTTCCAATCTTGTCCTCTATGCATTTGTCTATACACCATTGAAGCAGATCCACCCTGTCAATACATGGGTTGGGGCTGTTGTTGGTGCTATTCCGCCTTTTCTAGGGTATTTTTTTCTATTTTTCTTTTGGTCTCTCTCTCTTTTTTTTCTTAAATTCTTTTTTTCAACTTCTAGGAGTTAGTTATTGTAAAGTAACATACAACTTTTCAGAGCCTTTCCATGCAACTTCTCTTCTCCCTTTATATCTTGTACCAATCATTTGAAGCCCGGAGGGTGGTTTCATCAAATCCACTATCATGGGGGAGTAGGCCTTATGAATAATGAATCTCATTATTGGTCCCTAATGTCTGCGTAAAGGGCAGCAGAGTCCAAGGCATGCTCCAATACAATTGCCATTGCCACTGGTGGTATCAGCAGTAAACTGCTAGGGGACAATTAGTTAATTTTTGCTTTCTAATTTTATTAGCAAGATTTAAGACTGTTTTCTAAAACAGTGGCAACAAATAAAGTATAGCTAACAGGCACTTTTGTGGCACGCACTAAAGAAACTAAATATTCTTCTGCATGATGCACACATTGTTTTAAGTATATGCTGACTGCACTTTTTTTAGTTAGAATTACCAGCTGATTTTCTATTATGTCAAATTTAGTCAGCTATCTGAGGCTTCGACATATGCATAAGATTTTGTGATGAAATTCAAAATGATGGTTGAACCTAAATGAAAAATCAAGCTCTCCATTGGTGTTAGGAATGGGGCATCTCTAACTATAATATTTGCTCTCCACTTCATCTTTTGAATGATTGTTCTGGATCTTCAAATCTTGTATTATATCTCTATTATATGACAGTATTATATCTCCAAATCTTGTATGGTACCTCTAAAAATAGTGTATATTCTCCATTTCACTTGAAATATGTACGAAGGAAAATTTCTTGTTTTATATGGTTGGTCAAAACCTGGATATGGAACTTCATGGAAAGCACCACACGAACATATACACGTGCATAACTTCCTCCTAGAAAAGGATTTTGCATCTTTGGAATTTCATGGCAAAATCTAGTCCTACCATTATCCTTCTTGTCCTGCACCTAAGTAATTACTTTTTTGGTCTACATAATCAGGTGGGCTGCAGCTTGTGGCCAGGTTTCACTCAATGCAATGATCCTTCCTGCTGCTCTCTATTTTTGGCAAATACCCCATTTTATGGCCCTTGCATATATGTGCCGCAACGATTATGCTGCTGGAGGGTATGTGCGTGTATTTTGAATGAAATTTATCACATATGATCATAATTAGTGGCTTTTCAATTCTTCATTAGTTTTGACAAACTTCTATATAATATAATTCTGGATCTTTTTCCAAATTTTTTGCCACCCCACTTATATTTTTATTACATTTTCAGGTTCAAAATGTTTTCTCTTGCTGATGCCTCTGGTCAGAGAACTGCTTCAGTGGCTTTGAGGAACTGCCTGTATCTTGTGCCATTGGGTTTCTTAGCCTATGACTGTAAGTTCCAGTCAACAGTAGCAGATGTGACTGTCATTTTCTTTTGTTAATATGCACATATGCATTTAACTTTTCCTTGTAGTTTGATCTCTGCCGGGATCTCTACTATCTGCAGTTTTCATATTTTAAACAAAAGCATATGCAGTCAGCCAAAATTTCAGGGATATGATTAGTAAATAATTAGACTTATTCAGGTTGTTAGTTTTTTTTCTTTTTCAGAAATATGATCCATTTATTTCTTGCCATTTCCTGTGTAGATTTGTGACACATTTAGTGAATTCATTTTGACTTTTATATCATAAAATGTGAGATCGGGATGAACTTGAAATGATAATTGGACATGCCATTACTTTTTGAGGATGCATGTTCTGTCTTTGAACCTCCAGTAGTTGATCTACTGTTTGACATTTTCAATCATATGCAAGGAAAAATACTTGCATGCTGACTGCTGTTACAATTGTAGCATTTTGACAGGTGGTTCAGTTGTTATATGCTAATCATTCCTTGATATCTGGTGCATGTGATTGTTGATCTTGTTATATTGATTTGTTAGTTTAGCTATCTACGTAGAAGAAAATTTAAATTGTATTCATAAATGGGAAATTAGATGTGTAATTCTGCCACATTTCCCCACACTTTCTCAAATAAGCTTTATGGCAAGAATTAGTAGCAATTACCAACTTGCTAGCACAGCGTTGGTATGAAATGAATGTTACATGCTTAATGTGTCCATATTACATAAGAGTGGACTTCTTTTCATCCAGTCATTAGAATTACTGGGTGCTGTATGCAGGGGGTGTGACTTCTGGATGGTTTTGTATTGAATCATCGGTCCTTACCCTCGCAATAAGTGCTTCAGCATTTTCATTTTACCGGGAGCGAACTGTGCAGAAGGCAAAACGGATGTTTTATGCGAGCCTTTTGTATCTTCCTGTATTTATGTCTGGGCTACTATTCCACCGGATCTTGTATGATGAGCAGTGTGTTGCAGAAGACAGGTCGAAATTGATTGGTGATGTGTTGTCGCCCTTGGAAACAGAAGATGGGGACAGTGGGAATATTAAAGGGAAGAAGATCAAGGAAGGGCTTTTAAATGTTAGCACACAAGCACGGTCACCAGTGTCCCATGCCTCCATTGCTCCATTTCCCTTTTTGCCTGCTCCATCGTATGGTGCTGGGTAACGTAGAAGGGCTTTGCGTGATTTCAATAAAGAAGGGGGGCTTTTTGTGACGGGGGCTTTCCTTCTTTCATTCTTGGAGTTGCTTTTTGTATCCATTCCCCAACCAAATGAAACTTGTTTGTTGGCAAACAAATCTCTTTTCTTGTTGGACTTTTGATAATATAAGCAGTCGAATGTCAGATGGCTTCTGAATTCACAGGGGGAGAGGGAAGGAACTTGGCATTGGGAGTTTGCTAAAATTTATTTCTGCGAGTTTGAATAATTGCGGACGGGGGAATGTAGAGACCTTGTAATGCTAGTGGGGTAAACTCTCGTCGTCTACCAAAAGGGATATTTAAAGCTGTTGCCATTTATTGTCTAAGCTGCCGGGGCTTTCTTGTTGTAAATCCCTGGGGTCACGGATATTCGGCTTTTATCATCCAACTTATCTTGTTGTAATGTTGTGTCAACAGTCTCTCTAAGTTAGCTTAGAATTTGATCCTTTTCAAATGTTTTGTGTGAATCATGATGATCATGGAATGGCGTTATAGGAAGGCTCGCCGTTGGGATTAACTCCACAATCTTCTCATTAATTAATCTAATTGATAGTTTAATTAAAACATTTAGTTTCTTACGTAGTAATTGCTTTTACCTGTGGATATTGTGGTTTTCAATGTACTAAAAAAAAATAATGTGTATATCTATATATATATATATATGCATGTGTATGTACACACAAGTAAAGAAACAAAGAAACAAAAAAACAAAGAAACAAAAGAAAACAAATGAGAATTAGAAAAGCCGAAAATTATGGCCATACAACATTAAGAGTTCAAGCCCATTAGATTGGGTTTTGATGGCCCTTAGGAGCCCAAACGGTTGGGCTTTCGAAAAGCCCGTACCACAAAACCCCTCCAAAACAAAACAAAAACAAAAAGGACAAAGCCATCCTCGTGATCCCGCCTATTCTTGACTGAAAAAAAGAAAAAAGGAAAAAAAAAAAAACAAAAGAAAGAAAGAGTAGAAACCCTCAAATTCAATTTCACCTGCACTCCCAACGGCGACAAGAAGCTCTGCTTGCAGTTTGGAGTTCCATCCATAAGCTGGCTGCGTCGGTCGGTGGGGACTCGAAGAGGAGATAAAGAAAAAGAAAGAAGAAGAAGAAGAAGAAGAATGAGAGAAGAGGAAATAGAGAAGATGAGGGGAGTGGTAAGGGACTGCGTGAGCAAGCACCTCTACTCCTCCGCCATATTCTTCGCCGACAAGGTCGCCGCCCTCACCAACGACCCCGCTGACGTCTACATGCAGGCACAAGCCCTCTTCCTCGCCCGCCACTTCCGCCGTGCCTTCCACCTTCTCAACTCCTCCCACATCGTCCTCCGTGACCTCCGCTTCCGCTTCCTTGCCGCCAAATGCCTCGTAAATCTCCCTCTCTCCTCCAAATTTCTTCTTCTTCTTCTTGTTTTTTCTTTTTTTTTTTTTTTTGGGGGGGGGGAGAGAAGGGGAAGGAGGCGGAGGCTTCCATTTGATTTGAATTGATGGCTAACTGGGGGTAGGGCCGGGCTGTTCTTTTCTTGTTGTTGGTGTTTTTAAGATCAGGAGGAATTGAAAGAATGGGATCAATGTCTGCTAATGCTCGGCGATGCTAAGGTTGATGATCATGGAAATGTGTTCGACACCAAGGATTGCAATCCTCTGTCTTTGGATAAGGATGCTGAATATCGTGAAATCAATGTATGCATGCTTCCTCTTTTATTTTTCCCTTCCTCCTTTATTAGAAGAATGGGTGGTTAGGAATGTCGGTACTGACGCATGTAACTTGCTGCTGAAAGCTTATCAGCACACAGGATTTGTCTCTCTCATTCAATCTTTAATTTTTCTGCCAAAGAAAGGTACAGGAAAAAAGGGAGAGACCAAGACCTTGTTTAGCTTTTTTCTTTTTTTTGAATGATCATTTAAATTGTCTTTACTTCTTCCCACACAGGCAATAATTTAAATTGTTGAAGGTTTTGAATCCTACATTTGTCTTTCTATTTTATTTTCTGTTCTTTCTTAGAAAGCCATACATAAACTGTACCTGGGCTGCCTTGATCCGATTGAATGATGGTTTTGTTAATGTTTGTTCTCTTTGTCTGAGCATTAAGTTTTGCTAAGCTCTCTACTAAGGCAGAGAATATTGAATATTAAAAGTCTTGCAGTGCTCTCAATATGATCTGCTTCCATCTGGTAAATGTTCTAAAATTTTTTTGGCTGCAGATGTCTAGGCTGTCAAAGCTAGCCATTGCAGCACAGTGAGCCTGTGACTTGTTGACATTATGATGCTTTTGAACTTGATCTTCTTCTTGACTTAAATCATATAGAGATAAATCCTTTGTTTATGTTGTTTAGTTGATTATGTGCTTGTAGCCTTGAGTAAAGCTTGGTGAACGATTTTAACCAGAACATCATGAAGAAGAATGTCTTATGCAGACACTGCATGTTGTCTATTGTCATCTACCTTGGTTATGCTTGGGGTTATTTTATCACATCTGCTTGCTATTTTTCAAGAGTGGAGACCTTAGCTCGACAGTAAGGTTGCTTTCTTCTGACCAGAAGGCCACGAGTTTGAGTCATGGAAATAGTCTCTTTGCTGCAAGGAGCCTGTGTACAATAGATGGACTGCCCCCAAACCCCCCAAAGCAAAGACCCTTGTGCACAAGAGACACCTTTTTACTTCTTGCACGTGTGCTTTGTTCTTCTGCTCACTAGCTTTAACTTGCTAGCTTATTGTTTGTCAAGAACAATAAGCTTTAGAAACTCTTGATTGCTTTGTTTTGATTGGCAAGTGACATGCATTTCTTCAGTATTAGTCAATTTTAGTATGTGATTATTGCTGAAACTCTTGGTTGGTGAAAAATTGCTTTCTATCTGTGGCAGATAACTTCAGCAATATGCTTTCTAAGAGGTAGGGCTTATGAAGCTTTAGAAAATCGTGCACAAGCTCGGCAATGGTTAGTTTTTCTCAGCCATCTTATATATAAAAGGATTTTTTTTTCACAGAACTCATGCTGTTATGAGCTAGTTTCCTGTGATAAAAGAAAATTATACTGAAAAAAAAAGTAAAGTTATTTTTCAGAAAAAGGTTAAAAGAGCAATATATTCTTCCATACCTGGATGTTTAGCTTATAGCGTCATAAATGAAGTTCTTTTCATTCATTAGATATTGATGGTTGGACGGCTATAGTTTGGAACCATTGCTTCCGTTTATATCTGTAGAAGATGTTTTGCAATTGTAGGTTTAGTTTTCTAGAGTGAGATATTGCAGACCATGCAATGGATAATACAAGGCTGGGAAAAAAATCCCTGCAAGGAGAAATAGAGAAATTAAAATAGGCCAAAAATGTCAATGGGCAAGCTGGCTCTTTGGATCTCAACAGCAGTAATACACAATTTCTGCATATGTCCTGTAGGATTCTGTCGTAATTGCTAAGAGAAGGTTCCTAGGATTGGAAACTTAACATGCCAAAGAATTGTCTGCAGGCAATATGTTGCACAGTGGCATGCTGTTAACTTTTAAGACCATAAATCTGTATTCTTTTTAATTTTGTAGCCAAATTTTTTTCAGCATTTTAGTTTGGTTTTGTTAAGGTGGCTCTTACAGAATGGCACTAAATTATTGTTAGCTGTAGAAAGATTCCAAAATTGTGGAATTTAATTCCTGCCATTTTTTTATGAGGAATTAAGGAAAATTCGAAGGATTAAAATGTTGACCTATTCTTTTCTATTTTATGACCTATGGTCTTTTTTCAAAAGTTCTTTTAGGTAATGTTTCGAGTTCAAAGCCTATGACACAAACATATTGATCATTTCTGAATGCATGAATGGCCTGATTTTAAGGCATCACTTTATATTAAAAAATTAAATACCCCAATGTGAAAAGGACATGCTTTTTTATTGGCCGTGCACTGGAAAGCTATGAATTTTTTCCTCTTCAGTTCAGGTCCAAATTATCATATTAAGTGGCATGATTCTTGTATTGTACCTGACCCCATTAGAGCCAGTTCAGCACATGGTGTAGGGTAGCACTCTTTCCTTGCTCAGCCTAGTTTTGTAAACTGAAGTAAATTGCAATAATCAGAAAAATGCTTCCAAGTGTAAGAACATTGTGGCTAGTTTATGGGCTGCCATGAATCCCATTGATCATGTTAGTCTGGTTCCAACATTTGTGTATTTTGCTTTTTGCCTATTTTCTACATATGGTCTGAAGTTTAACATTGTGCGTTTATGCAATTTCAGTGACAACTTGAAGTAAGGAAAATATCAAAGCCCTACATCTTAACTGCAATGTTGAATATTTTTATAACTCTTGATCCTTCCATTCTGTGTACAATTTCTTAAATTATGCCAGTCCCATGTTATCCTTGTGTATACATTACAAAATTTATAGTTATTAACCTTTTCGCAAGCTTAGCTTTTGCCGTTTATTTTTCATCTCTCCAACTTGGCCTTTTTTTGGATCTCATTTCTCTCCTACTCTCTGATCATGTAAGGTACAAAGCTGCTATCAAGGCAGATCCTTTTTGTTATGAGGTATTTCAGTCAATAAATTTTACTCTTCCCTCACTCCTTCCCCCACCCCCACTCTCTTAGATTTTTTTGTTAATAACAGAATTTGTGTATAGGATTTATGTCCGCAGAAAGCATGGGTAAGCTTTCAATGTAGAATTTGGAAAACTGTGGTTAAGAACTAGATAAATATTCTTCGTTCTCATTGATGATCAATCTAGTCCTTTTCCATTTGTATTATGGACTTGATTTTGTTTCTTGACTGGACATGGTGATTCTTTTTAACCTTATTGTGGTTTGAATGACTGTTTTTTCATCTTTAAGGCTTTGGAATGCCTGGTTGACAACCACATGCTAACATGCGATGAAGGTAACAAGTCTTCTAACTCCTTTTGCTTGAGTCTTTGTTGTGTCAGCTTTGTTTTGCCATATAGGAGGAGAAAATTATCTGATGGTTACAAGTCATAAGTTTTTTGTTTTTCATGGACTTCTCTAAGCTCTTTTGTTGAATTTGATTTATCATGTATATTTGGTTCTAGTGATGATCCCTAAATTTTTTTATATTTGCTACTGAATTCTAGAAACCAGTCTACTTTCATCATTGCAAGTTGGTCCTGAAGAGGGGTGGTTGTCCTCATTCTACTCTTGCTTGATAAAGAAGGTAAATGTGTTAAAAAGGAGTTTTGAAGTCTATGTACACTCAGTCCTTTTAGTAATTCTATATGCTTCTGTGTCCAGTATGACAAAGAAAGTGTTGTAGAGGCCAAATTTAGGGAAGTTGAAAAGGAAAGTTGCAACAGTAACCGTTTCAGCACATCATTCATCCATACATTGAAGAACAACACTGATCTTTTGGCCTGCAAAGTGGAGTACTACCATCAGTGTGGTGAATACCAAAAATGTTTTGAACTTACTTCTGTGTAAGTTTTTAATTGATTGTATCAAAACACAGAAATGAGTTGGACCTTTCACACTCATTTGGTTTGCTCTTGCAGACTGCTTGAGAAGGATCCTTTCCATTTGAAATGTACCTTGGTGCATTTAGCTGCAGCTTTGGAGCTCGGAAATGCGAATGAGCTTTATCTTATGGCATGTAATTTGGTGAAGGATTATCCTCAAAAGTGAGTTTATAGTCATGGTCCCCTCAAGATCATATATACTGTCATATATCTTCTTCTCTTCACTAAAATGTTAGCATCTGAACTGAACTTTTATTAATTTGTGTTTACCCTCTCTTTGTCCCTCTGGATGAAACAAAATGAGTTTGGACTTGTTTAGTCCCACAGCTAGCTACTGACTGACAGTTTGGGGTTGATAATTTTGTCAGCTATAAAACCAATGGTGTTTGGCAAAACTGGTACTACTTAAAAAAAAAAAGTTTAGCTGGTGCGATCAAACAACTTATAGCAGCCCTCTATCCACTAAACAAAACATCTACTTTGTTGCCTTGATCAAACATGAATATGAAATTGAACATATTGCAATTCTATAAAATTTGAGTGTTTGCTATTAACTAAAGCAAGCTGTTGAACTCGAAATGGGCATGAAAAAATGACACATGAAAGGAAAAGGGAGAGTGGAGAGGGTTATAAGAAGTTTAGACATTCAAGTTCAATTTGAACATCTGATTTGCTGAGGAAGCTAATGGTTTTTTGGCAGACTGTGTGTTGTCTGCCAGTAAATACTTGCATATTCCTATCAAACACAGTATTCAAAGCAACAAATGCATTTGCTAGACTCATTTAATTTGTGTTGTCCATATGACAATGACTGCCAAAGCTTAAAATACCTGATAACAGCTGCCTGCAATGGTCTTTGTTTTTTTTATGTCTTTGCTCCATGTGTGTAAAAAAATATAAGTCTGAAATCATTAGCCCATGTTAAAAAGCAATTTGCTTCTTATATCTTGTCATTTTAAACTTTGCTGGAAGGTATCGGTTTTATATATGTATAGGGCACCTAGAACTGACATGGCTATTTAGAGTACTAGAACAAAGGTAAGAAAGAGTTTTAAGACTTGGAATGTATTTGTGTTATAGATGAAAATCTATCCTATTTTTTTAAATCAGTCTGAGGAAGTTGGATATGCTTGTAGCCTGCACTTACAAAGCTTCTCTTTTCCAAATTAAGGCCAGTAAAATGATTTTTTTTCTCCAAATTAAGGACAGAAAAAGCATTTGTGTTTCCACATATATGTAACAGTAATCCTCCATGAGTGTGATGTGAAATTGTTCATGTTTTGTTTCTTTTGTGCATTAAAGCTGTTTGCTTATTGGGGCTTCTTATCTTTTAGGGCCCTTTCATGGTTTGCAGTTGGCTGCTACTACCACTGTATCAAAAAGTATGACCAATCACGGCGTTATTTCAGGTAAACGTTGCATTATTCTGGTTGATCTGATGAATGCTAATTTTCTGCAGCTTGACTTTGAGATGCTTTTACTTCTTGTTGAGAGTATAAACTATTTTAATCTTAGAAAGGGGGAAAATTTGATGTTGGTTCACACTTTAAGTTACCTCAAAATCATACATTCATTCTGATTAAATATATGACAAATAAACATATTTGGTTAAAAGAGGAGGAAACCCACCAAGTATACATATGCAGAATGCAGAGTAGAACAGGAAACAATTTATTCATTTACCATTAAGCAAGAGTGCTATGAATATGGGTTGAACTTTGGAAATTTTTATTCATTAGCATTTGATGATGCGTAACCCTTCTTCTCTAGGAAATACTAATTCAGACATTAACTCCACAGAAACACAAAAAAAAAAAAAAAAAAAAAAAAGGAATACTACATTTTCAGCTCTACTAAATGGACAATCTCTTTACTGTGGTTTGGCAAATTTTTCAATTTTAATATTTTTGGCTGAATTAAGAAATTGTTTGCTATGCTGCTAAACAAACCATGTGTCATGTATATTGTATTCTGTTTATCTATTCATTGAATATATATAATTTCCTTCTCTTTTTTATATGCCTCAGCAAGGCTACAAGTCTAGATGGAACCTTTGCACCTGCCTGGGTGGGATATGGGAATGCTTATGCTGCTCAGGAAGAGGGTGATCAAGCCATGTCAGCTTATCGCACTGCTGGTCGCCTATTCCCTGGGTAATTTTTTCTGTTACTTTATTCAGTTCTTTAGGTTGAATGTTAAGTGTGTAATTTGGTTCAAATATAGTTATTGATATGACTAATGGTCGGGGGCCAGCACTGCTGACAGTTGATTCCCTGGGTAATTTACGCTGTTATTTTATGAAGTTCTTTAAATTGAATATTAAATGAATGTCTAATTACAAATGTAATTGTTCCTACAGCTAAAGGGTATTTTTTTGTGTCAAAATGTCAGCTTGCATAAATTTATGTTGTTACTATATATCACATGTACACCTTATATTTTTTCATGGCTATGAAGTTATGGTAGGGAATTTTTTCCTTTTTTATTTTTTAAATCACTGTTAAGTGGAAGAGGAGATGAAAAGTGATTTCATGTTTGTTTGGAGTTACGGTAGTTCATTTCTTGCTTTTTTGCATATTTTTCAGATGTATTTATGGTCAGACAAACTTGACAATTTGGGGTCATTAGATTTCCTGAACTCCCCAAGAAGATAAATGGATTGTTACTGGAACTTACAGAGTTATCTTCACTATATGCCATGCTTTTCAATAATGATACCATGTTATTTTAATAGGGTTCAAATGCTTGACTTTTTACATGTTGAATAATAGTCCTGTTATTCTAGGTGCCATTTACCAACTTTGTACATAGGAATGGAGTACATGCGCACCCACAGCTATAAGCTGGCTGTGCAGGTATTTGTTTGAACCTGGGAAAGTTTCCATTACTATTTTATTAATGAAGATCATAATATTATGTATGTCTTTTCATTAACAAACTATGTGTCTTTTAATTTACATTGTTGATTTTTTGCTAATTATTGGGAAAAACTATTGTTTGAATTCTGTATGTAATGTTTCTGGAGTTAAGGTTCCTATCATTGATTTCTCGATTAAAAATAGTTCATGGTCCATGGTCCTAGCATTGCACTTTCAGAGAAAAGAATTGCTTCATAGCTTGAGGGCCTTTCTTATCTTTGAATGGGAATGCTGTGATGGCCAATGATCTAAGAATGGTACTGATCATAATTAGACCTACAATTCTGTTGGAAGACACAGCAAATAGTCCGAAGAATATTGCAATAATGGTTTGATGAGGTGCCCAAGGAGAGATCTTTTAAACTGCCCTTTTAAGAATAAGAACAAAAAAAATGGATTATGACTTATGTGACTGGAAATTTATACCAACTAGTTGAATTTGTTGATTGTTTGAACAGAATAAACCTTGACAAGGCATTTTGTGATGCTTGTAAGGATATTTAGAAATGTGAAGTTGGCAGATGATAAAAATGATGGATTTGTTTCTTGTATCATGATCATGAATTCATCTGAGTGATTAGGTCGCTGAAACACACTGTTTAGTACAGACAACTGCAGTAATCTAACTACCCTTTGAGCATTTTTGGTTGTGCCTAAATGCTGTGAGCTAAAGAAAATTTTCCTTGCTTTTGTCAACTGTAAATTAGCCTGGGTTGATTAAATAGGTAGTGTTTGGTTTACAGGAGTGCATGATATGCTATGTAACTGTTCAACTTCTTCTTAATTGCCTTTTTGGACCCCTTAAGTATAGAGCTATTGCTTCATTGCACCTGTTCATGAAGTTGTATTTCACAGTTAAGATTATGGTTCATTCCTTTGTTTTCCAGTTTTTTATGCAGGCAAAGGCAATTTGCCCTTCAGATCCACTTGTATACAATGAACTTGGAGTTGTTGCCTTTCATATGAAGGAGTAAGTTTATTCCATTGCTTGGTACTACAGTTATTGTGTGATCACCATGATCCCATTGTTATTTTCATCATTCATTTTTTAGGAGTTTGACACAACTCCTACTACTAAAAAGAACTTCCATATCCAGTTGACTGTTGTGGTATTACTGTGCACCTTTTCTGGATCATTAGTTTATTGCTTTGTCCTACAAGTATGCAGCTATCTATGTTGGGAAAAAAAAAAAAAAAAAAGACACTAAGTTGCCATTACTTCAGTTGTGTAAGCACATATTTCTCTTTCTTTTGGCATTTGAGTGTTAACTTTTGAAGCCATGTAATTTTGCCCCCTGAAACGTTTCAGGTATAATAAGGCTGTGATGTGGTTTGAAAAGACATTGGCTCTCGTTCCTTCTTTAAGTCAACTGTGGGAGCCCACAATAGTTAATCTTGCCCATGCATACCGGAAGTTAAAGTACGCTACATATGTTTGTTTGCTTACATTTTTTGGTTAATTGTTGCATTTTGAGTACCTTAGGATGGGTGTTTCTGTGTTTTTTGGCTTCTCAACTAGCAAATGTAGTAAATTTCAACTTCAGGCACTTCATTTGATACCTTGTGTAAAGGTTATTTCAGGATTGCTGTGCTCACTTATTGGCCTGGGTCTAGGGAAACTGTGTGCGAAAGCATGGCAGTTAAATGCTCTTATCATTCAATAGTTTGTAGATGCTACTGAATAACACTACTTTCTCGTGGAAGTGGGAGTCTTGCCATTGTGCAGTGGGATACTTCGTAGGAAGCTTGTTTCCAGAGTTGCAGATAACATTTTGAAACTTGTTGGATACCCTTTGTTTGGACCTCTTGGTCACAATTGCTGACCTTAGGCTAAAGCTCAAGTCCTCTTCCTTTGTTTCTGGTGGGCTTTGTAGAAATGCAAAGGGGAGGAATCCAGCATATTGTTGTTGCAACTGACTGCTAAAATGTTATAATTACATTAAAAGGAGACCAGCTGGTACTAATGTTATTAAATGCTCATGAAGACTTGAAAACAATTTCAAGTTAAATTTGTGTGGTTAACTAAAGGTTTGTGGCATCTTTAGGTGGTGCTGCAAATGCTGATATGATGACATTTATTTTGGATTTATTTTGATTGTAGGTTTTGTGTATTCCCATTATCACTATCTCACTTGTGCTCCGAATGAAACTTCTTTTTGTGGAATGAGTGCCATTTCCTTTTTCTGTGGAATTAAATGTAAAAAATTCATCTTGAGGTCTTAGGTTCAAATCCTGGGAGGAGGTGTAGGATTTATTGTGTAACTCACATCCCATTGGGGGTTCTGATGGAGCAAAACAATTATAAATTCCTACAGAAATATTTTACAAACATAATGGACATTTCAACATTTTTACCATGCAGCAGCAGGCTTGTATGTAAAGTTGATTAGTGCTTGGTATGAATAGCATCTCCTTTTTGTACATTGGTGTTCTAATCTACATCCTCCGGGGTAGATGAACTTCTGGAGCATGAATTACATACACATTATATGATACATGAGTGTCCATCCTTTATGTTTCAGGATGTACAATGAAGCAATATCGTACTATGAGAGAGCACTTACATTGTCGACCAGAAGCTTGAGCACTTATTCTGGGCTTGCATACACTTATCATCTGCAGGTATCTTGAGCTCCTTCTATTGTATACATTTTTTCCCTTTTTTTTCCTTTAGATGCCTTGCCACCTTGTATGGTAATAGAAAATTTGAATGACTTATTTGTTAAAGTGGCATTTTGGATAATGCAACGATGAATTAGTTTTTGTGAAATGTCACAAAAATCGTTATGTTGCCCTTTTGTGTGCCTGTCCATTCTTTATCCATGTGGCAATGCAAGTACTGACTGCTTGCATGTGTCCAGCAATTGATGGTAGCAAAGTGGAAGGATAACTTACCCATAATAAAACGTAACTAAATTTCCATAGTTTCAGCTGAAAGTTAGAAGTTGTTCTGGTATCATGACTTGGAAATGTTGAACTCTTAACTTTGTTGTCTGTTTTGATTGAAGACATGATAATGTTTTCTTTTACTTTTGTCTTCCTATCTGTAGGATAATTATTCTACTGCCATTACATACTATCACAAGGTACACTATCTGGAATTTCCTTTGCTGCCACTTCATTTATTGTGCAACAAAGCTTCTGCTTTGTCTTTGGAATGTGAGAAGTGTGCTGCACTATTACGTTTTTAGCTTTCTTCACTAAGCTGTCTTCCTAATTTGATGACTAAGGGGAATCTGAAATTGGAAACCCTCTGAATTTGAAGGATCATTTGTTTTGCTTTCACTTAACGGCAAGCCTTATTTTATTTTGATGTTTTGGGCTTCGGAACAGGCTTTGTGGCTGAAAGCAGACGATCAGTTTTGCACCGAAATGCTGAGTTTGGCACTCGAAGATGAAGCTCGTCGTGGGATAGACCCCAAAATTGAATTTCTCTAGGAGGGTTATGTGTAATGGTGCTGATTGGAATACATAATCTATGTAGATTCATTATGTAATGTATGTTAGATGTGTACGCTGTAAGTCCTTGAACGGTTTAATCACTCAATTAGCGTCGTCCTTGTATTGAAATGGGTAGAAGTAGGCAACATTTTTTTGGTTTTTTTTTTATTTTTTGTTTTTCTTGTGAACAAACCTTTATCGTTTTGGTTGATCCATTGGCATGATTTGGGTCTGGCCGTAATATTTCTAGCCATACGCATTTAACTTCAGTTGGTTCAAATCTTAAAATGTAAAGAAGCTCTGTGCCATTCGGCGAATGGCTTGGCTGTGGAATATGGGAACATAGCCTGTAATTGTACTTGTTTTGTGGTCTTGTATTGTCTGCTAAAGGCATTGGCTATAACATAAAAAATGAGTCATAATTTGTGACGGACTGTTTGAGGTGATAATTTGAAAATAAGATTAGGACTTGTTGCATATGCATGCGAATGCGATTCGTACATGTTTGTTTAAGTTTTTAATTTTTCCCATGCGAAATGAAAGACTGCAAAGAAGCCACTTTTGGATGTTGGCACCTTTTGCGGAAATCTTTTCTAACTTGTTTCGCTTCAAAAGTGGGAGGGGGGGGGGGGGGGGGCCTAGATTGCAATGATGAGAACATGGGTTTCATGAAGGAAAAGTTGAAAAAATAAATCGAAAAGCTATATTTTCTCCCCTTGGACTGTTACTCTTGCCAGCCAGGGTTGGATATAGTGGGCGTGGGCTGCTAGATAGGTCGGTTGAAGAAATAACGGAGCGATAAGCATGGTGGAGGTGGTGTCATCTCCTTCTCTTCCTCTGTCATCCCGTCTGCTGCATCAACAATCTTCGGTTGCTTCTGTCTCGCCTTTCTTTCTCAGCTTCAGCCGTCGACGCGCCGCCGCTCTCGCAGCCCTCGTTGTAAGTTAAACCCTTTTAACCATCCCCACCCCCCGCGGTCCCTTTTCTTCGTTTATTCTTTCTTCAATTATGGATGGATGGCTGGATGGCAATCTCAAAGTACTCATCAAATTGGATTCATTCATCCATGGCATGTGGGGGCTATTTGAATTCAGAGGTGTAATCTGGTGGAGCCCATCAAGTTTGATAATAATGGGAAGCCATCATGGAGGAGCAGCATCCTTTGCTTTCTTCTTCATCTTCTACTACTAGCTGTGACCCATCATCGTCTTCGGTGGGCTCCTCAGCTTCTTCAACAACCACAGCCCACCCTTCTTTGGAAAACGCCTTTACAAACAAAAATGACACAAGGCTCCGCATTTTCTCTGGCACTGCCAATCCTTCCCTCTCTCAGGTTGGGCTTTTGTTAATTCTTATAATTTAATTCCCATGCAATTTGACCTCAATTAACTTCATCTTTTTTTTTTCCCCTCCTTGCTTATCTTTTGCGGTTGTTAAATTATACGATAGGAAATTGCTTGCTACATGGGTCTGGAGCTTGGACAGATTAAGATAAAACGGTTTGCTGATGGGGAAATTTATGTTCATTTGCAAGAAAGTGTTAGAGGTTGTGACGTTTATCTTGTTCAACCCACATGCCCTCCCGCAAATGAGAATCTTATGGAGCTTTTGATTATGATTGATGCTTGTCGAAGGGCTTCAGCCAAAAATATCACTGCTGTCGTTCCATATTTCGGTTATGCCAGGGCTGATAGAAAGGTAATAACTTCTGCAATGAAAGGCTGAATTTAGATAAGAATGAACCACTGTAGGTGCAGTTAAAGCAACTTGAACACTTCAAATATTTGCCACTCTTTTTTTTTATAACCTTCGCAGCTGGTTCACCTGCATATGGTTGTGCAGATTAGTCAGTATTACAGCAGCTTTTGATAATCAGCTTTTGCATTGACTGCAATTTCAGACTCAAGGGCGTGAGTCCATTGCTGCCAAATTGGTTGCAAATCTGATTACTGAAGCTGGTGCAAACCGTGTTCTTGCTTGTGATCTTCATTCTGGGCAGTCCATGGGATACTTTGACATTCCTGTGGACCATGTATATGGCCAGGTAATGAATCAACTTGACATTTGCCTACTTTAGATGGCTTTTGTTGTTTGACAAATGATCAACTTCTTTCACCCAACATAACTTATAGTTGAAAGGCATTGTTGAAGTAGTTGGAAGAGAATTTTAATGATTGCTTTGTCACTTCCTGAATATGAATTTATATTGCCGTTGTTTCCAAGCTTTATATGTTGCTTGCATGTTGGTACAGTGTGTGAACACCTAAGTGCATGTTTTCTTGTATGGTCCAGTGAAATGCCCAGAAACTCATTCCTCCATTTGTTACCATTGTCTTTTTTTGCACCATTAGCCTGTGATTCTTGATTACCTTGCTAGCAAGACAATATGCTCTGATGACTTGGTGGTGGTCTCTCCTGATGTTGGTGGTGTGGCTAGAGCACGTGCTTTTGCTAAGAAATTGTCTGATGCTCCTCTAGCCATTGTCGATAAGAGGCGTCATGGCCACAATGTTGCAGAGGTATGCTCTAATGTATGCTGCCTTTCATACTTCCTCATGGTGTGTTGCAGGATATGCAATAATTTTGTGTAGTATCAAATGCTTGCAGCCTGAAAAGTTTGATTTGTTGTCCTTGTCTGTGTCAGCACCCCTATATTTGTTGGGAGCTGCCTGCATGCACATGTGTGCATGTGCAAGAGAGAGGGATTGGGGCATTGTAGATATAGTATGTGAGTGATTTTGCAAAAGCTGAAGACAAAGTGCTTTGGTGGTTCCAATGCACTGCAACTTTATATTGTCCATATTTCAGAGCTGACATTGGCACAAACTTTTTGTTCTCTTTCTTTTGTTTCCTTTTTCATTCTTACTTAGGGCTCAAAATCATCTATTCTATGTTTTGTTATGCCTGCTAAATGTCGTCTTGCAGGTGATGAACTTGATTGGTGATGTAAGGGGGAAAGTTGCTGTCATGGTGGATGACATGATTGACACTGCAGGTGAGTTTTTCTTGAATATAATTTGATATTATTTCTCATCAATATGCAAATGAATGCTCTATTGGCTTTTTAATCATGTCTAAGGAATGGGTTCTAGCCATTCCTAAAAGACCTGTGCCAATAATTAAGCTGAGGACGGCCATATTAATTTATTTGTTCAACTGTTTGTTGATTAAATGTAACTTATTGCATGGTTCATTGCAGGGACTATTTCTAAAGGTGCAGCTCTATTACATCAAGAGGGGGCTAGGGAGGTTTATGCGTGCAGTACGCATGCTGTTTTCAGGTATCTCTATCTTTTATGGTATAACATGGATTTGATGATCATCTAAATCTGAAAAGCTGGGATGCAGAATGCCAACCATTGCCATCAATTTCTCCGTGGAAGTATTGTGTATATAATAAATACTTAGGACAGTTTTGGAGATGGATTAAGAATTAGTGCAAAAGCCTTGATAGCTTCTAATTCATTATATCCATAGTACGTAAATTAGTGTTGGTGGTAAGGTCATTACACTTTTTTGTTAATTGTGGTCTTCTATCTCAATGAAGATTATGTAGAAGCCTGGACAGCAATTAGACCACAAGTTTGGCCTCAACCACTAATCAAGTGACCAATAATTTGTATATTACTTGTTCAAAACATTTTCTTTGTGTGATCATGCGTAGTTTGAATTTCCAATTGTTGCACAACCAACAATTGTCAATTCTTTGGATAAAATCTGCAGTTGCACATATGGGCAGTGCAAATGATGGTAGTTTAGGCAGATTTTTACTAGTACCTGTTTTTCTGTTTGCAGTCCTCCTGCAATAGAGAGGTTATCAAGTGGAATTTTCCAAGAAGTCATCATAACAAATACCATTCCAGTTTCAGAACAGAACTACTTTCCTCAGCTTACAGTTTTGTCAGTGGCAAACCTCCTGGGAGAGACCATATGGCGGGTTCATGATGACTGCTCTGTGAGTAGCATCTTTCATTGAATTTGGATTGATATGATAATCAAAAATTGATTAATTGCTCAAATTGGAAGAATGTTCTCAGTTCATTTATTATGCAAGCATTATATTATTGCATGTTTGCTAATTATTTCTTCACCAGTGATTCTTCCATATGGAACAACGTACTGTAGGCTGAATTTTTTGACGAAATTGAGTGAATGGCAATAAATTCAAATAGACAACAAATTATTAGACACAGAGATGATCCACTTATTGGGCTGAAAGAGAATGAAAGGAAAAGTGTAAAATTCTTTTAATTAGTTTCTCAGCGTAGCTATTCACCTATATACTTCCTTCCCTAATACTTGCAATATGGGTATGTCAAACCAAGTTATCCTGGCTCTGGGAGTTGAGATAATCTATGTATTGGCCTTTAATATGCTTGGGAAACAATAACCTTACATACATCAAATTCATTGCCGACATGTTTTCTCATTGTCAGGGTGGCTTTGAACCCTACTCAAGCTTGGGCATTGATTGACCAATTTTTACATCAGTATCATGCATCTCCTAGCTTCCTCGACACCAATTTCTACCTACCTTACCTAAGAGTGATGACATTACAGCCTAATCAGAGTTACACGGTCAGAGAAATGGCGTCTTTTGTTTTGCATGCTGAGCTTTGATGCAACATGGACGTGGGATTGATGGGAGAATTTCTGATAGCTTGAGTCGGGCTTCTTGATTAGGTCTTTGATGTGTTCCAGCTCTCAACCTTTTTGCTTTTATATGTATAAATGATGTTATGACGGTCGTCTGTGAACTGCTTCTAACAGTAACTATATGCTGTGAGTTATAATGTAATAATATTGTGGCGGCTGCCTTCCTAGCACTAGCAATACTGGCTTCTGCCTGTTTCTTTTTTTGGTTGGGAACACATTGCAGAAAATGCTTTGCACCTCAAGAGACAAGCCCCCAATTTGTAGAAGTTGAAGGAGGCAGGAGTCGAACTTCCACTTTCCCAGGGAGCCCATAGCTCGAGACCCCCGAGTTGTTTACTGGCTTCTACTTTATGAAGCCAATCTGGAACCTCATTGAGGAATTATCTTGTTTCTGGCTTTCTGCCTATATTGTGGTACGGCATGGTACTATTTTTGGAGCCAATCTCATTATTAGTGTAGAGGATGGACTGGGAATTGATGGTTCACACTAGATAGAACATGTGTTTCCTTTAAGTCCAAGTCCAATCTTTCACTTTGGGCCCATCGGATTTGGCTGTGAGCGGCACCATGACCAAGAGGACTGGGATACATCTCCCATGTCGTTGACAGCGAAAAGGGTTGGGAAATTTCTCCTCTTTAATTCACCTCTTTAAAGCTTTAAAGAATTATGCCAGTATCTCAAATTCAACATATGACTAGGTCCATTTCCTGGAGCATCCTAAGAGTAAAATCCTGAGTACACGGAAGCCGAAATGGGAAAATGAGTCCTTCAACTGGCCTATGAAACAGCTTATTATCGAGTAACCAGAAAAAGAAACCCAAAAAAGAAGGAAGACCCAAAAACCTGGGGACAACTAAAAGAAGCGAAAGAAGCACCACTATCTGTGAAGAATCATAAGCCACCTTATTGAAGAGCAATTGTCCAGACTGTGACCCTTATTTGCTGTTGTTTGAGTGCCTCGGTCCTTTGTATGCTGGTGAAGTTGACATTAGGTGCAGCTGCTTTCAGCTAAAACATCTTATTGAAAGCCTCTTTGGATCCCTCTCGCTTCAACCATCTTTATAGGAACATTATGTACCGAAGTTTGAAATTGAGTGCCCTCCATCGAGGAACTGCTCAGCTGCACCATTTGGTCTTGGCCTATCGTCATGTTGGTGATTCTTTTGACCTACAGTGTCCTCAATATCCATCTTCATGAAACGGAAACCCATTATATACCTGTACTCCCCAGTACCTAGGCAACGGGAGCAATAGTCGAGGCCACTACCATGACAGGTCCTGCACCTGCCAAAGTTATTGCAATTGTACGGTCTGTTAGTAAAGAACAATAGAATGCGTCACTTAAGAAACTTCAAGCTAACTGAAATTTATGGGAATGGAAAGAGCAAAATGTTGTTGATACCTCACCATTTTGGCCATTTCCCTTTTGGAAGCATAGCTAAATGTGCGTAGTTTGTCCTGCCTGCAATATTCCATGTAGGTTTGATTTCCAAATGTGAAAAAGAAGAAGAAAATAGATAACAATAGATTACATAATTCATATTATTTTGGCAGGCACACATCTCACATCTGATCCACCATCCCAAAGCTTGCAACTATGATCATCGGAATCTGGACTCTGCTAATCTCCAAACAAGAATTAACACACCCATGGAGTCCCATTTTTAAATCAGAAGTGCTGAAGAGTTGTATAAACAGGGCAGTACATAAATTAAGATTAATGACTTGGTTTCAAAACAGTATCTTTCCAATCCAGATGGTTAACAAATGGAATCCCATCAAAGACACAGAATGAAAGAGAAATGTCTTACAATTCCATCAATCTGCAATGATTAAGCACTACTGAAGTTTGGAAGTTTGAAGGGTACTATGCCACTAAATATTTCTATGAAAGCAACTGTCTACTCCAATTTTCAGATGCAACAACGTCACAACATGCAACAGGCATCAGCATCTCAGTTGAAAGGATCTACTGTCACAGACATTGACAAACAACTTTTTGCCACACATAAATTGCACAGAATGCTATTAAAAGGCATAGATCACAGAAACCTATTAGGGGCAAATGCCTACTCTGAGCAGCAGCAGGATAGGATGATCTTGGGTTTAGGAGACAATAAGTTAGGGAAACTTGTCATAAATTGCAGTATAACCCATTCATAACCCTATAATTCAGATAATGGATCATGCCTCAATGCTATGCATCGGTGCTTGCTTGTGTCGTGGAGAGAGAGAGAGAGAGAGAGAGAGACCTGTTCCAGAACAATTGTGGCAAGGAACTCTTCCACTGCCTTTGCAGACCACACATGGCGGATCGGGTTTCTTTCTTGTTTCTTTCCAGACATTTGACTGCACAAAGAAATGGAAATACAATGGCAACAAGCAATAAATCCAAGCCGTCCTTTTAATTTCCTACTACTGACATTTGCAGCTAAACATAACAAATACTCCAAACAGATTTATAAATCAAGGATTCCAGAAACAATAGAAGAAATAATCTCATGTTCAAGACAATTTTCCAAAAAAGAAAAAGATTTGTACTTTCTCTATTCAAATATCTTAAAAGCACTTAGGGAGGGATTCAACAATCTACATGCCTTTGTGGGCATGTAAGTTCAAGACTCAAAATTTTTACTGCTCTAGAGTGCATCAATCCAAAGAAAAGTTTTTTTTTTTTTTTTTAAACAAAGCCTTATTTGCTACGCTCAGTGGTTCTAACTCTTAAGTCAATCATAATTGTCTAGTGCAACACTCCACTCATGGTAATGGATACACCTACAAACAAGCAAAATATGAAATAAAAAAAGAAGAAAGAAATCTTAAAATCCCAGATAAAGAACACAAAAAGCCCAACCAAAAGGTACAAAAAGAAGTGAATTATAGAAGAGATTGCCTCAGTTTTGACGACCCAAGATGGCTTGGAGACAGAGAAGAGTGGCAGTGTTGAGTTTTTAGGACCACCAATCCTATTCACAAGACCCTCCTTTCCTTTCTCCTTCTTACTGTTGCTGCTATTTTCCAGTTCCAATCGTACGGTCATTAACAGACAAGCCGCCGCTGCCGCCCTGACCGCCATTTGACATCCTCCTCTGCTACCTCTTCTTATTAGTGGTACAATTGGTCTATCGCATGGACTTTGTGGGACGTAATAAGATTCAAGCCCATTCCCAGAGGCTCGCACCCCCCACCCCAGGCCCAAACCCCACTGTCTGTTTTTGTCTGACCAAGGACAAAAACATCATAGTTAGCCTTAGCGGCTTAGCCATACTTCCATTTTTCGCTTCTCCTCTCTTATACTTCCAGAAGGAAGAAAGGCAACAATGGAGACCCCAGATGGTGTTTCTCTCTTACACTGCAACTTGAAAGCTGAATTAAGGTCCTGCTTATGCTTTACTTATCTTTCTTGTTTTAGCATTTATTACAGCTCGTTTCTTGTTGTACTCTACTCTTGAGAACTCAACTATGCATGGGGTGGAAGCGTTGAATTTTGTGCTTTTTCCCGCTACTGTTAATGATTATAGGAAGAAGAAGATGGTGATGATTTATTTTTCTGAAAAAATGTAGATTTGAGAAACTCAAAAACCAAAACTAAAAGGTTAGTTCGATAGCCTAGCAGAAAGAAGTCAACAAGTGCTTGCAGAATGGGAAGAAGTTGATGATGATGAAAAATGTTTCATTTCTTGTAAATAATGCGATTCCCAAATTATGAGGCCTGTCCATGCCTATGGAGTTTTTCTTTTCCCTGGCCGAACTATATTACAGCTTGCCCAGTTTCTTCTGCTTCTGGCTCCAACAAGTTGGTACATTTTGATCCATAATTAAAGCAACATAGTTGAAGTTCTGGTTCACGAATTTGCTGATACTTGAGACTCCTTTATTATTAGCCATTTAACTAAAGGAACAAGGGTTACAGATAGAGCCTTACACGTATAATCACTTATTCTATCAGCTGTTTAGGCTCAGTATTATAGCTTCAGGAGGAGTATCTTTCCTTCATTAGTACATGATAATTATGCATCAATGTCGCACATTGGCACTGCCAACCACTTGCTAATTGTGGAGGTCAGGTCGCTTAAATGGCTATGATCAATATCACCTATAGGTTCATTCTGTTTCCTGCTAATCATTGTCCATGCCATGAACGGGGGATGACTGAAACATTGCCTTGCATTATAAAGAAATTATTCATGCTTTATTTCTATCCACAAACAATTGCTGGATGGGTTTTCATTCTTTAGTCTACAAAATATTTGTCTAGATATTCTTTGAGCCACCTCTAAGTTATGCAGGTTTGCCAAGCTGGTGAAAGCCCTGTGATCTTATGGAGTACTCTCTTATTAGTTTTGAGAAGAAAGAGCCATCTCTTTCTAGCAACCTTGCTGGCGTGTCATATTCTGCAATCCTTCCTGTTGACACAAAAGTAAAAATGTAAACTCTCCTACAGTGACCTGAGTATTATACAAGTGTAAATATGGGTGTGAGTATTTATATGTGATCACTTCCCAAATCCCAGGAAATGGGAAGTGTGTATACTGGCTGTGCTTGTGTGCGCGGATGCGTTCACGTGTCTTGCTCTTTTTGAGTGATGCATGTGTTTTGTATTTACCATCGCTAAGGACTAAAACAAGATCACTATCTATAACCGTGTGAATTCTGTGAGCTATTGTTACTACTGTCCTGTCTTTGAACTCTTGACCAATGATCTTCTGTATCACACCATCAGTTGCTGAATCAACTGATGCTGTTGCTTCATCTAGCACAAGAATGCTGCTTTTCTTTAGCAATGCTCTTCCCAAGCAAAATAACTGCCTTTGTCCCATGCTCCAATTCTCCCCGTTTTCAACCACTGTCAGGCAAACATCTTAATAACTTCTATAGGCAAAGACACAAAATTAGCCATTTATAGATGGCAAAATACCTGCAGCATCCAACTTCTCATCTTTTGCACGTACCAAATCACCCAGTTGACTTTTATCTAGAGCCTGGAACATGCAAAATTTTTCCATGGTTATCATGTCATGTTGAACATGAAATAGGATAATCTTGAGAAGAAATGTTCCAAGATTTCCATCTTTCTATTAGTAGTAACAGTATTTACCTCCCATATTTCGCTTTCAGAGTATTGCTCCAGTGGGTCAAGATTTCCTCTAACTGTTCCCTCAAACATTGTTGGATCCTGTGGAATGATACTGAGCCTTGATCTCAAATCATGAAGGCCTATCTCAGAAATGTCCACATCATCAATTATAATTCTTCCTTCTTTGGGTTCAACAATCCTGAAAATTGCGTGTATCAGGGTTGACTTCCCACTTCCTGTCCTTCCAACGACACCAACCTTTTTTCTTCCTGGAACTATGCAGTCAATGTTATTCAGGACAGATGGCAGATGCTCTGCATATCGAATCTACAAGACAGTCAAATCATGTGTTAGTGATATTTGAATCATTGGATGTGATTGGCATTTGATAACAACAACATTTATAGTTTAGTTTGCCTTTTCATTTCTTTTTTCTAAATATCCATTGCTAAGGTATTAGCTGGAATTCCATGTAATCTGTAAAGGTTTTGAATTATTTGGCATATCAAATTAGAAATTGAAGTACTTTCCTCTTCAAAATTCCATAAACTTGGCAGTAGAATTACCTGCAAATTTTTGAAGCATATCATTCCAACTTCTGGCCAGTTGTTGGGAGGTCTGCACTCTTCAATCACAAGGGGAGCTTCACTGGCTATATTTGAATACTGGAGTATTCTTTCTACTGAGATCATTTTATTTTCTGCATTGCATATGTTCCATATAACCTGAGCTTGCAAAACATTCAAATTTATTCCATATGTCACAGCTAATCCTGCAATGCCTGCAGAAGAAGAAGGTTCCATTGAGGATTAGAACACATGCATATTTATTTTTATCAAAATATGTGTGGGATAATCGCTTGATAACTCCACTTTCTGATTGTTCTTATGACATTGTCTACCAAATAAGTCTAAAGAGGCACATGATGTAATGAAATATATGACTTTCGAGCTCAATTGTTGTCGGTTGTTCTAAATCAAATGTTATACTCACTTGGACTGATAATTCCTTCAGGAAGAGTCACCAACAAAACCAATGAAAAGGCAAATACGAAGTTGGACAATAGATTCAGCCTGAAAGAAAGCCATTCCATTGCAGAGACATTATGAAACCATGGCCTTGAGTGGTGGTCTATAAGATTGAGGTTTGTATCAATAAAGCGTTCTTCTTGGTCAAAAGCACGAATTATTGCTGATCCAGCCAGTGATTCTGCAAAGTGGTGGAGGATTGGGGCTCTTTGGATCCCTGCTAAGCGAGCTAGTTCTCTTGCAGTAGGGATGTAATATTGCTGCAAAGAACCCATTTACTTATAGATCCAATTCCATCAGAGGACAGAATCTCAGTAAGGCAAATAATTGTAAAAAGATTTGTGTTATTTTCATGACATCCAACTTTTTAGGTAAAGAATATCTTGCTTACCAATTTTGTATGTCCCTATTTTCCTCTTTTATTTATGCCTTTGTCCTCAAGAATTGTTGTCAAATGATGACTCTAGTATCACAAGATTGAAATTGTTTACTCCTTTGTGTTCCTTTAACACAAATGAATATGTATATTTGGATCTTGGACAAATGATATAGTTTCACACAAATGAATATTGATCTTTGGCTGGCCAATACAGTTGAAATAGATTGCTTACCTGGTACCATATGCAGATGGCAGTTACTGGAATGAAGATTACAAATACTTGCCATGCAACTTGTGACATCACTGCAATTGTCCCTAGAATTTGTATAGTCGAGAAAGCACACCAACCTAGTCTCTTTGCCATTTCCAAGTCCACAACACTCTGATCTGTAGATGCCTGCAAAAGTGTACAATTCTTTTTGGATTATAAACAGCACATCCCCAGAGTCTTATATTTGATACAGAATTGTCTGACATTGCTAATAATTCTAAACATGAGGAAAGTTGAAAATGATAGCTTTTTTCTGTGTTCTTGTTACTTTCAATGTTGCTTGTTGGCTATGCTACCTTTTGTATCTATATTGGCGTTTGAAAAATTAATTTGATGCTATGATTAAGAATCTTGACATGTAATTTGATGGTTACTCAAAGTTGAGGTTTTCATGCAAGAAAAGGAAGTATACTAAATGATAATTTTTCATGCAAGAATCTTACATCATTTCAGGTATTTTATAAGAGTGAGCCTTGCATGAAAAATTCTTCACCTTTCATTTAGCATACCTCCTTTTCAGTCTGGTGGAGGATTCTGAAAAATTATCCTCATGCTCTTAAAAGCCGTGTCAAAGAATAATGGTATCTGATGAACCTGGTTCAAAGTCTATCATGGATCGCTTAGGAACTCTTAGTGAAATCTAAGGCCCTCAGCTGGGGTTGTTTCAATGTTCCATGTCAAATTAGACATGTTTGAGGAACATCTAAATTTTCTATTATTTTGGGTTCCCATTGTCAAGAAAGTATTTTACCTAAAGGCATAAGTTGTTAGATGAGGAGGCACGATGCAAAAGCCCAACTCACTTGGACTGGTAGTGTAAACAAGCCAGGCTCACTTGAGCCTGAAGTATGAACAAACGAGAAATTCATAATTAATGTGAGATCAAATGGTCATAAAGGCTCTGATACCATGTCGAGAAACCATTCTACTTAGAAGTTTAAGCTGTTAAGTGAGGCATAGGATATATGGATCATATATTATACTCCAACACTAATACTGCCTATTAGTCGTATTGTCGGCATGCTAATACAAGTGATTTATATATGGCTCCTTTTCTTGTCCCTTTTGAGTTCCTCAAACAGTTGTTTATATAAATTTTTGGTGTTTTGTCGTGCAATATGTTCTTTTTTCTCATTTGGGTATGGTGTAGTCACCTCACTCTGTCGTTTGAGACTCTGCATGCTATTTAGTTTTTATATTCCAGTATGTAATCTGAGTTTCTGACTTTTACATTCTCTATCTAATTGTGCTCACAAATTGCATAATATTGACACAATAAAAGTTATTTTATTTAATGTTAGAATCCGTAATGTTTTGTTTCAGAGAAACTTAAAAAAAAAAAACAAGTGTTGATCTGTATATTGCTTACCCGGTTCAAGATTCTTCCAGAGGGGGTTGAATCAAAAAATGCCATCGGAGCCCGGAACACACTCTGTAGCATGTTTGTGAAGAGCTTTTGTGCTGTTGAAAGTCCTGCTATTGCCACAAGCATGGCCCGGACCAGCACGCAAAGTGAACTGCCAACGGCAAGTAGCACATAAACAAGTAGTATGATATTCATCCCCAATACTGGCTCACTCTCACTTGTAGTAGGAGATGCCCATGCCATCCAAAAATTACTAGCAATCTGTAACACTTGGAATGATGATTGTGCCAAGATTATGATAGGAACCAGGGCTCCACCCTTCACAATGGTCAAATACGACCAATAAATCTCTTTTCCAATACTTCCTGTTTCTCTCTCTTCATCTTGCACCAGTTTTCCTCCCTTTCCTGTTGTGTTTTCAGAGGGATCATGCAGTGCATCTGAAGGATCTGCATTTGAAGTAGAATCTGTACTGGTGGTTTCTCTGTCTACTTGGTCCTGGGATGTTCTTCTTGAATTTTCAATTTTGAGGACAGACTCAAGAGCTTGGTTATGGGCACCAACTAGAACTTCAAATCCTATATTCTGTTCTAAAAGCTCATTGAATGTTCCGGCCTGAGCTATTGTCCCATTTTGCATCACCTGTTCAGATTTATTTCAGTATAAGTTTTGCTTCTTGATAACTGATTAATATCCCAAAGTGAATTTTTCTTAGAATCAGATACTGCTTATATCAATTTATCTGTTTCACCCAGGTTATGGAGCCTAAATGGCTGAAATTAGATCGTAGAGTTGAGTGCACTGCATCTCTCTTACCAGAATGAGATCTGCTGCAGGAAGAAACTCCACTTGGTGGGTGACATAAACAACTGTCTTGTGCTTGAGAACACCCATTAGGCAGTCCTGGAAAGAGTAAATAAAGACAGCAATCAGTACTAAGGTCTTTTGGAGCTGTGAAAGAATGCAAAAGACAGAAGATGCTTTGTTAGTACATAATCTCGAGAGTGTTCAGATAAAAACTGTTTACAAGGGCAGTATGAACCTGAAAGAGTTGTGTGCCTGTATGGGCATCAACAGCGCTGAAAGGGTCATCAAGGAGATACATGTCAGCATCCTGGTAAACTGCACGAGCAATTTGGATCCTTTGCTTCTGTCCTCCGCTCACATTTATCCCTCTTTCGCCAATCTCTGTTAGGTCACCACAAGGCAAAAGCTCAAAATCCTTTGTCAATGCGCATGCTTTGACTGTCCTGTAATATTTGGGACCATCGTATGCATTCCCGAATAAAATGTTCTCCCTTATATTTCCTGTCAATATCCACGGGGACTGGGGAACATAAGCCTTGGTGCCACTGATCTTGACATGCCCCGACATCTTATGTGTTTCTCCAAGAATGGAAGAAAGAAAGCTAGATTTTCCAGACCCTACTGTCCCACAAATTGCCACCTTCATTCCCCTTTTCACTTTCAATTCTATTCCATCAAGTGTTGGGCCGCTTGACTCAGGGTTCCAGCTGAATTGTCCACCATCAATCTCCACATCAAACTCTGTTTGATCTTTTGGAATATACTCAATGGCACCATACTGAACTTCATCCTCTTGAAGGTAAGAAGCAATTCTATCTGCTGACACTTTTCCTTGAGCAATCACATTGAGGAGATCAGGTAAACTGAAAATGGGGTCCTGCAGCATTCTGAAGGTGGCCAATGCAGATAGGACTCTTCCAGCTGTCAGTTCAATTCCCATCAGCACGCATGTACCAAATGTCACCGTAGAGATTAATGTAGGGGAGCCCCAGAAGATGAAAGCTGAAATGGCTGCAAGTCTAAGAGATTTCCACAGCCATTTATATTCTATTTGCCGCAAGCTTTCCAGTTTATGAAGGAATTGGCTGTCCCATGCTTGAAGTTTTATTATCTTCATGTTTCGAAGAATTTCGGTAGTAGATCTCATTCTTTCATCCTTGGCTTCCATGATCTTGGACTGATACCTTTTCTGAATTCTCGTTATGGGAATGTTGCAAGCCATCACTGCTAAAGTTGCTGCTAATGCTGCAAGTGAACCCAAACCTAGGTTTGTTTTAAGGATGTAGATTGCTAAGGAAAGTTGTACAGGCAACATGCATATAACGTTCAGGTACCAGACGAAATCTGTAATTCTTTGGATGTCTACACTCATGTAGTTGATGATCTCTCCACTGGTGCGGCTTTGGCGAGATTGGCTTGATAGGAGCAGGCCTTTTTTATAAATTTGTGATATCAAAGCCGCTCTAAGGCGAAGGCCTAGCTGGCGGGCCCCAAATATCCACTGCCTCTGCATTATTGTTTCTACAATCTTGGCACCAAGAAATGCTAATGCAAGAAGGTATCCACTCTCCAAGCTCCTGTTTTCTTTGTTCATAAGAAAGATCACAAGGTCATTAATGAGGTATGGACCAGCATATGATGCTATGGCGGTGATAACTGCAAATAATGCATTAATTGCAGCCTTTTGTCTGATGAATAAAAAGATTGCCTTGTACACTGAGGGTCTGGTGGTTCTGTCTGTCTTCTTGACTTCATTTAGCCTCTGATCAAAGGACCTGGAGACAAATCCAGCAGAGTCTTTGGTATCAACATCTGGGATGTCTTCTTGTTGAAGAGGTTTCTTGATACCAACAGCAAACAATGGGTTGAGCCAGGAGAAGGTGATTAGCTGAAGAAAAGTAGCATTTCCATATGGAGAGTCCCTTTTGTGTTCACAAGGTTTATCAGTTTTACCATGGAGAAGTGGTTCAGTCATGCCGGTAGACACACTCATGACTATTCCTGTCTTCCCGTGGATTGATAGACCCAATAAGATGGCAGATGGGAGGATGCCAAGGAACTCTGCATAAACATGCACTTTAAGACGATCATGGTTTATGATTTGTAAATAAACGTCAATGATTGTGCTGAAAGTGGACAAGAAGAAGCTGCAAAACCACCATGCTCTTAGAATCCAAGGAAACTTGATGTTCTTTTTACTCAGGATTCTGTATACTGATACCAGTACAGCTGCCCAAGATACCACTTGCAAAATCTCTGACGAATAGGATAGAAATCTAGAGCTGCAATGCGTCTGATGGCCATTTAGAAGCATAAGCATCATGAAAAAATGAACTCCCAGCATCAGAGTAGAACAAACTATACTGGCTTTGTAGGACATATTGAACTTCACTGCAACAGGGTGCTTCTCTTGGCCTTGATCTGAGTTCCTTTTTCTCCATTTGCATATTACCCTCACACATCGTTGTAGACAATGGAGTAAAAGGACCCCAAGAAACCCAAGTTGTACAACTATGTTTACATGCTCCGATAGACACGGGGAGTCCAGCTGCAGCCATGCCATTTGAAACAGAAGCTGGAAGTCTGCAGACATGGCAAAACAATTAAAGTGAGAGGATAGCATAATCCCTTTACTTTTTCTATTCTTTTGTTGAAACCCCTGAAGAGCTTGCGATATGCAGTGAGACCGCTTAACTTGCACTAAAATTCAACCTTTTTTTAAAAAAGGAAAAAAAAAATCTAAACACAAACTGGCTTGGTTACACAGGATTGGGGGATTCAGAATCCATGGCAATCTATTATATGGTTTTAAGCAGTTTGTTGTCTGCGAAGTCCATTTCTCAAAGTGGGTCTGCTTAACCTTTATTGAGCTCGAGAAAGAATGAGCATCTCTTCCAGTGAAAAAAATAATCGTGGAAGAGCTTCATTACAGAAAATACGGCTAAATGGATACGGTTGGACACTCCCTTACATTAGTAGTCCATAATCATTGGTTATTATGCATAGAAAAAACGTTGTCATTATTATGACTGCATATTTATGGGTCCTCTACGTTCATTTTATCTTTTTGCCTCCGCAACTTTTTTTTATTTTATTTTATCGAGATCGTTAATTTTGTGAAATTCACTTGTGACTCACAAAATCAACGTCGCAGATGATTTCAGGTGTTCCCAAACCAAGGCAAAATAACTTTGCTCAAACTTCAATGGAGGCCTTCTTGTTCTCTCTCTCTCTCTCTCTCTCCTTCCCCTTTTTCGTTAGGTTGGTTGGTCGAATGAGGCAGATGATGGGGTGGTAGAAAATCGGCACCATCGTCCGTACGTAGCAATTGAAACTACCATTCCACACTGATTTCTACAAATGAAGACGGACTAAGAAGAAGAAGAAGTTAAACTGCCTTATGTATGAACATGTAAATTTCTTTGTACGTGCGTTCATGGTCGCATATCACGATAACACTAGAAACGGGTGGAAGGAAAAAGCAAAGAAAACCCCCCAAAAGGAAAAAAGGCAAGAAGAAATAATGTGAAAGGAAACGATTGTCTTGAAGAATTCTTACTCGTAAGAGCTCGTTCTTGGGAATTCATGATTTTCTCAATATGTTGAGGAAGCAAATATCAAGTATCACCCCACCACCAAAGTTAATAGAATTTTTCAGTACCCTCCAGCGCTCAAACCATCCACTGATTGAGCACTACCATCACCTTTGTCTGTACATACAAATATCTAGAGAGAGAGGGAGAGAGAGAGAGAGAGAGAGAGAGAGAGAGAGCTCCATCATATGGACCTGAAAAATTTGACGTTGGTAAAATGCTGTTAGATTCACCATCCAGAGTCGATTAAAGGCAAATCATCCAAAGATGGGAATACAGATATACATTGGAAAACTTACTTCGTTACTACTTATAACCCGACATTAATCATCAACAGAAGTAAAGAGCGCAAAGCACGACTACTTCACTAATAAGGCAAATAATTCTTGGAGACTCTTTTGGTATGTTTCTAGCATTGCATTTTTTTTTTTTTATCAAGTTACATCATTTTTGAACACGGTTATGGTTAATGAGAACCGCCACATTAACGAAGTGTTTGCATGATTTCTTTGTAAATATACTATATATATTATTTTCCTTTTACTCTGTGAATGATGATGGATGTTCAGAGAAGGAATCTCGAGCATCTGTCCACGTCTCGTCGTCATCTATACTCGTGGCTAGTGCAATGATAAGCAGAAACCTAAAAAAAAACTTGAAATTGTGCGATGAGACTCGCACGTCTGTCACCAAAAAAGCAGAAATTGCGACAACTAGAATATCACTCTGAATCTTCAGGTAAAATTGAAGTAAAAAAAAAATTAAAAGGACTATAACAAGATGACTCCTCGAAGAAGATGACTTGGGAAGATTGGAAAATTCAATAGGAAAGGTATGAGGATGAGGAGTACAGTCCTTTTCGGCTGCTGGTTTGAACTCGTACGTACTTTCGTCCTCCTCACGATAAGCAAACAAAAATGATTTTGGTCTTTAATTGCGTATTTAATTAGAATTTACAATTTATCATGCTGAGTAAGGGAGTTGACAGTTTAATTTACACTAAACTCAGCATATTTATGGCCTCCCAAGGGATCCAAACTCAGCAACCACCAGGAAAATAGAGCAAATTAAATCTTCATTATCATCCCTGTCAACATCTGGTTATTAGTATTGCAATCTGCACAGGACTAT
The DNA here is from genome assembly GCA_037897445.1 of Ceriops zippeliana. Classification (NCBI taxonomy): domain Eukaryota; kingdom Viridiplantae; phylum Streptophyta; class Magnoliopsida; order Malpighiales; family Rhizophoraceae; genus Ceriops; species Ceriops zippeliana. The sequence continues at coordinate 4,336,752 of JBAPLH010000003.1, read as the reverse complement.
CAATCTAATTCATCCGAATCTACACACACAAAAACAGGAAACAAAGAGGGCCCCGCGCATTTAGCATGCAAAAGAGTCCGATCGATCATTGCCGACGCGACGTGATGTGACACATTAACAACGATTCAAACCTAATGGTTTCATATATTATGCTTACAAATGTTGGAAATTAAACCCAATTTGTAAATATCGATTGAAGTAAATCAATAAATATTAGCAACCATATTCAAACCTAATGGTTTCATATGAGCAAAAGATCAAAATGCTCTATCAATTATCTATCAAAACTTAGATGATTCAATGTTTGAAAAGGTGTCAAATGCTACTACATCGAAGGAGGTTTGGGAGATTATTCACAATTCTCACTGAGAAGTACAAAAAGTTTAGAATATTTGTCTTTAGATGTTGTGAGGCAAATTTGAGGTAATTCATATAAAAGAATCTAAGTCCATTACTGATTATTTCACAAAAGTTTTGGTAATTGTGAATCAAATTAAAAGGAACAATGAAAATATTCGAATTGTTGAGAATATACTTCGTTCGTTAGACAAAAAGTATGATCATATCATCATTGCAATCAAAGAGTCCTAAGACTTAGACACTAGGACAATCGATGAGCTTCTGGGTTTGTTGCAAGTCCATAAAGAAAGATTTAGAAGAAAAAAGCATAAGCTGGTAAAGGAAGTACTTCAAACTTGATTAACCATTTGAGATGAGAAAGAACAAATTCAAACTCCTATGTAGATTGGAAGTACTGTGCAAAATCAAGGTCAAGGCTGAGGTTGTTTTTAAGGAAGATGTTGTGAACGAAGTAAAGGAGATGTCGCTTGAAATAACAATCGATACCAAAATCAAAGAGATAATTATGGAAGAGGATCAAACTCGACAGGTCAATGGTATGATAAATCTCAAATTAAATGTTATCATTGCAATAAACTTAGTCATTATGATTCTGATTGTTGGCACAAAGAAAGTAATGGAGCAAATGAAAAGGCGAACTTGGTGAATGATGTCAATGATGTTCTTTTATTGGCATTCAAAAAAGATGAATGTAATCTAAAAGATATGTGGTACTTAGACACCGGTACAAGTAATCACATGTGGGGCCAAAAGGAGATGTTTGCCAAATTGGATGAGACAATCCAATGAAAAGTGTCATTCAATGATGATTCAAAAATTTTTATCAAAGGTAAAGGTATAATTATGATTTGATTGAAGAATAATATATATTAGTTTATTACAAATGTTTATTATATTCCAAAAATATTAAGCAATATTTTGAGTTTTAGACAACTTCTTGAGAAATGTTATACTATCCATGTGAAAAATCTTAGCCTTATGCTAAGAGTTAAAAATAGTAAACTGATTGTACACGTGAATACGTCAAAAAACAGGATATTCATTTTAAACATAAAGAATGAAATGGTTTATTACTTAAAGATGTGTGTCAATGATCCTTCATGGTTATGGCATTTGAGGTTTGACCATTTTAATTTTGGTAGACTCAATATGCTCTCTCACAAGAAGATGGTTTATGGCTTACCATATATTGATCATCTCAATCAATTATACGAGGACTGTGTCATTAGGAAACACTCGAGAAATAGCTTTCCACAGGAAGGAACTTATCAAGTGAAGAAGTCATTAGAATTGATTCATTTTGACGTGTATGGCTTAATCACTCCCTAGTCATATGGTAATCATCAATATTTTATTACCTTTATTGATGATTTTACTAGAAATACTTAGGTGTATTTCTTGAAAGAAAAGTCATAAATGTTTGATACTTTCAAATAATTCAAGAAATTAGTTTAAAAGGAAAGTGACTATTTCATCAAGGTTATGAGAACCGATCGATAAGGAGAATTTACTTCAACCACATTCAACAAATTTTGCAAGTATCATGGCATTCGACATTTTTGACAGCCCTATATTCTCCTTAATAAAATGGCATAGTTGAACGAAAAAATTGAACCATTCTTGACATGGTCCAAAACATGTTAAAGAGTAACAATTTGCCCAAAGAACTTTAGGGTAAAGCTGTCATATGTGCAGTTTATCTACAAAATTGATATTCTACATATGGATTGAAGGTGTGACTTTACAAAAAGCATGGATTAAGAGAACACCTGGTATCTCGCATTTGAGAATCTTTAAAAGTATTGCTTATGCTCATGTTTCTGACTAGAAAGCTAGAAGATAAAAGCAAAAGGCTCATTTTGATTGGGTATGGCTCCTCATCAAAAGCTTATCGATTATTTGATCCTAACATTTTAAAGGTGTATATAAAAAGAGGTGTAAGGTTCGATGAAGAAGGCATGTGGGAAGAAAGTTCGATGAATAAAACTCGTGATAATTCTAGTCGAACAGAGTCAAAGGATTATGCTTCACCTTTAACTCTAATATCTTTATCAAATCCATCATTAAAATCCTTTTCAAATGATGTTGATGAACCTATTATGCCAAGAATAAAGAGATTATCCAAGATTTATGAAGCCACCAATAAACTGCATCTCGTATGCCTTCTTATTGACTGTAAGCCACTTGGGTTCGTGACGTTGTTAAAGAAGGAAAATGAAGGAAAGTCATAAAAGAAGAAATCGAAATCATCAAGAAGAATCAAACATAAAAGCTTATTGTTCTTCCAAAAGAAGAACGAGAAAGGTGAAGTGACAAGGTAGAAGGCAAAATTAATCGCAAAAGGGTACAAGTAAAAGACAAAGATCAATTATGATGGGGTATTTACTCTTGTTATTTGCATGGAAATAATTCAATTAATCATTTCCATTATTGCACAAAACTTTTGGCAAATTTATCAAATGGATGTCAAATCAACTTTCTTAAATGACATTTTTTACGAAGAAATTTATATCGAACAACTTAAGGGATTTGTTAGGAAAGACCATGAAGACAAAGTACTAAAATTAAAAAAAAAAAAAAACTCTTTATGGACTTAAACAAGTACCAATAGCTTGGAATTTAAGAATCAATGCCTATTTTAAGGCAAAAGGATTCTCTCAATGCCCTTATGAACATGCATTTTACTTAAAGTAAGAAAAAAATGTTATATTGGCTTGTTTATATGTTAATAACCTTGTTTTATGGAAAATAATCCAATAATGATCACATCAATGGTGAAAGATTTTGAGATAACTAATAATGGTCTCATGAATTATTTCCTTGGTATTGAAGTGAAGCAAAATAAAGTTGGGGGTTTTATTTCCTAAAAAGGATATGCTAAAAATGTCCTTAAAAAATTTGACATGAAGAATTGTATACCAATTAATACACTGATGGAATGTAGAGCCAAATCTTTAATGTTTAATGAAGGTGGTAAATCAATTCATGGAGAAACTAAAGTCCTCTCATCTTAAAGCTGCAAAGTAAATAATTTGATACGTCAAAGGTACTCTTACTCATGGTTTACATTATTACCATTCTAAGCCTTCTTAGCTTAGAGCTTATTGAAACTGTGATTATAAGGGAGACATTGATGATCAAAAAAGCATTATAGGCTTTGTATTTTTCTTGTGTGACACGGCTTTCACATGGTCATCGAAGAAACAATCAAGTGTTACTCTATTGACATGTGAAGCTAAATATATAACAGCATCCTCGTGTGTTTGTCATGCATTATGGTTAAGAAAGCTTCTCAAGATATTCATATAGAATAGATTAAATTGACAAAGATTTTTATTGATAATGTTTTAACTATTGTTTTAACAAAAAATCCCGTGTCACATGAACGAAGTAAACATATTAACATTCGATATCATTTCATTCAAGAATAAGTGAAAGAAAAAGAAATTAAAGTGGTACATGTAAAGATGAGAGATCAAGTAGTTGATATTTTTACAAAATCTTTCAATATCGATATATTTCAAAAATTCAAGAATCTCTTTGAAATGATTAATGGAAGATATATTTTAAAAAATTAAGAGTCTCCTTTAATGATTAATGGAAGAGAATTTAGTTTAAAAGAAAGTATTAGAAATTAAATTGTTGTGAGAAATTAAATTAAATTCATAAATATTGATTGAAGGAAGATATTGATGACCTTTCAACTTCCAAGATATTGACATGTGAAATGATCATCATTGTGGTGTTGTACTCAAAAAGTATTTTTATATTTTGTCTGTTCTGTACCAATGTCAATAAACGTTTTGAAATCTTTGGCTGACTCGTTAGAGTTTAACCTTCAAAATTTCTTAAACAACAAAGAGGGCCCCGTGCATTTAGCATACAAAAGAGTCTGATCGATAATTGCCGACGCGACGTGATGTGCCATATTAACAACGATTCAAACCTAATGGTTTCATATATATATGATGCTTCGTTCCTTGACCCCACGAATCTATTCCACATGCTTCTTCTTCGTCTTCTTTTTTGGAGTTGTATTTGTGGTTAGGGTTTCCTTAGACCTGCCCGTCTGATTAGGTTAACGTCACAGTTTCTTAAGAGAGATTAGAATTTACCACCAGAAGAAATGAAACAAACTTCTTTTACCATTCGAGGCCACATCTGTTGATGTTAGTAGGAGATAATACGTACAATATAAGTGTGAGAGAAAATTGTACTTCTTATACCCAAAAGTGAGAGCTATATAAACTTATTATTAATTACGTGATAAACCATTGATATAGACATGTCGTCCGGTCACTAGTTAGTGATAATTTTGGCAATCAGATGTCGCATATGTAAGTATAGTATAGCTCTGAATTATGAAAGCTTGTGCTTTAGACATGTTTACAAAATTAATTCCCCAACTGCATGGAAGAATACAGTTGCTGTGATTGTGGGACTGAGGAGAGGAGGAGAATCTTTTACAATTTCTGCTTTTGCAGTGGTACGTACTGCCCCATTGATTGGTAGCTGTCGTTGTTTTCTTATAGTTCCATTCATAATTTATGCGACTTCTAGCTACCAGCTGCATTCATGCCCCGATGCATATATATATATATATATATATATATATATATACATCTAACAGTCCAACGTAATTTTCTTAAGAGGACCACACCTCCAACATTCACTCCTTAATTTGGTATCTCTTTCCCATTGTTTCTTTATTATTATTATTATTATTATTATTATTATTTTACTTATCTTTTCCTTCATTGGAATAACTATAAAGCGTGCGTGCATGCATGCGTAAGCACAGATAATAATAAATTAAAGTTTAACGTGATAACAAATAGATCGCTAAGATATAATTTATCATTAAGTTAGTGAAAATAAATAGTCAAATCACCAATCAATCAACTTATATATATATATATATATATATATGTAATGGATTATATTCATCTCCTTGGTGTCACACTGAAACTAAGAAAGTTTTGAAGAAACTAAAGATATTATATATATTAATCAAAGAAATTATATATCAGGTGGACTCAGTTTATCATGATACGTAAATCGAGAGTCTAGCGTGCAATGACACATGAATATTCAAAACTAAGTTATTCGTTATGTTAGAGGAAAGAGTTTGTGGACTAAATGCCAAAAGTGCCAATGAATTTTAAGTCCCTTTACCTATCCAAAGAAAGTTACAATCATGTCTGTATGTCATGACCCATCTTCTCTTCTCGATCAAGAATGACAACCACAAGAATTGATCTGATCATGAACTCTAAGTGCATTCACACGTGCATATGTACAAAAAGAAAAAATATATATATATTCTATAAATAAGGTCCCGCATCCTAGAGTCCACTTGTAATTTGTCGTCATCAACGCTTGTCTGCCGACTCCTAGGAAACAACGGTCTCATCATCATCTAGACCATCTATTTGCACCATGTTGTATCAATACCATACATGGACTTCCATGGAGACTTGGTGGAATCCGAAAAGAATACATTCTTGCAATTTATATGTTTCGAGAGCGCAACATGCAAATTTACACGGAAAGCTACTTAATTTTTTCACATCCCGTCGTCGAGACGAACAACCTAAGTCATTCTTGGATTAAACATGCAGAGCAGGATAATTTGTTGAATGCTGTGGAGAAAAAGATCTAAGCTTTGGTTTGATGCGGAAGCTAACTCAATGAGAAAACAAAAAGAAAAAGAAATCAAAACATCCCCCCAACTCCCAAAAAAAACAAAGGAACTCAGTAAAAGGACCACCGTGGAATGAGGGGGAGCTCCAGATCAGAGGGAATTTGTAGCGCATGTGTGTGTGTGAGATATATAGATATTCCTTATCCACTTTAAATATGTAATTAATGATGTTAGAAGGATTATTTACTCAAGTGTATAACTAACAAAGATGATAACGAATGTAGCCATGCACATAAAGAGATATATATATATATATATATATATATACATGCAAACATTTTTCTACCTAGAGAATGCGAAAATTACTGAATATATCAACTAAATAAAGGCATCCGAAGTCAAAAAAAAAAAAAAGACAGGACATCTATTGAATATTATATGACATGTATTAGAGAAATTCATATGGATGTGATGGATTTTTTTTTATTTTATTTTATGGGTTTTCTTGGTGGTGGTAGGTTAAGTGGGATGAAAGAAGTTAGGTTGGATGCACGTGAAATTTTTATCACCTTTTGAAGGTCACGCGTGCCTTTTGTTTTGTTTTTATGTTTTTCATTCGTTTTCTTTCTATAGTCTTTTCCACTTTTCAGCCTTTTTGTTTGTTTTTTGTCTTTTCGTCCTCTTCTGCCAGAATGGATGGATCACACGCAACTATGAGGAGGCGGAGAGAGAGAGAGACACTTCGGTACATGAATTGGGCCCCATCACTCATCCGTGTTGGAACGAGGTTAGAGACAACTAATACATAACATTAATGAAATAAAATAAAATAAAATAAATGGGGTTGAGAAGGGTGGGGATGATGGTAACTTTGGTCGGTCTTATGTCAAGAGGCCAGCCACAAGCAAAAAAAAAAAAAAAAACTCTCAGAAATGAAGCGTGTATCCTATGCCGTATGCCCAGTTCAAAAAATAAAAAATAAATAAAAAAACAGGAGAGCGGGGGTTTTTGGGGTTGGGGGGGGGGGGGGGGGCGGAGATGTTGGTATTGTAAAAGCTACAATTTGGGAAAATCTGTGCTCTCACATGAATCCGTAGTTCAATCCAATCCCAGACTACTGGGACTGGGAGTTGAGTCGAGCCGAGCGCCCTCACCAATGAGCCTAAGGACCTCTCCTGCATTTACAAAGCCACCATCACCTTATATTTAGCGCATACCTATTTCCCCGAGTGGTATGAACCGTCAGGTTGAACCCATTGGAGTAATATTTTGGTTGGATGATATGGTCCTTGAAAAGTTATTTAATTTGAATAGAGGTTGGGGGAAAAAAAAAAAATAAATTCCTTAGCATGGTTACCTTAATTTTAAGCATACCAAGCGATACATATACTTTTATGCACAATTACTAATGGGGTTATATTGTGGAAAAAGGGATTCATATCTAAATCCTTTCTTTGGAGGAAGGGAAGACTTGGTAAAGATGTAATAATTGTCAATATTGATACGGGTAAGCAATGTTGTGAAAGATTTTCTAATTTTTTTTTTTATTGTAGCTTGTTTCCTATCAAGGTTTTTGTAGAAGTCAATTCAATTCGATTGATTTACATTATTGAATCTCGTCATTAATCACTAATTTGCTATGGATTCTTTTAAGAATAATTGAATATAATTCTCTTGTTTTATAGAGTCCTTTTTTAGGTGGTAAAAAAAAAAATGGGAATGAATTCCATCCAATTCTTTACCTATTTTGATAAAAATTAACAATTCCATCGCTTATCCTCTCTTTTTTTTTTTTTTTAAGTGTGGAATGCGAAAGGTGTGTAAATGTTTTCATTCATTCAATGGTTGCCCAGTGAACAACAACAATTGTTAACCATATAAATGTCCCAGGATGCTACTTGGGGCAAGTTACTTTAAATAATAAGGCTGCTTTGGCCGAATTGGCTAAGGTGCACGCACCTTCGTCCTGATTCCTCCTTTTTACACCTCACGTGACATGGACCTCCATGCAACGCACACCTGGTTTCGACAGCAACAGGTTATGTGAACCCTTTTTGTTTTGTTTTGTTTTTTTTTTTTTACCCTTTTTCTGTAAATAGTTTATGTTTGTTCAAGGGTTGGAATTCCGATCGCGAAATACCAAGAAGGAAACTTTGTTGCAGTAGCCAATGTGTTTGGTCGTGGCAATGGAACTGCCAAAGGAGGGTCACCAAATGCCAGAGTAGCAGCTTACAAAGGCATGCTGCTGGGAGTTAGAACTTGGCAATACGTGTATGGATGGGGGTCGAAGTGATCTCGCTTTCGCATCAAGCTGAAGCGTGCAAAAGGCTTCACATGTGCTTATAAATATATTGAAATGTATTTATACTTATTATACTCCAAAAAAGAGCTAGAGGGGGCCCTTCACATAGCCTTCTTTTGAGTTTTCCACCTTTACAAAGTTTATGATAAGTGGTGTCTTGTAAACTTTATGACGCAAAGTTTTCATTTCCAGCAGGTGGCGCTGGCCTGGCTTAGGGAATTCTATTGGTGCCTTCCATGCCATTCAGAGGGGAGCGTTGTTGCGGTTGCTTCTGCTGGTAACATTCTTCTAGTGGCACCTAGGGACGTAACGAGTTGTCGCACCCTTGGATGCTAACTGTGGGGTGCTACCACAGTTGATCGCCAGTTTATTTTCAATGTGACGCTTGGAGATGGGAGGCGAGCTTTGCCTGGTATAATTCCATGCTAAGGAAGCTAACGTGATAATTTGTTGTCAATTTTCCCTTCACTAAGGAGGTAAGCCTTTCAGCTTATGCAAATCTCAGCACAAAAATTTAACCTATTAATCACTGGCAAGAAAGCAAAAAATAATTGAGCTGATATTCCCTGAGTATTTAAACATTTTTGAAACTCAAATCTCTTTTTCTATGGCTAAGTTGTGGAGTTAGAACCTCCAATTTCACCGTCACAAGCGGTAGCTGCTAGGCCGACGGTTCAACCATTGTTGTAATGTAAATGCTCGGCGAGTTACTTTAATAAAAGCTGCTGCTTTGGTTGAATTGCTTGGGTGGCACCTTCGTCCTGATTCCTCCCATTAAGCTCCACGTGACATCATGGACGGCTATGGAACACACCTTATCGTAAACCACCCTCTTATTTATTTATTTATTATTATTATTATTATTTTCCCTTTCTTTGTCTTGGTTAGTTCAAGGACTCAAATTCTAGTGACGAAGTACCCAGTGAAGCTTACAAAGGCTATAGAGTAGCAGCTTACAAAGGCGTGCTGGACTCAACTCGCTCCAGAATGCCACAGGTGCAGACATTATGGCTGCTATGGATGATGCAATGTACGAGTGGGTCGATGTGATCTCGCTTTCCCCTTGGTAGCGAGGGGGAGTACTTTAGCGATTGCTGCCTTCCATGCTGTTGGGAGGGGCATTGTTGAGGTTGGCTCTGCTGGTAATAGTGGGCCGGCACTTAGGGAATTCAGGCAATGCTGCTCCTTGAAAGCTAACTATTGGTGCTGCAACATTTGATCGCCAGTTAGAGATGGGAAGCTATTCAATGTAATGAATAATATTTGCTCTGCTGAAATGTTCAAAGAACAAATTATAATGCACATATTGAAGTTTATGATCAGCGCCTCGCCTAAATGAAATTGGGCATACACTAATTATATTCAATAGATAATTTGCTGCCAACTCGATGACATTAACAAGATAATCTGCTAAGTCACCGCAAGGCACGAAAAAAAAAAAAAAAAAAAAAAAAATCAAATCATCCCCCAAAATAGCCACCCTGGAAACGAGGGGACAGCTCCATTTCGAGGGAATTGGTAGCACTTTAATGTCATAGGAAAGTTACGAAACGACTGGATTCCACCCAAATGTGGACTGAGGTTATTACCTACTCGAGTCGATGTGGATCTTGCTCAAGCATACCCATTAGATTACAAATTGCACAGTTCACTAAATGGGCTTTGTCTCGAGGCAACAAGCAAAACCTGTTCCCCTGCCAATAAAAAAGAAGTTATGCCTATATTGTAAAAGCGGCAAGCATATGTATCCTCCAATTAACAGGTTCGAATGGTAAAAATGATGGGACAAAATGCTCAAAAAGGATGCCCCTACCTTCAGATTACAATCTCTGATTGTGTTTTTTCTTCTTTCTTTTTTTTTTTTCAAAAAATATGTACTTAAATGATCATATAAGGATAAAAGTAACCATCAAAATTTCCATTTACAATGGTGCTAAAAAAAAATGAAAAGAAAAAGGCACTGAAAACAAATAGTTATCTGATCTGGGAACATCTTTTTAGCTCTCTTTTGATGCCTTTGTAGTTGACATCCGTCGTGGACACATTCAGAATGCCTGATTGCTCGTCAACCTTCTCCACGAGGAGCTTCAGTAAAGGGACCCTGGAAAGGGTTTTGCATGACCCCACCATCATCAGTTTTTTCTGCAGAGACAATTTGTTCAATGTTAAATATGTCTGCAGAACATAGGTACCCAAGAACTAAAGATCATAAATCAGCAGCAAAATTATCAAGCAATCCATATCATTCACCCAACATAATATGAAGAGTTCCTGTATGAACTGCTAAGTTAGAGCATAGAATGATTGAGACCGTCTGACAGCTTACCTTGGCACGGGTGATTGCGACATTCATTCTATGCCAGTCTCCAAGCAATGAAGAATTGCAGTTTTTCAGATTTTCACCAGACCTAACAAATGACACTAGTATGCAGTCCTTATCTCTTCCCTGTACAAAAATAAAATGATAGCATACAAGAGCCCAAGATTAAAAAATAGCACGGGCAAGGGCAACCCCAATGTCACATTTTCTGGAATAAGGGGGAGAGAAAAAGCACATGGTGTGCAAGAAATTGGACACAATTCCATTACAAGTCATATCATTCATAAGACTTCACTGAAAAAATACTGGCAATGATTAATTTTATAAATTTATCAAACATATAAATAAGTACCAAAAGGGTAAAGAATGTGCATTAATGATGTAATCTGTGACTTGGCCTAACCTGATATTTATCAATAGTATGTATTTCCACAGACTTCATGTTAATGGCAGCTCGGATAAGATTTGCCTGGGAGTTATAAGGGGTAATGATGCCAATATCTTCAACTTCAACCCCACTTTTAATTAATTCGTGTGTGACCTATGACAAAAACAGAATGGGAAATCAGTCCAAGTTAGTCATATTGCTTGCACCACAAAAGAAACAAGATGTAATTTTTTTTCTTTGGATGGCAAGTACCATCCACAAAATTTGCAAGTTGAGATCTAACCTCTGCAATCATGTAAGCTTCAATTGGGTTATTCAGAGTTTTGGAATCTCTTGCCTCAAAAGCAGGCAACATATCTGAGTTATGGAAGGCCAATTGGTGAGTAAAAGGAGTCATCTGAAATATCATGACCTCAATATTAATGATGCAGAAAAAATGAAAATATTATTGCAAACCTGTGTTAATGAATACAACAGGCCTGCTTGGATTCAGAGCCTGCAACAAAAATTACAGTAACAGTTTCAAGGATAAAACATTGATTTTGATTCTTATTGAACAGGCTTTCACAGAATTTTTGTACTTTAGTACAGAAATGTTCATGATGGCATGGTAATTTTCAAATAGAAAAGATGTAATGACAATGCACGCCAAAATCTCTAAATTAAATAAACAATTTTATTGGGGATAGATGGTCAATGATAATACCTAACACATCAAGTTGGTTAGGTCAAACTTGGCCAAGAAAGATTCAGAGAAGAATCAGGATTGGGAAAAAATAAAACAGAACTCATGCTGGAAATAAATAAGAAAACCTGACCAAGCCATTGCCAAGTTTTGATCTCTCACATAAGCATATGCCTGCAATGAGATATATACCACAAATATTCTACAAACATGCATGAGGAGAAGAAAGCTCTAATTTGCAGATCAGCAGAACAAATGCTACATGCTTCTCACAAATGAACAACCAAAGTTCAAATTTTACAAACATGAGAAAATTATGGGCCCAAAACATGCACATCAACAGCAAAATATGTGGCAATTCATGTGACAAAACGTGCTTACCTCTTTTAGCCACAATGAACAAGAACTTAAACTTGATAGCTTAAGCTTTGCATTAGCTATGTCAAAGGAACCACAGCGCAATCTGTCACCATATATCAAGGCATTTGATAGCTCCATAATCCCTTGACACATTCGGTACTGCATGGAAGAAATTAACTTGAACCATTGTGAGAATGGCAAGAATAGCAGCTTTGCAACAATTGATTTTAGAGATACCTGGCTTTGCAAAGCTGAAATTGATTGAGGATGTGCCTCAGAAAGCCTGCAAAACAAACTTATTCCCATTCCATTCTCCCGAGCTTCTGTACTCTAGAATTTAGTTTATACAATAGTTTTAATGAGTGAGGACTATTGACAAGGGGAACTCAAACAAATAAATTGAGAAAAAATATTGCACCTGGACAAGCGGAGGCAGTTGATAGTGGTCACCAACCAAAACAAATGTGGAAGCAAGCATCAGGGGTCCCAGAGAAATCTTATAGGACAGGGAACAGGTGAGTGGTACTTAATTTCAGCTCATACAATATATAATCAGTTAATTATTTTCACAACACAAAGCACATGCCTGCATGAAAAATGGCATAAAAGATCTCCCAGGTTTACTCCTCTGTTTTTCCAACATGAATAAGAAATCTTCAAGAATGAGTATCAGTGTTTAGGTGTGCGTGTGTGCATACATTGCACCATAGATCACTTTACAAACATTAGATGCATCACATAAACTAAACAAAATGCTTACTGGGAGGGTGATCTGTCCAGCTTCATCCATGATGCATACATCAAATTTCTTGTTCGCAAGCAAGGGACTTGTAATTCCCAAACAGGTAACTGCAACTACTTTGACCTGATCTGATAGTAGTCTGATGTCTTCTACATTGTGCACGTTCATTGCTGGTGTAAAAGCTTTAGTTAAAATCATGTCAACTGATCATTACATAAGAAGAAATTGTAAATTATTTGTCTTTGCCTGAAAAGCAATTGGCCCGAACATCCTCATGGACAGCTTCATGTCTTCCAATACGTAAAAAATCAATGCCCTACAGCAATGCAAAAGAATATAATAATTTATTTATGTCAAAAAGAGAATAAATTTTTAACCCACGATCAGAAGATTAGAATTATCATTTTATGTTTAGGTCCACCACAATTTGAATTCAGGATTATCCACATGCCTTAAGTCCTGCATGGTTTGACAAATCCGGCACTTCCAGCAAAGACTGGCCAAAGTGATAAGTAGCTTGAAATGCATGACAGAACAAAATAATTTCTGGCCTTTATCCTAAAATACCATTAGGTGTGCATTAAAATTTGGAACTATTTTCTATCATCAGAGTTAAATACCTCACACACATTTGCATGACTACACAAAACCCAGCATACTCTTACAGGATTGCAAATATCAAGACATTAAGCATTTATAGAAGAAACCTGATATCCTAAAAAATTTCCTAAAAGATGAAAGATAACCTGAGCTTTTAATTTGATTAATAAAGTGTCAACAGCTGAATTCGTGTAAGATGTTAGCAAGATGGAAGCACCTCTGATCAACAAGGCTTTCACAGCATGCACCATTGTACTTGTCTTCCCAGTACCAGGCATACCTAGTATTAGAGCATAATCTTTAGCTGTAAGAATCTGAAACAACAAATGTATGAAAATTAGTGAGCATGGGCTTTTATGACATCAAAATTTTTCTAGACATAAAAGGAGAGCATGGCAGACCTTAAGAATTGCTCGACGTTGATCACTGTTTAAACTCTTCACTGACCAAATATAAGATATAGCTGGATCTTGGCTAAATATACCTCCACTATCAAATCTTGGAGCCTATGAGCAAGGCACATTTGCAGAGCCAAGAAATGAAAAACATAAATGTCTGTAACTACTTGGTGTCTGTGTGTAAGTGAGTGTGTGTCTGTGTTGTGTGTGAGTGTGTGTGCATGTATATGTTGTGCATATAGACACATATCTCTGTATAAATACAAAGAAATGTAATCTTGTTAAGCCACTACTTGACACTCACCTTAAGGTCAACAATCATCTTCCTAAGGTGGGAACTCTGTGCACTTTGTAGAAAAAGTTGTACAAGATTGAACCTGCCATTCATGCAACCATCTAATCACAATCCTGAACCCTTGTGGTACAGCCAAGATAAAGGTCTAAGAGTTTGGGATAGATGAGTATTCAGAATGCACCTCATCACTGAAAATGATGTCATTGCTTCATCCTTGTCAATCCGCCAAACCTTCTGAAGTAATTCATTTGCTTCTGAAAAGGAATTACTGCCTGGAAGTCTTAATCGCTTTGAAAAAGAGATCTGAAAGTAACAGTGAAACATTCATCTTGTAATTACTTGTATCCAGAACCAAAGAGGCTATATATCTACCTGAACAATGTGACGATGGTATGGTGCAGGTTAACATTTAGTGAACAAAATCTTGAGCATGCAGTTTGCGAGTTTACATAGAGAGAATTAAAAAAAAAAAAAAAAAAAAGTGATATTCTGCTTACAGAAACATGGAATTGATTGATATCTGTTATGACCCCACTTGCAACAGTCTGCAGGCCAGATTCAGTACTAAGGATCTACACCCAGGAAACAGGGAAGTTAATGATCCATGAAAAACCATATATGAATGTAAAGATAACTAATAACAATTAACTGTTTAGTGGAATTAAAGAAAGTGCTAGTTATTGGATGCTATGCAGAATAAATTGGAAATGGAAAATAAACAAGTGCATTCAAATCAAAGAAAAGTCCACTCAACTACGTAGGCCAAAAGTTGGACAAGATACCAACCAGTTACAGGAGGAGCAATATAGCAATAAAAACACTAAGCAAACTCTTAGCATACAGGCTGACCCAAGGCCTTAAGTTTGGGATTCAAAAGAAAAATTGAAATGCCTTGTGATAAAGGCAGAGAATTGGACAAATCTTGCTATCTATGCATATCAAAAGAAAAAATTGGAAAATAACATCAGCCAAGGAAAAGATCACTGTGGACCATGAAACACAAAATCTAGGCAAATGAAAGTTCTCTCAAAATGGTTGAATAATTTTTACCAAAGCAAACCTAAATGCAAAATGGTCAGATATTTTTCTTTATGGTTGAACTTACAAGAGAACAGAATAAACATCACAAAAGACTGTGAACTAGCTGTATTTTGGGGAGTACTTTCCTCTAAAACATTCATATTCATCCCATGACTTTGTATCTAAACAGAGGAGCATACAAAACTCACCATCTAAAACAGATAAATAAAGAAAAATGGAAAAGTCAGAGGTAGACATGTTTAAATCACACAAATCATGGAAACTGTGAACTGTAAAGTTGACATCCTAGCAAATGAAAGATATTGAATAATATTCCAAGCAAATCTTGACTGCTGCTAACCCATGGTAACCCAAATCAAAATGATCACATATCAATCCACATATCCAACAAATGAGAATTACTGTACCACATAGTCTCCATTTTTCAGTGTATAATCCAAACCATTTGATGGAGAGGAGAGAGCACTCAAAGTATCCCCATCAGATGCAAGTGCAGGTTGAGAAGGCAATTTTTGGTGCACAAAACGGTAGATGAATCTATTGTCCTTGAGGTATGGAACTTCATCTGAAGTATCAAGAACAATATGAGAAAGGCAGCTAGAGGGATGATCACTCGTCAAATTACGAGAATGCCAGATATCCTTTTTTGCAAGCTGCAGTAACAAGCAAAAAGGATGTACATGTTATTTTAGGATGAAGTAGTTCAAGGGCTCCCACAACCAATAATAGCAAAAAGCTTCACCTGAATCTCTTGGGCTTCTAAGTCAATTAGCCAATCCCAATGACGAAGGAAAACATAATGAGCAGTTGTAAGATGGTGAACATGTGAATCAAACAGATCACCCAGTCCACTACTATCTGTATTTCCACCATGTACCTACAACATTCATAATTAGACCTAATGGTTAATCATCCTACCAAATGAGAATAAGAACATGAAACTATTAGGCCCAAGGATGAAAGGTTACCTTATGATAGATGGTACAAACATCAAGGTGACGGCAGCCACTGCACATGCTTGGGCTCTAAAATTCGAGAATGACAAAGAATTTAATATGAAACATCTACAAGATCATGTAACTACTTGTTTAGAAAGAAAAAGGCATACTCGCAGCATTGGGGGCAATAGTTGCATTGTTGATGCTTTAAGAATGTCATCGGCAAGCTCATTACGACGCATGATCAGCCCAACTACATCAGACCTCCGCACAGAAACCCCCTTGATACATGTTAACAGAAATTTAATCACCTCAAAATAGAGTGATAATTGACACAGATGCATTTGATTATACCTGTGTCTGATCTGACTGGAGATAATATAGAAGACCAGAATCAATCTGCCTCATATACCTGAAAACATGACAAGTACAAAACATTAAAAGAACCAATCCTCAAGGTACACCATACATCACAGGCTACCAAAAACATATCCAGTGAACCAGCCCAGTACCCTAATTTCCTACAAAAAAAAAAAAATTGAAAATCCATACAAACCTCTCAGACATAAGTATTGTGTACAAAATCACTTGGGCACAGTGTTCCATAGATGACTGCTAAAAAAAGCAAGTATGAGCCAAAAGGATAAGGACGAACGTGTGTACTCTTGAATTTGATCAAGCAATTCTTCACACAAAATTTAGCAAAAGCCCAATACTTGCCTGACCATTGGGAAGTTTTCCAGTTTTAAACTCTAGTGGCAAAATTTTTTCATGTGCACCATTTCTGGTTGACTCTTCTTTTACTCTGACAGAAGCATCAATCATTCCTTTCAGCCCATATTTTGGGGCCCATGCCATCTCCTCAATATCCATGACCTACAAATTACATGGATTATATTTAAGAACTTTGTCATAACCAACACTCAAGCAAATGGTAATTCAAGAGTCATACCTGAAAACTACAAGTTCATATTACAGTTATGAAATTTATGAACACAGGAAGCAGGTGAAAGGAGATTTGTGATACTGGTGTAGAACATGAGGAATACAATGATGAAGGATTTGGTTCTTCACAGCCAGGGTGGTTCGTGCTAAAAAGAATGGGTAAAATAGAGGCCAACCTCAATTAATTTGACATTAATGCTTAGTCAAGTTGAATTGAGTTGAGTAATAAAATTCATCTTGTTTAACATTTAAGCACACAGTGAAGGATTAATAGATGTGTACTAAATTTGCAGGCTGCCTCAACATATTGGCACAATCTCTCACTTGTGAGCACCTTTTGCAGAGTCCACATAAGAATTTGTACAAGCAATAACTAAACTCATCTAAGTCTCATTACTACAGTGTACGTAAATTAAATAGATACTTCTTTCAATTTCCTTTATTTAAAACCAAATTCCCTGTCACCATTATGACACTAAAAGTCCTTGCACTAAAATCCTTTTAGATTTCACCCTTCCTTTTTATTGCCCAAGCACAACCACATTACAAAGGACTATGTTAGGCACTGCAAAACAGAAGCCACCTCACCTACACTATCATATATTTAAAAATTAATAAGTTAGACGAGTAACCTCTGCTATTCTTATCTTTTTCAGCCCATTATCAGAGCCAAAATCAATGGATGCTTCAGAGTCCTGCCAAAAAATCATCTGGTATCAGCCATAATGTAAAGTTCTACGGTAAGGATCCAAACACAATCCCAATGTTTGACATGAACATAAGATCCCCCAACACTACACATTGTACAACAGAACCATAAGCTCCATGAACACTTACATGAAATTTGCTTAGTATAGTTATGATTATTAAACCAAAAGGAATTGAAAAGGATAAACGATAATGTAATTACATGTCATAACAAATAGATATTTTACATTCTCAAATACAGGAATTAAGAACATAACTGATAGATTAATTAATATAGAAAGATAATTGAAAGCAGGCAGTTTGTGACATGCAATAATGCTCAAATAGTATCCACCATGCTCAAAAATGAATGAACAGAAAGATTGGGATTACAAAAGGTCAGATTTGAGCACTCCAAACCCACTAATGGCTTGAACCAAACGAACCTCTATACCAAAAGATGAAAAAGAAAAAAACATGTGTAGGATGGATGAAACAACTGCAAACCTCTGAATTTTTGAACAGGAAAATCCATTTCAAAATTTTTGGAACAGCCTCAATCAAGGTCTTCAGCATATCACTTTCATTAACTGAAAAATTGTAGATATGGAAGAGTCAGAACTTTGAAACAACATGACCAATAATATTAGAAACTGAAACTAAAAAATTATAAATCATTGAACCTATTGTTTTGCAACACAAAAATAAAAGAGTTTAATGCTCCACTGATAAATATTCACCTCCACATGCATACAAGCTTTCAATATTTTTCAGGAGCACCATTCTTGCATAGTCCTCCAAGAAGTCAGTTGTAGGATTCTTCTCCATAAGTCCAGCCTGTACAAGGCATCATAAAAAATATATGGCATTGAAGCTTCTGAAGAATGACCAAAAACTTGAATGAAAATATTAAGCAGATTAAGCAAGGACATGTTTCAAACCATGAGACCTGAAAAATTTGGTGCAGCAAGGTACCAATTAATGCCGGAGTTGAGTGGTCACCACATTTTAGTCTCTCATCCAGGACACTTCGCCTGGAGCAACTGAAACTAGCTGCAACCTAATAAGTATTCTGATGTATTAGGAGAAACTATACTAAAACAAACACATAAAATTAATTTAAATCTTAATGAGCAATGGACCAACAGATAGTCACTCAGTAAACCGAGTTGAAAAAACTGAACTCAACAAAAATTAGCAAAGAAAACTTGGCACAAAAAACACCACCAAAACAAAAGGCTTGTATTACCCTTGTTCCAGAGATGAGAACATCTGGATGGACAATTAACAGATTATTGTCATGGTCCACATCACATTTTCCCTGGCCATCAAAGTCACCAATCACATTCACTGTATCTCCAGGTGCAATGACACTGTAAAACCTGAAAAAGATCCATAGAAAAGCTTTGAACCTAATCTTCATGGTTTGGTCAATGAGTGTAACAACTGATCAGGATACAAGTCTAGGTTGGATTCATGTTGATCAGACATGGCAAAGCAACTTTTTTTTTTGGGGGGAGAAACTTTTAGCCGTTTCCTTCCAGAAGAAGTAAAACCAAAAGATGAATTGATGAATGTCTAAAAGGCAATCAGGAGTCTGCTAATTCATATAGTCTCTTCCAAGCTAAAGAGTTTGCAAACTGTCTGGTAACCTAGTTTTTGAAGTATGGTTGCTTCCTGCAGCTTTAGGGCTGCTATCAGTAATTAGATTGTGATGATTTGAAATTCCTAAATGCAACTTGTTTTCTTGAAAGAAGGCCTCAGACCTTTAAAACAAATAAGTGAAGTTAGGCAAAAAAACTTACCACTCTTCCCATAAGAAGACAGCTTGTTCCTCTCCACTTTGCTCATTCAACAAACGAAGAACCTGAAAAGCAATTGATTGTTCTGAAAACCTCACCGGGAGAAGAAAAGCAATAAAACACATAGGCCTGTGTACAAAACCTTGCACGGGTGTTGAGCACCAGATGAACCAGTAGGTTTATGCTTCTCAGAAACCTAGACACATTCAGGCAATTAGACTTCTAGTACTCGTTATGTATAATAACAGCCACTCAAATCGAGCAGTCCATACCTCCAGTACAAGAAAACTACAATTTGATGATGATTCAGTGGCCTTTTCTGGTGGACCCATTGCTGCTATTTTTTTCACAGGATCACCTCCAATAACTGGTTCATTATCATTTGTATCTTGAGTTTTAGGTGAGTAACCATTAGTGTCACTAGACAATGATCCATCGACAGATATTGCATCTTCCACTTGATCCAAAAGTTCAAGCAATGCCTGAAAGGATTTTACGAAAACGGGAAGTAAAGAAAAGCAGACTGCCAAATACAATTGCACAGTATGAAGACAAAAATGAACATTCACATGATTAACAATTCAAAGCTTGACAAGCTAGTCAACAAGTAGAATGAGAAGACAGATAAACCGCTAGACAACAAGAGAAAGAACTATGTATTAGCTTTTCTATTGATTGTATAGACTTTTGCTTGTATCAGATTAATTCATAAATGTGTGAATTCAGCTTTTTGAAAAACAAAGAAGGAGAAAAAAAAGAGAGAGAGAGCAGAAGGACTGACGAGATTTGAACTAAGAGTGTAATTATAAACCTTCTTATGCTGCCTTAGACCCAGTTGATCAGGTACTCCGTTGCATTCTACAACATTTGCAAGCTGCTCTTAACAGCATCAAACAGCAAGAGAAATTAGTGAAATCAATTGGAGCAAAAGAAAAGAAGGAAGTAACTTCAGTGTCACATCACCCAATAACCATTAAATGACAACTAATGAATGCAGCATTTGGTAGGTGCACTCAGATTATAAGAGGCAACTACCCTATCATGACAATAAGATAGAGATGGCGGAGTCCTAAATGGACTCTGATGACAGGTAAGCGAGCTGCTGCCGTTGGTCAACCTCTCGTCTCCAGCTGCATCCTGAAATGGGTTTACTCTTTTCAAGCCAACTTTATTTGCTGACACCAAAGGCCTTTCAGCAGCTGCCTTCTGTCTTGGTGAAGGAGAAAGCCACCTCCCACCTTATTGGCTGTGCCAAGAGGAGCCTGTACCACAAATCACAAGAAATACGATAACAAATTTAATAGAACCCAAGAAAAAGAGAAGAAAAGGAAATGAAATTCAACCAATGGTCTTACATTATCAAGAGAACAATGATTGATGGCAAAAGAAGTAAGCTTGGAAGAAGATGTCAATGCTTTAACCACATCCGGCATTTGCTTGGAAACTGCCAGGAGTCTTTCATTGACAGGAGAAATCTTCCAAGTGACCTCCTCAACCCCATCATCCTGGCTCTGCTTTATCAACTGTTACAAAACACAATTTCAACAGTAACCATAATATAAAAAGGACTAGCCCTTTTGAGACTTGATAAAATCAGTAAAAATGATGAGAACCCGTGGATTAAATGCAAGGAAAGGAAATTTGAGATAGTAAAAGACAAAGGTGTTAATCCGGTGGTGGGCATCGGCCAACAAGCCACTCGTAACAATTTCTAGTATCGCATAATATACATTAGAGCTATTAACGGTACACATCAAAAGGGGTGGCAACTGCAATTAACCGGTTCCCTGGGATAGCTTTCAGCCGCACCCGTGTTTCCATAGAACAACTTATTGTTCTTCTTCTTCTTTTCTTTTTTTTTTTTTTGCTATACATTTTATTAATCCTTGATAATAAAGAAATAGAAAAGGGGGAAGAAGGGTGGGGGGAGGGGGGAGGCAGGGAGAAAAGCAAAAATAAAGCACCATTCTAGGGGAGAACTTGAAGCGGTCAACGGAGACGGACTTGGAGAACTGAGGAGGAGAAACCTTGGGCAGACTTTCCTCCTCGACATCAATATCAATCGTCATAGGATTTCGCGAATCAGAGCCAGAAGCTTTCGAACTACGATCGAGGTTAGGGTTTGGAGGCGACGTGGGAGGAGCAACCGAAATGGGGGCAACTCCTCCGACAGGGCCAGGGGGTTTCGGGGGCGCATCCGACGAGGAGGAGGAGGAGGAGGATCGGGCATTCTGAGAGTGGGAGTGGCGCTGGAAGAAATGCTTGATGCCGAACTTAGAAGGCTGCTGCTGCTGCTGCTGCTGTGAGGAGTTCTGGGTCGGGTGGTTCGACTTGGATTTAGGTTTCTTTCTCGGTGCCATCTCTCTCTCTCTCTCTCTCTCTCTCTCTCTCTCTCTCTGTGTTTACCTTTTTATTTTTTTTTTATGGATTAATTGCTAGCAAGTAGTGTTACGAAACCACTGCGTTGCACTCCAATTCGCCAGCCGGCGACTGCTCGGCGTTGCCCCACATATACAAGACAGCGTCATTTGCCAAAGGGAGACGATTAATTGATGTACGTATATATTATGAATTTCTTCTAATTACTTATTTTCCATTTCCCGCCCCAACTTCAATTCGCCCCCCCCCCTCGCATGGAGGGAAAATAACTTTGCAGCCGATGCGACGCCGTTACCTTCGTCCGTGAAATGCACGCTCGTCGTCGCTCCTGCCTGGCCTCTTGTTGCGTGTTTTTGGTGTCACTGAATGGGGAAATTACCCGTTGTGTTTTGTTTATTAAAAACATATTCGCTTCTTTTTTTTTTCAAAATAAAAAAAATTTCATAAGAAAATCATTGTTTTAATTTTTCAATTTACAATAATAAAAATATTATTTATTTTTTATATTATTAAATCATGAAAATAACAATAAAATATAGTCAATCTAAATTAGTTATTACATTTAAAAAAAAAATATAGTACTTTCGTCCCATCCCATCCCATCAAGTGTCATAACCAAAACAGCATAATGGGTCAGAGGACATTACATGCCATTAGTGTTTAAAAGGCCCACACTTGGGAATTGGGCCTTTTGTCAAGTTGTATACCGAACCCTTCGATACAAATCGAAAGCTCAAGTGGTGACAAGCCACATGAAGCAGGCTGACCAGAGCGTTAGAAAGACTGTGGACAGCGCATAAGTCCATAGCATAATGACGGAACATTCACTCTCTCCTGCATTCACTAACTGGGTAATTGTGCCTGCCAATCATTACCAAGCAAATAAAGATCAAAGCTGAGACGTTCCCCCCCACCCCCCCAACACGCACAACATGGTAACCGGAAAAGATCGAGGATCGAAATCTAATGCAAAATTTGCGCATATGTTCGTGCCGTGTGTTCATGCATCCAAGGTTAGCAACCATACCTATATTCATAGCAGGAGGAACTGCATAGTGTAGCATAAGTGTGAACAGATACAAGGGATCTGACGTCACCATGCCATAATGGAGTGCAGCTTTAACTATGAGGATTCCTAGTGGTGGCAGCAGTAGAAACCTGATGACAGTGATGCCGGCGACGACAGACCAACCTGCTTCTGATCCTCTCAGACCTGAAAAGCAAAATTTTCATACCATTTGAATGTCACGTGGTATGTGCAAATGGATAGAGCTAGAAGACGGGTAGAGCTTCAAACACTCCCTTCGAATGGCAATGGAACCACCTCTGAGCAGATTTGCTCCCACTATCATCGTAATGCATGGAATTGCTGCCTCCCTGCAAATCATATGACGATATAAATGCATAAGAATCCCAATCCCAATTCAAAAAGCAAGCATTATTCCTCGACTTTTACTGTATTAAGTTAGCTAAATGACAAATCGCCTTCTTCCTGTCATCCAAGAAGGAAGGATTCTTGCTAAAGCTATCACCAAAGTTTTTGAGCAATCCACAAAAGTTCCAACCCTTTATGACAATCATTGATAACAGTAATTCAGTGTTCTATTCGTAACTGAAGGAATCTAGAACTGACTGAAGTCACTAAAGTGATTTACTGCAAAAATCAGCCCAGGGACAAAGTATGTAAGTGGCTGATGAAGTATGACAATCAAAACCTGAGGATTCCACCAGTAAATGAAAATACTAGAACATCATCGGGATTAGCAATGGTACCCCAGCAATGACGCTGAACTGTAAATCACCCCAAGGGGAGCACTACCACCAATCAGTATCTTTCGAATTGGGGATACCATACCGATTGTCAAACCAACAATCTGCAGAAGAAATCCAAAAATAGCCAGTAAACTGGCTGCAAGGTAAGCAGTGCAGCTCGATGTCTGCCTTGAGCTGTCAACATTGAGAAGATGAACTAATTTATAGCTTATCATGCTTGTAAGATGTTATGATCTATGAAGGCATGTTTATTTACCATGTAGCATTTAAGCATACAAGGGCAAGAACATCAGGCATCCACGGAATATAGATTTTTTTTCCGTACTAACAAGTAATATAGACCATAATCTTATGTATTCAATAAAATTAAAAGTCTTCTTTCTATTTTTTATGGGCATCTCGGAATAGTAATGCATCCCGTATATTCAAATATTGGTCTATTTTGTTCTTTAAAGTAAAGATCTCATGAAGTTGCAATCAGGAGTTCTCTACTTCTGTTTTGGGGTGCTGAGGTAGATTCAATGGCTAAGATGACCAACACAAAGTGTTGTAACAATATGAGTTTGACATGCAGATAAAATTGATAATTATGCTGGCCAAGCAAGAAAAAAATGTTTCTTTTGCAGAATATAATAACACTATGGGCATACTAATGCAATTGTGGACGGCGCCACCGCCCTTTTCAGGTTGATTTTGTGTGTAAATGCCTTGAAATATTGCACAGTCTTGTCAATTAGTGATGCCTGCTGGAATAAACATAAAATGGTATCTTGTTAGGCAACCAGAAATAAGCAGGTATTGCAAACAAGTACTGCAAACAGACAAAATGGCAACAAATGTGTTTCAATTACGGATTTGCTATGGAAACCATGCAGAAACTATTTAACAGGATTTCACTCTGAAAGAAGCTAGGCTATATGGTTATGCTCTTAGTACGAGCAATGTATAAGATAAACCAAGCCGTCAAGGAGCTCTAACCTAAGACAAAAGCAAACAAAGAGAAATGCTGGCAACTTCATAGAATTAAGATTGATGCCATCACGAACCCACAGAAAATATGATCCATAACTTGCAATCACTATAGTATGCTGGAGGTATCATATTCCTAACAATTTTGTTAAAGATTACATTGATGGGGAGAATTCAAGTGAATATCGACCTTTCCTTTCTCTTCATTTTCACTGTGATGTAGTTCGACCTGAGCTGAAGAATTCTCCATGCTTTGACAACCCTGTGGAGGAGGTAATGCTTCTGTATGGCTCTCTGGCATTATATCTGAAATTTCTCCACCTAGGATTGTGATTGCTCCGTCACCATAGCCACTGGTTTCCTTAGTTCCATCAGTTGCAGATATCCAGACGATGAAATAATATACATACGTCCAGATAAACAATGCTAGAACCTGCCGGGAAAAATAAAAAGCAGGAAATTATGGACATCAGTTCAACACAGTGAACAGAAGATAAAAGATGGTTCTGACGCATCACGGGACATTCTGTTGTGACCTGAAAATTTTGCGGTTATTAGATAGAAAAGCAGGGGAGAGGAGCAAGTTACCGCCATTGACAGTGCAGCATAAGCTTCTCCATACTTAGAACAGACAGCTGAACCTCCAAATGGACTATCGTTCTCCTCACAGAGTGCTGGGAGAATAATTAGAAGCAAATTGCCCACGTTTCCTGTGCAGCATAAATGGCCCCATGCCCCGGCCCCCAACCCCATGCAACAAACTATAGATAAATACCCTTGTAAGGTAGTCTAAAATAGAGGACAAGCAATGCCGAAATGTAAACTCTGTTGCATGAATCACAATCTCAGCAATGCACATCCAAGGAGTTATTGGAAGCTTATACGATGTAAGCTCTGTTTTGCATACACAAGAAAATTCAAGATTAGAAGATTATGTTCAAATTTTTTAGCTTTTAACATCCTATAGACTACAATGAATATAAGAAAATAGATTTGTTGGTCCAAACGGCAAGATTCAAGCTCTTAAAACTGCAAGATATGAACTCCTAATCTTTGAATGTCAAAGTTTCAGCCATTTTGTACCTACAATTTGTTGCATATTTGTGACTAATCTATAACATCAATAAGGTGACCTTTCATGAATTGGAAATGGTCACTAAGAAAGCATCACCAGGACATCTCTGTTTACCTGCAGTACAACAGCCAAGGACAAGGCCTTGGAGATGCTTTGGAGTTCTTGTGACTTTGTTGAGTATCGATCCAAGTACCGATCCTGTAACATGGGTGACAAGGATATTCACTGGAATGAACCACCTTCACACATTGTAAAGCCGTTGATCAATAAAAGGAAAAACGCGTAACTTAAGATTTCATTTTCAGTAATACAAGAAAAGGAATCGTTGACTCACAAGGTAGCAAAACTCTCGACAGTTACTGAATCAGCTAGGCTGCTGCCTATGAGTGCAGGGCTAAAAACGTAAAACACCAACTGTTTACAGATAAAAGAGAACAATCGGAAGAAAGAAAATATCGAAATTAAAGGAGCTACCAGCTATGAATAGATGAGTGGTTTAATCTTCTGTGATAGAGTGCAGAAAGTAACACGTTTCTACCGTAATGTAAAACCACAACGAAAACACAGTGCGAGCTTATGCCTTGGAGAAAAAGGAAATAAGAAGTGGAAATTAGAATAATAGAACGGTTCTCTTTCACCCCTGTTGGCTCATGGGGTCTATTGTCTTGCATCCCAAATCAATGCTGCAATAAAATCTGAATTAAATCATGTATGATTCAATGGTTTCTAAATTCTAATCGGTTGTCGGAGAACAGCCAAATGAATTACAAATGCAATGACATTGAGAAAATATGCATGAGAGCAGAAATTATAGCAAGACTAAGAACAGGAAGATGCAACGTACATTATTTAGATTGTCCCTTGCACTCGGCCCCAGGATATCTACGGGGTCAGTCGCTAGGAATAAGCCAACACCAGTAAGCAAAAGTACTTTTATAACTGGCATCAATGCCACGAGGAACAAGTTCAAGAATTCCATTGCAAAGGCCACCCAATCGGCCTTGAAATTTCTCTTTCCACGCTCTATGAAACAAGAAATAAACACCAAAGTCAGTGATTTCAAGATGAATAAAAACTCCAAATCAGACCCCCTTAAAGAAAGGAAAAAGCAAAGAAGGATTAGCCCAACAATGCAATCACTAAAATAATAGCAGACAGGTACATCAATTGAAATAGTTTACAAAACACCTTTTTTATTTTTTATTTTTTTATTTCCAATAAAACTTAACATGCGAAGAAGATATCAACCGGAGAATTCCTTGCATCCACCAATATTATTGTTCCGCGGGGCATTACATTAATATATTGGTTACCTATGCATTGGGACACCCTTTAATGCATTGAATTAATACATGCACCTCAATATCACGGGTTGATATTCCATTGCTATCGAATACGTGGGTCTCTGCAACAGACGGAGAAAAAAAAGAAGAAGAAAAAGAGTCAACAATTATTTATGTCAAGAAGCCGAGGGGTTGTTGACTGATTCAACGGGTCCTGTTTGTGGGGAATTGTGAAGGAATTAGTGGACCCAAAAGCATACAGGTATGCATATCTGGGGGCTAATAAAGGCGGGAGACAGCAAGCACATGCTCTTGCTTTAACTTTTGTAGAACTAATCCCCGAGATAAGGGATGGGGTGACAAAACCACGCGAGCCAAAAATTCATACGATCGTGCATAGGGTACACGTTGAGTTTACACACAAAATATGTATTGGGATGCCTATTCTCTTGAAGGCGAACAAGTCACAAACTACTTGACAGCAAATGTCATCAAATGCCCGTTTGAGGAAGGAAGGAAGACGTCGGGGGTATTTTTTTTTTATTTATTGGCACGCGGCAAATTCCTGGCCTTCAGCATTTTCCTTTTCGAGGCCTCCACTGTTAGTCTTCTCCAACCGACAATTGGTTTCCTCGGGCCAATCAAATTAACTCGCAAGTTCGCCCAAAGCCATAAGCTACGCCGTGCAGTCGCGTGGGTGGAATTTCATGCCCAGTCAAAAAGAGATGAAGTTATTCGCGATGACAATTTTTTGCCCATAACATTTGTGAAACTGATAAACATCATAACTTATATAGTGAGTTATCCTACAGTGAGTGTGATTTATACTTGTCGAAAAAATTAATCAATCCGAAAATTCATACTCTTGAGTGAGGTTGTAGAACACATCACATACTAAACTAGAATAGAATGCACCCTTGTTTTGCAAATCCATTGAATTGAAATCATGCCTTGGTTTCTCAAATCAATAAAATAAAATAAATGCAAAGCTTTCGAGTTGAATAATTTTTTTTTGTAACTCACTATCAGTAACTTTTACAAGTAAGAGGCCATTAAGAATTTATTGTGATTGATTATTGAGTTTCATCTAACAGTTTTAAGTGTTTTTTTTTTTTTTTTTTTTTTTTTGGGGTTGGGGGGGGGGGGGTTAAGGGTTGAATGATTTTTTTTTTTTTGCAAGAGGGTCTTGACATTTAGTTGCAATCTAGTGCATTGCATCCTCTCCTGGAGTAGGTTCTCAATTAAGTTGTTAGGTTGAAGGAAGACAGAAAGAAGGACACGTCTCTACTGTTTGCCACGAGGTTCAAAGTTCAAACCGAAGGTCTCCACATTTTGGGTATTTGAATAGTCAAAATTTTAAAAAATATCAAAACAACTATAAATCCACAAGTACCAGCGAGCAATCAGGGGAGCGCAGTAACGATACACAAAGAGAGGAGAGAAACGGACCATCACCCTACCATCGCACGCTTTTCGCCATTGTCATCACCGTGTCTCTAAGTACAGGGTTGGATTGAGAATTAGGCGTGCGCGATAGACTTCCCACACAATTGGTGGTAACTCCAATCCCAATTTTTTCAAGTGATTTAGGCGATTGTCCAAATGGTGTTAGACGTGGTCTACGTAGTCTCCTTCCAACATACTTAATCCGCACATCTCCCCAGTTCCTACCATATCTCAATTAAAGAAACGTTTCATTTTGGGTCCAACAGCACAGCCTGGTATTTAAAATGTTTCAGGTTAATCTTGTTGCACACCAGATTAGATAATCTCGTTTGGCCATTTTCATGCCTTCCAGGCAGACCACATATGAGGAATCTGCATTCCCCATGTTAATCAATTATCTGCGGCTACCGTTGCGTGTGAACGGTGGGTGTCCACTGCCAAGCTAAATGTAATTTAGTTTCCTCAAGAAAGACCCTGAAAATAATAACTTGCACGAATGGAAAAGGAATGCAAATCTTGAGCTACGGAAAACATTCAAACAGCTACAAAGTCAATGCCTTGCAAGCCTGAAGAGGAAACTTTTTTTTTTTTTTTTTTTTTGCATCGAGATACTGATGCAATGTTATACTTCAGGTTTTGCACTACCTTGGAGTGAATATAGGTTCTGCATTCGGTGTCGGTTGTGTTCTTC
Organism: Ceriops zippeliana; assembly: GCA_037897445.1. Classification (NCBI taxonomy): domain Eukaryota; kingdom Viridiplantae; phylum Streptophyta; class Magnoliopsida; order Malpighiales; family Rhizophoraceae; genus Ceriops; species Ceriops zippeliana. Next base: position 4,307,629 of record JBAPLH010000003.1, on the reverse strand, counting down.
GAGTGTACTTGAGAAGCAAGCCCTCCAAAGAGAGTCCAGGTACATTTAGATCCCTGAACAACAGATTGCATCACACACATTACGTTACTCAAAGGGTATCAAACAGAGAGTGAAGAAGAAAAGGAAGCGGAGCTGAACCTGACGTATGGCTGTAAATCCTTCCATGCCCACTTTGAGCGTTCTCTAAATAGCATAGAAGCGATCAGAAGGATTCAAAGGCAATGAAGATACACTGAAGGCGTGAACCCATGTTTCAACACCGAGTTTTTCTGTCAAAACTTCACCTTCCAGCATTTCAAAACTTGCTTGCATTCCATCTGGTACAGCCTTCAACCACTCTGCCATCAAATTCTCCAGCTTCCTCTTCCCTGTTCTCAAGATTTCTCGAGCAAAATGCACACAAACTCGCCTCTCATCCAACCTCCACAATCTTCTTGTGCCCACATCCCCATCCACCTTGTTGCCATACACATGAAGACAATGTCGGGCAAGTGTTTGGGAATATCCATCTGATGCCAGAACATGCACAACTCCTTCTTCGTCAAGTGCATCTAATGACCAGTCATTCAACACTGAATTATGCAGAAGCAACCTCAGAACTGCGTCCACATATTTTTCATCCACAATTCTCCAATACCCACCAATCTCCACAGCTGAAAGAGCATGTAGTCCAGCCCTCAGTTGGTCATCGCTTGCCTGAACCTTGTCAACAAGGTCGTCCCATGTATACAATCCAGCTTTATCTTTCTCTACAGCTTCTTCCATTTGTAGCAAGTCCCCAAAGCAGTAAGGATTCTCAGAGAGAAGCAATTTCAGCTTGTCAACCCTCGGAGCAACTTCACTCAGCTCCATGGTACCAGGAGCAACTTTAATAATGGGCGCAAGTGCTTGTTGCTTAGGAACAATCTGCTTACCATCTGACGAATCTCCGCTTGCTCCAAATTGATCGGAGGGAGGTACGAGGAATACAGAGTTGGAAGTTCCAACAAACTTGACAGCATAAGATTTCGACTGAGTGCAAAGAACTGCATCTTCATCTGGCTGGCCTCTTAAGGTTACCCTAAAATAGACCCAAAAAAACAAAATCCCTTAAAAAATGACTAACAAGAAGTCTGAATAGCAGAAAGGTAGAATGAAATCCCAGGAACCATAAACATATATATACATTTTTTAACGGCTTACTTTTGGTGGAGCACGTCCGGGAGGAGCTTCTCATCAAGCTCGAGGAGGATCAAATCATCGTGCGAACCAAAAAGTGAGTGATAGGAAACAGCAATCGAAGAGTTTGGTTGAAGATTTAATACCGCTTCGGCTCCTCTACAGTCCAACTCCGCTCGCTCCATGATTTAGAGAAGGCCAGGGAGGCGATCTACAATAAGCCACTTGCAGTGTCCAATTTCTTAAGGACTAGAACAACAACATCCCCCTCTCTTGTGCGTGTGCGATTTGCCGACAATTTCAACTTCAGAGTGCACACACACACCCGCACCCGCACCCCAAAAAAAAAGGAGAAGAAGAAAAAAAAAAAAAAAAAAAAAAAGAAAGGGAACCGCGAGCAATTAGCGCCAGTAATAAGGTCGATTCAATTTCAGAGAAACTTACAGGGACAACAGCACCCCGGGGTGGTGGTGGCGGCGGGGGGGGGGGAGGAGAATCGTCCGCCGTCAATGGGGGAAATGAACAGGTACGGGAGTGTTTGCCCGCCAATATTCTTTGGACTATGGTGGAGCCACATAACACCATTTTTTGCTTTTTTTTTTTTTTTTTAAATGATTGGATCCCCCCTCCTCCCTTGCCGAAGCAAGTTGAAATATTACTGGTTCTACCCGGCCCAAATTCACCGATCTGCTTCTTAGATTAATTAGAATGTTTTCGTTAAAACAAAAAACAAAAAACAAAAAAAGAATCTTAATTAAAAATCAACTTTTTTTAAAAAAAAAAATTCTTTTCACCCATTGTTTACAATCTTATCTTGTTACTTTTTTTTTAACCCATAATTTTTTGTTTTCTTAACTTTTTTTAACCAAATACTTCTCTTAATAATAAAAAAAAATTACCAATTTTGGTTAGCAGAATTTGGTTCAAGAAATTGGCGCTGTGAGAGGCTAATAAAAAAAATTGGGCCATCGGCTTGGTGTTGAAAAACAGGCAAATTGGGGTGTTGACCTTGGAGTAGAGTTGAGGGAAATGTATGATCTGAAAGTGTCAAATTAGAAAACTGGTGGATTCCACCAATGACTTTAAATCAATGGTATTGAAATTATCTCCAAGTTTAAAGGTGACGAATGTTGTTCTGAGTTTCAGTCATAGTTAATTAAACAAAAGGAAGAAAACAAAAAAAAAAAGGGTGAGTTCCTAGGAAAGTTCTTCCTCTGATGGCTGACCCACGCTTATTTGCCTCAACTTCATCTTAAAATGTTACTTGGAATACACACATTGATGGATGAATTGAAAACAATTAGAAGAAGAACAAGAAGAAGCAGCAGAAAGTAAGTGGGGTAGTATGGGAACACCTTTGCCAGAAGAATTATCCGTGGTCAATACAATAATCATGGCCATCTTGCTGCTTTCGCTGGCAATCTCTGAAGCAGAGAAGTTGGAGGAGCTCCAGCTTGAGCTTGCGGGACCATTCTGCGGCTCCCATATCAGTGCCTTTGCCATCCCCAATCCGTCGACAAAGTGCTGCTTGATCATGCTCGGCTACCCTCTTACGTCCCGAGCTTCCCAGCTGACCTGACATGCGTGGCCCTGCAAGCAATTTCACTAGGGCGGCTACGAGCACTACTTCCAAGCTCTGGAAAAATTACCAACGTGGGAGGCCTAAACGAACAAGGAGGCCGGCTTCCTTCAACACTTCTACTCCTTCTAACTTGCTGCCGACTATCCGTCCCTCTGCCTATTTTCCTCTTTCAGGAGACGATGGCCTCTCCTTACTTTGCAGCCCCTGACCTTAGTGCGGGGGTGGGGACATCCGAATCCTACCCATGCACCGCCGGGGATGGAGTTATAGCCCGTCCCGTAGCCTTGGAAGAGAAGAGAGAAAATAAAGAAAGGATTTAGTAAGAAGTGTGGAAGAGGATCAGGATGGTAACGAAATCAACTCAACGAGCGGCAGCACTGGTAAATTCTTCATTGTTCTGAGTCCGTTATGGGAATTGACAATACAATTTCTCACTTAAATTTTTATTAAAAAAATATATATTAAACTAATTCTTTATCTAAATCTTAAAATTCTAAAGAAAGTATAAAAAAATTATGAAATCAATGACTTATTAATTTCAAAAAAATGTGATATTTGAATTAATTTTTACCATAATTAGATTAATTATAAGACATTAAGATTTTGAATTAATTTTTTAACCCTCTCCTTCAACTATGTGAATAAATATCTATAATTTTAGGTTTGTATACTAACAACTCAAATTTTGATTTAGGCATAGCCTTAGTGAGAATGTTAGAATGTCAGCTTGGTTGGAACATAGAATAAGTTTATCAGTCCCTCCTCAATTTTCTCTTTAATAAAATGACAATTAATCTCCACATATTTGATATGTTGACCATAAATTATAAAGACTTTGTGGATGCTAATTAACCTCTAAATTTTATTGTGAATATCCATTGCACCCATCAACTTTTTTTTTTTTTTTAAGGTCACTTGACAATCTTTTATCTTTTATTTTATGTTAATGCCTTCATTTCTTGAGATAAGAGATAACTATAAATAGGTTAAATGATTAGTAATAGAATGTTGAGTGCATGACCTTACCCTATTTTTAATTGCAACAGAGACATTCTATTCATCTATTTATATAATATCATTTTTTTTTTGTATCTTTTCAATTTAAATTTAAATTAGATGATTAATTTTATTGAGTGGCTTTTGGATTTCTTGAGTGTATATATATATATATATATTGGTACATGTACTATTCTTGAATTAGTATTTTGGGATGATTTAGTATTAAGATTCTTTTGAATTAATGAAAGTCTAATTGGGAGGAAAATTGAGGAATCCCAATGATTTTTTTTTCATTTTAGTTCTCTCCTTGAAGAGGGATAATAGAAATAATTGGACCACTTGAAGAATTAATAGTGGTTGATGATGGCGACGACGACTCACAACTTGCAAAAAGTGAAATGATGGAAACGATGTTATTACTTGTTAAACCAAATTTTTTTTTGAATTATTATTTATAGAAATTCTGATACTATGAACAGAGAATTGAAAATAAATTTTTTTTACTTGAAATGAAATTTTATTTAAATCCTTGAATTATGAAAATAAATATAAAATTTAATTTGATTTTTTTACAATTTGAATAACGTTTTCATGTTGTACATGGCAAAGAAAGGAAGGCCAAGCCTCCCCTTGCCTTGCCAGTTCTGACATGTAATATTAAACCTCATAGGACTTGTCGATTAGTGCTATTTGGTTTTTGCAGAGGGGGCGTGTCCCTTGTTTGTCAGAGGAGCTTTCATTCATTTTTGGTGGAGAACAAGGAGTTGAACACCAATGCTTACCTATCTCCGCTGCAATCCCATCAACCTTGCGCTCAGAGCCCATTGAGGACCAAGTTCGGCTGTGCGTTCAGCTTCAATGACCTTAAGAAGGCCACCAGCAATTTCGATAAGGAGAACACATTTGGCGAAGGCCATTTTGTTGTTTTCTATTCTGGGGTGCTATCAAGATGTTCTTCCACGAGGACCTCAAAGATCAAGATGATTTCCTGTCTGAGCTGAGCAATATCCATGGTCTCCATCACCCTAATGTTGTTCCACTGCTTGGTAAGCATGCATATGAAGTTGCTTACAAAATTTTCAATTTGTCTGATATAATTGGAAAATGTTATTCTTCATTCGATTCTTCCTCTAAGAAATATGATTTGCATTGCTCAAACATGTGGAGAATGGCATGATAATTTTTGTGTAGTGCATCACGTGCATTTGATTATGTTAAAAATCAGGATCCATGTGAATTGATCAGCATCATCATTTGTCATTATGCTTTGGAGTCCCATCAATCATTTAAAATTATGCAGTCCTCATGATCTGGCTTTGTTTTCATTTCAAACACAGCCCTAAAGGGGTTTGGCTTTGCAAGAGATCAATCAAATCAATGTTTTAACTTGTTTCTCCTTTGTAGAATGAGATCTGTCACCTTTGCATTGTATAAATGCAAAAAAAAAAAAAAAAAAAAAAAAAAAAAAAAAAAAAACCTTTGTCTTGCTTTTGTAGGACTCTCTCCCCTATTTGATGACTTATGATAGTAGTGATTTTGTCATCATGTCTTTCCTGTAACTCTAATATATTCTAAAGTTGGTAACAAATTAATACTAAAAACAAAGGTAAGTAAAGATCCAAAAGTCATTTACAACCGAATAAATGCAGTGCTACGTTAATGACAATAATAAATGCAGTGCGCAGAAAAGACAGAACAATATGAAACTGACCGCATTAGCCATGCATCGATAGCCAACGGAATGGACAAAAAGGTCAGCCTATGTCTACGCTGGAAGTGCAGAACTCTAACCCTCACAAATTCATAGAATTTAATGCTGCTATGCTTCCAATACAAACTCGTAAAGTCATTTACAACCGAATGAACTCCAATCTCCAGTTCTATTCTCTCTCTTTATTTTTAGAGAGAAAAAAAAAAAAAAGGACTCCCTAGACCAAAAAATAATAGTAATAATAATAAAGACTCCAATTCTATTCCCTATCTAAAAGGAATGCTTCTTGTGATTCGTGAATGAACTATTTTAGTATACCTGAATTCTCAAAGCTACAATGTTGTCCAGAATCCAGGCATAGAAAATGAAAATTTGCCACAAACATAAAAGCAAAAAGGTGCAACCTGAAGGAAAAATGTATAGGAAACTAAAGTATACTTAAGAGTTGCATAGACCTTGCAAGGAAAGTAAACATGTTGAGAAAATGCTAGTTGGATCAAATTAAGGTCATTGATCTCCATTCTCTCATTGCAAGATGAAAGATATACGTGCATTCGGGCAGAGAGACCACTTCTACAGCTATCCCTTCTCATTAGCAGGCAATTGTACTTGCTGTTTAGCAACCAAGGGGCAGCCCATAACTGATTTTGTTACTACAGAGTGGTCTTTTTTTTTTTTTTGTAAAAAAAAAAAAAGTAAGTAAAGATCCTAAAGGAGGAAAGTTTCATTCTTGCTAAAATAAGCATAGAGTTCTATTATAAAGATATACAAAATAGATATCGATTTATCTTGATTATTAATTATAATTACAAAAAAATGTATTAAATATAATTAATAATTATAATAAATTTGTATTTCATATTTATTTTATGCTTTTTCATAAATTTTTTGATAGGCTTACTAATGATTTATTATTGAAAGGGGGTTAAATGCAAAGTAAGTTAGTTTTTTTTTTTTTATCAAATCTAAATCCCATGATCAAAGCACAATTAAATATTTTTTCTAACATATCTTAAAATAAACTAACACATGCTTTTGTAAAATGTCTGTTTTTCTTCTTTTTCTTTGATATTTGAGGAGACTTCCCAAGTCGATATCAGAGTAGCTCTTTATTTTGGGATTTAAGCTTGAGAATTGGGATATCAAAGGCACTAAATAATATGTAACAATATCTTCCCTCAATATATTTTAATATGACGTGACGTGACGTGACTTTGTCAAGGCTACGAGGCTTCGCGTAATTTATTTGTAAAAAAAAAAAAAAAAAATCATTACTGACCACATATTCTCAAACAACCTACAAATCAGTCCCGTAGTTCTGTGATGCACGACTTTCAATATTGGTAACCAGAATTCGTATCCTCGAACCAACTAAAATTGCAAAAAAAAAAAAAAAAAAAAAAAAAACAAAGTTCTTTGATTCCTTGATGCTTTTTTTTTTTTTTTTGTTTTTGGGTTGGTTGAAAACACCATCCCTCTAATCTCTTTCACAATGATTTAGGCATTCTTTCGTTATTTCATTAGCCTCGTTGATAAATTTTATAAAAATAAAAAAAAACACTTAAAAAGAAATAGTGTACACAAGGCTAGGATGATTGCAGAAGGATTTGATTCCATATCTATACAAGACACCATACACACCCCACGCAGCAATCAATATGCATAACATGAAACTAGAAAACATACATTTTCGGGATAAAAATCACATAATCCCAATGTTTTGTTCAGAATTATGGGCATGACAGTTGACTTGGTTACTGTCAAGTCTAGCTCTTCTCACCCACCTGATTCTTTTCTCTTGACCCTTCGTTGTGAGCGGAAGCCGCCGCAGGAGGAGGACATTTTTTCGTACAAAAATCATAGCAATTGAAGTTGCCTTGGCATATGTAAAGACAATGATCTTCACAATCGTTACCAACAACTGCGGCTGGCTCCCAACTTACGGATATCACGATTGCAAACGTAAAAATTAATGCAAATTTTGCAGCCATAGAGGCCATTGAGCCTTCCCTTTCTTTAACTTCTGTCTTCCTTTTTGTTTTTTTTTTTGTTTTTTTTTTTTGGGTGTCTACCTCACCTTGTGTTTCGACTCTGGAGGTTGAAATTCTAGTCCAATTTGTAACCTTGTCATCAAATGCCCCCTTGTGTTTCGTGAGTATTCAAAGTCCGAGTCTGAGTCTGTCCCCATATATCACCGAATCGTTGATAATCTTGTCCAATTCTTGTGTCTCTGATTTTTTCTAGATAATGTTTATCCTCCGGATTACTTAGTTTTAAATGCATTAAATTATTCGTAAATTGTAATAATGCATCTTTTTTTTTTTTAAAGGAAAAAACATTAAGCTCGTAAGGTTTATGGACATACACGGGAGAAGCGAGAAACATTGACTGATTACATCTTCTCTATCGTTACAAAAAGTAAAAGTTATAAATAGAAAAATTACTTTAGTAGTTTCATGCATCCACATTTGGCCCAAGATTAGTCGCTACATAAAGGTGCACCTTTTTAAGCAAGTAATGATCTTAAAGGATAAAAGTTTAATCTTTTTTTGAAAAATAGGCATAAAGTTTTTTTTTTTTTTAAATATATGAAATAGATACCAATTCATTAAGTTATAATTAGAAAAAATATATATATGTTAAATACTATTAATAATTATAATAAATCAGTATTTATTTTATATTTATTTAATTTATCTTCTTAATTTTTTTAATAGACATATGGTAATGATTTACTATTCAATGAGGATTTAATGCCTTTTTTTTTTTTTTGGATAACATATCTTAAAAAAAATTAACACACACTTTTGTGAAATGTCTTTGAAAATTCCTAATATTCTTACTGATGATTGATTATTTGAAAATTATTCATTGAAGATTGAGAGTTTTACCAAGTTGAAATTAAAGCTGTAAATGATTGTAATATTGAATTAAGTTTAAGAGAAAATGTTGAAATTAATTTAAATTTATTACAAATTAAAAATTGGTATTTAAGTAAAATTTAGGCAATTGAATCATTTTTATTATGGTTTTCATATTAGATTAATAATATATGTTATTATTAATTAATAAAAATTTGAATATTTTATTTTACAATGTAACTAGTAAATAAGACGTAGTGTTTATATCATTATGTATATTTTTTTATTGTGTAACGTTTTATTGTATTAATAAAATTATTGATATTTGCATAATATTTTAATAATAATAATAATAATAATAATAATAATAATAATAATAATAGGATTAATTAAACTCTAACTTCAACGAGTCCTTTTTTGTTAGACCAAAGTTTGATCATCTTTTGGTTACTCTAAGAGTAAAATCCTGAATGAACCAAGTAAACGTGAGTTAATATTCCCTTGAAATGGTCCCAATGGGAACTTAGTCCAGGTTAACCCTTAAGCCGGCTTAAGGAAAATATAAAACAAAAAAAACAAAACAAAAAGTAATTAAGCCATTTTCCTTCTAAACATGTGGACCAGTTGCAATTCTTACTTGGGTAGAAAAATCAGATGAAGAATAATATTTTTCATTATTTCAGTCGTTAGAAGCCCTGTTGCTATTCTGTTTTCGAAGGCACGCCCTTGATTAAGTATAGTTCATTAATAATATACGCAACATAGACCTGAAAAAGAAAAAGAAAAAAAAAAAGGTTCTATTATTAGCGAGTGTTGAGACAAGGTTAGGGTCAAGGATGTCCCGAATGATAGAAAGCTCGTCCAGAAAGTTCTCTTGATGTTAAAGTCTGACCCTGCCGGACATCTTGACAGCAACTGTAGGACCATGGACAGCGGCCCCTCGGTTGAGGTAAACCCCACCAAATACTGCCCTGGCAAGGTTCCTTTTCTTTCGTTGATTACGTTCCAATGACCTAGCTCTAAGGATGACTTGAGCTAAAGTTTATTGATATACCAAGCTTGTTCTTGAGATCAATACAAATTTTTTTTGGTGTCTGAATTGGGAGCTCTGTAGCTGAACTGCCCCTGACGTCAGGAGCTATAAGGGGTACAAAGCCCTCTCCCGGAGGCGGAGAGGAATTGTTAATCTGCAAGTTGTTGACAGGGGAGAGGAGTGTCGAAGGAAGCCAGCCAGCTAGCCTGCTTGATGTTCATATTCGTGTGCTTCTTCCCCAGAGATTCAGAGAATGATGGGAGAACATGCGGCTCGAACTGTTAGCAATGGTGCTGAGGCGGCCTCTCTGCTGATGCTGATGCTTGGATGACACCTCGACCTAAAAACTCCAACTTCCGAGCTTGAGAGATCATGATCGTTGTGCTTGTATTGACCACTACTAAAACAAAATAGTCCAGCTCACTACAATATAATGCACGGTAATTTAACTTCTCGCCCACTAGGATAAAAAGGTGTCTCCCTGCCTCGAAAGCCACTTCTTGTGATTCCCCGGCATCAACCTGCAAAGCTCAAAGTAGCAAAACAATAATTGCTCATATCAACATTTAACCGGAAAAATGTTCCTCAAAGAGCAAACATATCATTTCATTTTCAAACCTTAACCATTGCTATATTTAAATATATGTCAATCAATGCTCCAATCTAATTAACCTTAACCGATGATGAATAAAAAAAAAAGGGGTCTTTGCGGGGCATTTGCGGCAATGGAAGCGGTTGAAGGAATTACTCAACTAACAACCAGAAGATTGATCTTGCTCTTGGAACGAGCACTAGTGGATTGTGACATTAAAGGAGACGATTAAGGTTGTCAGGGTGGTATAATAATGCCTTTAAATTTATTATAAATTACGGTGGATTGACCACTGAGACCCACTATCCTTATTATAGTGGAGCTGATGGTACTTATAGCACTAACAAGCAGGCCAGACATGCCCCCAAGATAACTGGATATGAAGATGTTCCAGCCAACATCGAAGCAGCACTATTAAAAGCTGTTGCAAAGCAACCTGTTGTGGCCGCCATTGATACTGAAGGTTTTCAATTCCAATTCTACAAGAGTGGCATCTTCCCTAGAGATTATGGCACTGCACTAGACCATGGTGCTTCTTGCTGTTGGGTACAGCGTAAGCAATGGGACGAAATATTGGCTGGTGACGAATTTGTGGGGCGCACAATGGGGCAAAGAAGGCTATATAAGGATGCAGAGAGATACTGATACGAAGGAAGGATCCTGTGGAATTGCTATGCAAGCATCTTACCCCGCAGCATAAATTCCGTGATTAAAGAAGTCCTATTGGTTGCTGCATGATGATTGCAGTCCTATATATGTACTCGTGTAGGAATATGTGTGTTTGTGCACGTACAATCTGTGTTTCTTTGTTGTTTATCCATGTGTGTGATCGTAGCGTTTCCTTCATGGTTGTTCATAGTGTTGTGGACAGCCTCTCCCTGTATTACATACAAGCATGAGTGTATAATCTTCCATTCTTGAAGTCCAAGTGGACATGGATATGGCCAGCTTTCATTTTCACACCGATCTACCAAGTGGGTTGATCATATGAGATCTTCCAACACCCCTTCAATAGAACCTCAACACTTCACGGTCACAAAGAAAGTGAAACAAAGTGTATAAAACGAAACTCGCTGCCAAAGCGGCAACTGATGGTTATTGGTTGATTACAATTGAAATTTTAGACTATCTAAAATTGCCGAAAACCAAAGTTCTTTGATTCCTTAATGCTTTTTTTTTTTTTTTTTTGAAAACACCATCCTGCAATCTCTTTCACATCGACGTTATCAATGTTTCATTGATTTAGACGCTGTTTCATTTGTGTTGGGCGCATTAGGACAGTTCTGAGTGCTTTGATTAACCCTCCTATTGTTATTCCATTAGCCTCATTGACAAATAAAAATAACTGTATAATTTAAATAATACATATTTATTAATATTTAAATTAAATTTAAGATTATGAATTATTTTAAAAATATTTTATATCTTAATTAGAAAACTCTAACGCTTTATTCCAGCATGGTTTATTCCGAACTACAACACGAAATTGCTGCTTTGACGTAGCAACGTGACTTGTTTACCGTCAAGTCTAGCTCTTCTCGCTTAACCCTGTGCTGTGACCGAAAGCCGCCATAGACGGGAGGTGGTCCTTCGCACCTCGTTTCAAGCAAAGATAATAGCCAAGTGGGTTGCCTTGACACACAAAAAGGCAAGGATCTTCCCAATAAATTCCAAGAGCCGGCTCCCCCATTTGCACAGATGTCATGATTGCAACCACGAATATTAATGCAAATTTTGCAACACGGCTGACATTGAATTTTCACTTTGAAAAAAAAATAAATTTCTGTTTATTTTTTATTCCCACCTTGTGCTTGGACTTTGCATATTGATGTTCTAGTCCAATTCACAACCTTGGAAGTATATCCCCCCTATGCCAACGAAAACATTGTGATTGTGATCCAAGCCAATGTTTTAAACTCAATTGGACTAAAGAGAAAACATTTGGTAAATGCACAAAATAAAATTAAGAATATTCGCTTATACCTCCCAATTCTTGTGGTTTAAACTAATGTTTCAAATTCGATCATACACATAAATAAAGAAGGAAAAGAAAAAATGTTGGGTGGATACACAAATTTTAAGTAAATTCACTCTATCATAAATGTTTTTGTTTATATTACGCACTCTATCATAATTTTTTAATACACATATCACATTTATTTGTTCTTATAATTAATTGTGGTCGTGTATATTAAAAAACACAATTAACTACTAATTATGATAACTGTGATGCATTAAAATTACATAATCATAATTTACGGTATGTAGAGATAACTTAACCGATGTCTTTAAACTTTTACTACTGCCGAAATCGCTTGAGAGTTGTCAAACTGAGAGGAGGAGGACAGTTAAAATATCCTCCACAGAAACCGAGACCAGGTCGTCCTACCTTTGTGTACTCCAAATTTGCCGGAGAAATCTACTTTCGTGTAATTGAGAAAATCTCCACGTTGATTCAGATTTCCACGGAAACCAACTTAAACAAAGGCTATGGTCACCAATCGCGGGGTACTATTGTAGTGGAAGAGAAATCTCTACGGTAAGCAATACGTACAATAACAAGCTACGTGCATGAAAAACTGTTATATCTTTAATTGGAACACGAATGAATGTTAGAGGTTAAATGCCTCATCCCTCGTAACAACAAACATGTTAGAGGTATAAATCAACTGAAAATGTAGAATGTACGTAACGTGTTCAAATCTACAGAGGGCAGGCCAATCAGTGAAAATTCTAGTGCAGTAGTAGCTTAAAGCCAGCCAGATGCAGGCCTCATGCTCAGAAACAGACAACTTCAAATTGCCAAAGATATATATCAAGCTGGTATCTTTAAAGATGAGAAACCTAGACAGCAACTTGCAAACACAATGTATAGATTGTTTCTAGCTTTCCAGCTTTCAGCCTGCATGTATCAATTTAAACTAATAAAGTTGCAATATGAATTGAAATGCTGGTAAAAGCTTTTAAGATTGGAAGTCGCAAAGAAGAGTACTTCCGAGTTCACCCTTGGTTCTCGGACCTCTCAAATTATACATCTTTTGATCCAACTTAGTTCATCAACAAGAAGACTACTTGGCTTGATCACAAAAGCTGCAAAATACTTAAAAAGTTTCCATATCACTCCTACAATATTTGCTTGTTCCATACAGAACACAATTAATTCCCATCAGTTCTTTCCATAAAACTCCTAGCTAAATGCTAATGTTGTTACCAAATGGCAGTTCTCGAAATTCAAATTGCGCCAATTCAAGATCCCTGCATTACCTTTTGTTTTTGTAGCCCACCGAAGAAATTGTCAAATTTTGAAAAATGGTACGTTAAATAAACACCATGGCTAATTTGGTCCTTTCATGACTGCATCAAAACCCAAGAATTTACTGTCTTGTATCACAGATGGTCCTACAATGATCTTACGAGATATCTGCTGTCAACTATAATGACTGCTTTCCATAGGATACAGCCCAGCCACAAAGCACCCTGGATCATATTTTCGAAGGCTAATTCTTTTTTCAAATCTTTCTCATAAAAAGCATCAAATTCTGTGCAATTTTTTTCCCACTAAATAGGCCACAACTAAAGGATTTAAAGATTATTAATACAACAATACTAGTAGCACACAACACAACACGAAAGGAAAAAAAGGCGTAATTAAGCATATAAAATAATTCATGCTTCGTCCAGGAGCATTAGTGAAACTCAAAGATTGATACAGCTCATCGTGCTTATGAAGTCCCTTTCCCAGATTTCAGTTGCCGTTCACCATGGAAGGGCTAAAATACAGTGCACTGATGCCACTTCACCTTCTCATCTTTTGGGGAAAAAATAGCTTTAACTGCTTCAAATACCTCCTCAATAGGCTTCCCAGCATCAATCTGAAAAACACACAAACCGATTATTTAAATAAGCACTCAAGGTTTGTTGACAAAGATATGAATAGATACACTAAACAGATATCACCTTCCGAACTTTCCCCTTGGAATTGTAATACTCAAACACAGGGAGACAGGACTCCAGAAACACTTTAAATCGCTTCCTAATTGTCTCTATGTTATCATCTTCTCTTCCCTTCATATACCAATGATCAGAGGGGAGAAAAAGTTACATACATCATACTCCAAGGAAAATAAACTGAGCTGAGGCCACATTCATTCAACCTGGTTCCTATTCAAAAGGCGCCTTTCCATCTCTTCTTCAGAACAATCAAAGAACAGAACAAATTCTGGCACAATCTTGGTCTGCATGAACATGGAATTTTTCTAAAGTTAACAGAGTAATCATGGAAAGTTATGATCCACTATGCTGAGGGCATCACAAACATTGAAAAAGCAATCCTTAGACACATGAATTTAAGCACATAACCTTCATCAAACCTTCATAGAGTTGAAACCTAGGTCCTATCCTAGCCACATCCACCCTCTCATGCTTCAAGACAGAGATTGATGGCATAGAAGAAATGGAAAAAAGTTAGTATGAGCCTTACGACAGCTTCAAATGCTGCACGGTTCTCCTCATTGCGTGGAAAACCATCAATCAAGAATTTGTCTTTGCCACTTTCCTTCATTGCTTTTTGAAGAAGATTTATCGTTACCTCTGAGGGCACAATCTTTCCCTCCTTAATCATGTTCTGAATCATAGTTCTGTAGACCACAAAAGCCACATCTTGTTGATAAGGAAGGGCAGAAAAGACCTTAAACTATAAAATTCCAGAATCCAACACCAAGGACAGGAGATAAAATGCTTCATGCGGAACATGTAGCCACCAGATATGCATGAATACAATGAGCAAGCCCTGACTCCAGCTCCGTGCCATACATGAAAGCGATGGAGCCTCTGAAGCATACCCCTGAGAATCAATCCCAGGTGATCCAAAAAAAACTTATGTTTCATCAAATTGATCAAATATTGCAGGCATTTATTATGAGAGGTAAATAATTTCCCAGCTAAAAGGAAACAACAAATGGCCATTTTCAATGCAACCAGCATTGCTTTTTTTTTTTTTTTTCCTCAGCTATTGAGAGGTAACAGTGTCAATAACCATTTTCCACAGTAATGAGGGAGCTTCAATGAATAAGGATATATCTTGCAATTGATTTCTAATTATATATAAAAATTTTGACATTGCAGATGATGAGATTGCTTGAGGAGTTCAACATCTCCAGTTCGCATACCCATTTTCAGAGCCAGATTGAATTTCTGCTCGGAGAAGATCTCCAGCACTGAGATGAGTGTAACCAAAGTGCTGGACTATATTTGCACATTGGGTACCCTTTCCACTGCCAGGGCCACCTAATCAATGAAGAGAACAGAAACCATCTGATACAAATAGATGCTAATGTTGAAAAAGTCATTTATTCTGAAGACAGGAATCAAAACTATAAAGAAATGCAGTAACCTCTCTATCCAATGCCATTCACAAAACAACATTGACATATCAACACTACTTCATCATAATGTCAACTTGCTACTGAAGATAACTATTTTAAATTTAGATCTGAATGGACAGAAGTGAAAAAGAAAAAAAGCTCACCCAGCACAAAAACAACAGTAGGCTTCTTCTCAGTCATGCTTCAGTTATGCTCCTGCATTGGGATACATACAATGTGTCACATGCCAAGATCCAGTGAAGTTATAAGTTAGCATCATTTAACCATGCTAATGAAAAACGAGCATATATTTCCCATTAAATGCATCATGAGAATCATTAAAATGTATTTCTATTTTTCATCAAAACTTGAAATTCCCTTTTGTTGTGCTTTTTGTACTGCCTACTTGTATTTCTATTCTTCTTTTCTCCTTTTCTTTTAAAAAGTACTCTAGTTCACCAGTAGTTTTGTTTTCTTACAAATATACAAAATAAATTCAGCACTGGTATTTTAGTATCCCCTATCCAGGCCTCAGCCATAGTCTCTCTGAGGTCCTTGAAGCCCCAGTCCCAACCTCAATCATTTGAGGCCTCCATTCAAGGTTTCTTGGCCCTCAATGTAGCCCATAAAATTCACTCATAATTGATCATGACCATTCATTTTTACTTCAAGAAGGGGATTTCTTTCAGAGTTCCTTGCACCATTTCTCCTTTCTCACTTCAAAGGTAAAAATCAATTAACCATCCTATCTAGTAGATGCTATTTTTGCCATTCAATCCCCATTGTAATGTCCAATGCATCTTTAAACACTTCAATTAGGAATATCCCTTTAAATGACAACTGATCATATCGTGTGCAGGATCGATCACCAGTAACCTCTATATACTCTAATAGAGAATCCCAAGTTTCGCCTTCCCTCGCAAGAAGCCCCAGATAACGTCTGATTATGCTTGTCTTTTCCCTTTCCCCAAATAATTATGCGCATTTTTCAATTAAAATGCATGACATATAACAAGAAACTTCAATATTGGATCTAGATTCCTAATCAGCCTAACCTACACCAATTCTAAACCAACGAAGTGGAGAGCATAAAAGAGAACTAATAAGTACACTGGCTGACATCAAAGCAAGAGGATGATCAGATCCCAATCACGTTCTTTAACCAAAAGATTCAAACTTCACACATTTTCTCAAAAACCCAACAGGACATTCTGCAGATCCAAGCTAACAATTGCAAGAATCATGACAAATGTAAGGCTCAAAATTCCTTTGGATCAACCCAAAAAACAAAAAACTGGATTACGTTAACACAAAAAGAATCCAGTGCAAAAATAGAACAAAAGAGAAAAGAAAAGGAGATATAGAGGCTCACCTTGAGAGAGAGAGAGAGAGAGAGGAACGGTGGGAAATGAGATCCGCCTGCTTGCCTGCCTGCCTGCAAGTGAGAGTGCTTTTAAAGAGGAAATTAGTTAGGACAGAAGTTGCGCGAATTTTAACGAGACTCCTCCTGCCAATAAATAACTCTAGTGATAGGTTTGGTCGATTGGGGGGGGGGGGGTATAACTGGCATTTCACTGTTCCAACTTATTCCAACGGCTAGCTTTCCCGGGAATCAAGCTTTATAATTGGCTCTTTTTCTGCCTCTCTCAGTCTCTCTTTTTTAATTCCTTTCTTTTTGGAAATTATTTTTCCTTTTTCTTGAAAGAACTGATTCTGCATGTAATCTAATCTAATGATCCTAAAGAATCAAAATTTAAATTCTGATACTGACAAATTATAATTACTCTTGTGACTATTCAATTCATCAGTACATGAAACCGTGAACCACATAACATATACATTTTAACTTTATTTATCGTAAATCTCACTCTTCTTTGATAACGATGTCCAGACACAGAACATGTTCCATGGCAATTGATTTGCTCTAAGCATAAGAATACAGGTGGCTTACATTTGTCCCCTCTTTCCAGTTTTTCTGGAAGCAGTTAGTCTTCCTCCTGGAGGCAAGCCCAGGCTGGCTGCCCCCGTGGCTTCGCATCTTTTACCAATAAAGACTTCGATTCTTTACTGTGTGCGGGGCACATGCCCAGCCCATTGATCCCCTGTCCCTAAATGATCTCTAAGTTTGATAATTCAAAATAATGAACCATTGAATATATTTGTGAAGGTTCTTAGAACATGTGGCAGAACGTTCATTTGACAAATACAGAAAATATAGAGCCATCAAAATATCTGCAAGCACGATGTGACCTGAAATCCTCATTTATTCCTTGCCCGAAAATGAATGATACAAGTCCATGGCAAGCGGGAATTTAACCTTGTAATATTGGAAACCAGAGCAATGGATTTCCAAAATTGAATGTCAACCTTTGTCAGCCTGCCACATTGCCATCCTTCTGTTGCTCAGTGTGAGGTTTGAACCTGCCCTGAGAACGCGGAAGGCAACCAAGCCTGTATCATGTCGACACCTTTTGAGTCTCATGTCGGGCAACCACTAGGCATGTATCAAAGCCTATTGAAGCCCACTCTGCAGGTGTTCTGGACGATCTTTGCTGGTCACTAGAATTCCAAGCCTATCCATCTGATGAACCAGCAGCTCGTGCACTCTTAATTTTAGCTGTAGAGCACAAGCATTTAAAGTTAGTTCCAACATATAAAAAGATGCACAAAACACGGAAGGCAACCAAATGACCCAGATTTCAAGGAGTTGGCAAAAATTGTCAATGGCAAAAACCACTGAGGCAGAAATGCTATATATGCTACATACACCAGTAAAGCATATTAGCATAAGTTGTGGAGGCATATATGAAGTTCATCACAAACAAGTGGACCAATAAATTTATCTGATGACTCGTATCACTAATGGGCAATATTTCCATTCATGCCATCATAATTCTGTGCGATGGAGGTCATCCCACCACAATATCCCAGCTCAAAGTGCCGCAAAACTATGCTAAACCAAGATCAAAACCTAAATTATATTATCCCCTCCATACACAAATGCAAAGCCCATCACCAAACATGCCAGTAGAAAAATGATAATGGTTCACATGGCTTAAGAGTTGATTACCTCATTGAGGCCTTCTCCACTCTTCACTGAGACATGGATAGCTCCAATGGGTCCCATTTTCTGATACCTTGCAATTTCAACATGATCAGCATTCCCATCTTCTGGAATGAAGACCACCGAGGAATCTTGCAAGAGGTCACTTTTTGAAACAACATCAAGCCAAAGGTGATCACTGAACCTCTCTTTTATTTCCTTGTATATTACAAACTGCAAGTTCAAAGATTAGCAATAATAGTGAGGTTATGGTTCCTTCTTATTTGAATTGGCTAATCCAAAATTTCAAGTTTTATCTTCTTTTTTATGTTCATTTTTAAATGAATATTGAAAACCCTACCTCAAGGCTCGTAGATCCTTTACTCATTCATTTCTATTACTCATGCTGTACTAGTGAGCTAGAGCAAGTGAGCAAGAGAGACTCTCTCTCTCTCCCCCATTAATTTCTATTGCTCAGAGCATACTAGCAAGCAAGAGTGAGAGAGATGGCAACTCATCAAGGCCTATGAGAGGCAAGGTACTTAACAGCAGGTTTTGTGAGTGTAATGAAGTTGCAGATTAAAAACCAGATCAACCTCTATTAAGCTCATTATACAAGATCCTTAGAGAGGTGAGAAATTAGAGTCCAAATTCTATAATGTAAACTTGATACCTGATCAGATGGTGAAGTCCCACATTCTCCAGTGAGATCATGAACATAAAGCACTGCTGTTGGCAGATGTGAGAGGACAGCAAGTGTCAATTTTTCCAAATTGTTCCTGTCCTCTACAGGTGAAGGTTTAAACAAGATGAGGGACATACAGAATAAAGTAGAGACATAATTATATGATCAGTTTGGACAACTACACTTAGGAGAGAGTGACACTGCATGTTTATATGTTCTATTCAATAGCATGCATGCATGGTATTGGAAAAGCTATCTTTTCATGTCCACCTATACCAAACATAGCATTACATATGACCTTGTCTGTTGTGTTCAATACCATCCAAATAGGTATTTCCCTAAATAATAACATCTATGCACCAAATGTAACCATATTATTACATGATATAGATAACCAGTCACGATGATGCAATTCTAGAAATGGTTAACAGAGGTAACTTCTTTTGCAAATAGGTGAGTAAACTAGTTTAAGAATGGAGGAACACAAGCCCCATGATATGTCACAAATTTTACAGGAAAGGCATATCAATCAAGTCTCAAATGAACTATGTTACGCTCGAGTTGACTGCATCAAGTTATGCCTCTTTTCATCAACTTGCAGCAGCATTCATGCAAGCTGGCACATGGTTTGACAGAGTAAGGACATAGACACATGCATGGGGACTCAGTGAGAAGAAGAGAAAAGTAGTTTGTAGTTTGAACGCTAATAAGATTGGTTATAAGTCATGCGCAAAAGTTAGTAACTCCAGCTATTCATAAATGTCCTACCATCATGCCTCTTCAATAAACCAGGGGTGTCAGTGACCTGCATCAATTTCAGTATAACATGAAATCATGAGAACAAAGCAATTATTATGTATCAAAAATATATAAAAGAGACACACAAGCTGAAAGAAATGTCATTTACCTGAAAGTGCCGGAAGTTTAAAGCAATGTGACCCATTAGAATTCCTCTAGTTGTGAAGGGGTAGTTGCAGACCTGACTTGGGACATTGGGATAAAAGCAGAAGAAAATGTAACTATTGGCAACAAGAAAAGTAAGCTCACATCTGCAAAAATTCAACCCAGCAGTCCATTTAATCAGATTAATTGCAAAAACACTTTTCCATAGCCTAAAAAGCAATACATTCTAGCCTAGAGAAGAAAATTAAAACTTAGCCTAGGAAAGAAGAAAACTAAAGTAATCCACAAAACAGCATCCCCAAATTCGTCTCTCATAAAAGAAAGAAAGAAAGAAACACCAAAAAGTTTATCTTATCAAATTTTCAGCAGACAGAAACACTATATCCCTACACAATTCTACTTTTTTTTTTGACAAAAAAAAAAAAAGTTAGGTTATAGTGTGCACACACTCTATGAAGTATGCATACATGTATCCAGGCTATACTTAGAGATACATAGAGGGTCAAATTTTAGCTCAAAACATAGAGATATGCTGAAAAACATGCATGCATTTAAATGGGCCAGCAGCTTAACCAACTCAAGTTTACAGAATCATTTTTAATGAGTAAAACCTTTCACAGCATATATACCAAACGACAAAGAACAATTCATAATCACTTAAGTGAACTGTGCAAACCTCAGGCTTCCCTGTTGAAAGAATACGAACCAAAGATGACTTTCCAACATTAGGAGCCCCAACAAGGCAGAGGGTTGGCGTTTCCAGATCAACTACAGGCATTGCTCGCAATGTCTGTAACGCATGTATCATATATATAATCGTGATGGAATCAGATCACAAATGAGAACCAGAATGGAGGTCACATTGGCAAGAAACATATGAACTTGTGGGTTGCTAGCATGCATGAAAAATAAATTCAAAAAGCTTATAAATAATTAATTGAGACCATAGATCAGAAGCAGCAGTACAGTTCAAGCAATATGGAAATGTAGCCTGATTAATTAAAACCATTGCTCCCAAAAATATTGATATGAACTTAAAGCATAACAACCAGATTACCCATGAAACACAAGGTAAGATGAAGCCCAACAATACCCTCATTTGAAAGAAGAAAGACACAAAATCTTATTCATAAAAAAGTATTTCATCTTGCTGGCTAACAACAAGAAATCAATTTTCTTTTTTTTTTTTTTTTGACATCAAGCCCATGTTGTAACCAGGAATGCATAGAGTTGATGCACAGATTTGGGCCATGCAACCTTTATGATGCACATTTAACTAAAGTGTCAACTAATAATAGTATAACCAGATCTTCAGCTCATTCTAAAGCGACAATTAGCCCAAGGAAAACTGCATCTCAGTGCACAGGGCTTCCACAATGTTGGATCTGACGAAGGGTTACATGTAGGCAGACTTTCTTTTGTTTCACACAAAGGCTATTTTCACAAAAGTTGTGATCTCTAGGCAACAATGGAGTAATCTTACTTTTACACCAAGGCTTGCCCTTCAAGATGACAACAAAACAATTAAACAATTTCATATGCTCTTACATCCCACCATATAGACGTGCAGTATAATTGCATGACAGCATAACAATCAGCATAAAGGATTACAATGTGAAAAAAGAGGAAAGAACACACACAAGTTCATTTGAACAGGCATATTACTTTAGCAATGTCCAATAAATGGTCAACCGCCTTTCCTTCATGTCTAAAAATTTTACCCAGCCTTTCCAGACCCTGCAGAAAATATTAGAGACTCAACTCCCAGACATACAAGAACATGTCTACAGCAAAAAGAAAAAATCTCACCTCATTCAACTGTTCCACAGCCTCGTGCTTTGTTTGAGACTGTCAGAAATGTTTACAATTTAGCACACATAATCCACAAAATATATCATATATGCAATACTATAACAAGAAATTAACTTAATAATTTGCCTTTATCTACACTTAAAGTCACATTGATGCTCTCAAAATGGAACTTATTGCTCAATTCTCGATCAAGTGAACACATCATAACACTTACTATCAGAAACAACCATCATTAACAGCCAAGAAAAGCAAAGATTAAGATGATTGATGAATATAAGACAACAAGGAGACTTTTCTTTGGCAAGCTTCTGCATGATGTCACATTCTGCTCGTAGAAAATGACAGGGGTTCAAGATCCAAATATCAGCTATTGTGAGTGTGTGTGTGTGTGTGTGTGTGTGCGTGCGCGCGCGCGCTTGATATATATACAAACTGCAATTATGATTGCTTTTAGAAAGGTGGCATCCAAATATATTGGCAACTCAAAATTGAAGCATTTGGTGCTAGAATCTTCAAGAGGAAACAAATTGCAACCATTATCAGCTTTAGAAAAGACACTAACCTTTGCACAGAGGGCAGCACATTCCTTTCCAACAGACACCACCTTCTTCCTCAGTGTATCTACTTTTCTCAACACCTGTCAAGCCTAAAGCTGAATTTCATAATGGAATATATTTAATAAGAAAAATCTGAAAACAAAAGAGATGAATAAACAGTGGTTTTTATCATAATGGTCTTTCATTCTGAAAATCAAGCCTTCCCTCAAGAGAAAGTTTCATGAATAATATGAAACTAGCCAGAGAATCTAGAGCATTGATTTCTACAAGGGTGGTAAAAGCCTTGTAGAAAACGTCAAAGTCAAGTACCAACCCAGTGGAAAAAGTATGCAGAGTAACTGGATCAATGATAGTGTAATATTGTTTGATTTGAATAGAAATGCCTACTTCTGGAAATCGTTGGTTAATATGCAGCATTGAAAATTATCAGTATTCTTACAGACACATGCACACAAATACACATATAAATTCACCAAAGTAGGGGCCCAAAGAGGCATAAGAGAAAAGTATGAGCAATACATTGTCAACAACTAACCTCCTCATAATTTCCATCACCAAGGGTCAACTCAATCAGTGATCGTTCATAAGGGTGCAATAATTTCTTTCTGGGGAAATTTTCCACATACTCTCTTAATGGAACTGCCAATTCCTGATGATTACAGCAGAAGTCCAAGATGTCAGCTTTTTGCTAATTTTATAAAATACCATTGATTGGTCTTACGAAAACAAATATAAGGAGAATATGTAGTTACTTTCATCAGCGCATCAAGTTGCTTTGCACCTCTATTTCTTTCTCGCTTAGCAATATTGGCAATTCCTATGGCATAGGCATGCAATAAATCATAAGGAATAATGGGCAATATGAAAATAGATTTTGAAGACCACAGAACATGAATCCCCCAAATTAAGCACCTTTTGTGGGTGAGACCCTTTTCACCTTCCTCATTGCTGAACCAAGTATGTCAACCGATGGCATGACCATAGGTAGTTTTTGGAATGCACCAAGATTTTCAAGTTTGGTTAATGCTTTATCCTAATAAAATACAATAGCACATGAGTTCATTTGTATATCTAAAACATGTATTCAAATAAAAATTAAAAAAAAGAAAGTGATAACATCATGAAAAAAATGAAATTATGAAGAAAACAATTTAAATTTAGCACACACAAAGAGAAAAGCACCTCCTAAGAATTGATCTCGAGGAATGACAAGTCCAGAACAAACACATGCATGAAAATGCGGTGCAACATCAGATGATCAAAGCCACTACGACACACTTCACTTTCTCTTCAAAACTTAAAAGGAATTTCCAACAAACAACATAAAAATCTCAACTGATGGAAACATCAAGTATGCCCCCTAAAAAAGGATGCCCAGCGCTTTCCAAATTTAGCTACTGTCACAAGGTCACTATTCATCTCTCCCTCTCACAGGTAAGTGTACGCAAATATTAAAGCAGCAACAAGAAAGATGGAAGCTTTATAATTACCTACCTGGTTTTTGGTTGGTGCTTTAATCAGGGTAGTGGGTATGTAGCTTCCATTCACAATTTCATAACCAACAGTCTGTACATTCCTGCAAAAGCATAAATTTGGGTAATTTGTTGTTCTTCCTTCTTTCACATACAAACCTGCAACTATAATTTCCAAAAAAAAAAAAAAAACGAAAAAAGCAGAATCAGATATCCCATTAAACCATGATGATTTCTTCATTTCAACACAAAAAAAAAAAGCTCCAAAAGAACAAACAAGATATTCTGTTATGACAAAGAACACCCAACAGTCCAAAACACACACACACACACACACACACACACACAGAGAGAGGAGGGGGGACCCTTTGAAAGATTGGAACTTTTAAGTAGAAAATTGGTTGCAGAAATCTGCCAGAGCTGTAAGAGATTGGGAGCCCCATAACTCATCTCTTCGTTATCTCTATATTTCTCTCTATATCCCCGCTTTCTAGCCCACGAATTGCCACCACGTCGCCGTGGGTTTTGGACTTCGGCCACTCAACCAGCTTCAGTTTGGGTTTTTACGAGCGGAAAATTGTTAGAAGGACCGTGGGGTACTCGAGAGATTCACCCGGCGGGGCGTACTTTAAAAAAAAAAAAAAAAAAACAAAACAATTGTTTATATATATACAAATATATATATATATATAAGGTATATAAACTTTAAGAAAAAATTTGTAATTAATTATTAAAAAGTGCTGAGTGCCCACCCACACACACACATATATATTAATTTTAATTGTTTACATATTTCGTCAAATTAAAAAAAAAAAAAAAAAAAGAACCCGTCCCCTTATTGGAGCCCATAATGAGCTTACAATTTTTCAATAATTTCTGGGGGGGGGGGGTGGGGGGGTGGGGGGGGTGTGGTGCTGGGGGTGGGGGGGTGGGGGGGGGTGGGGGGGGGGGTTTGGAGCGGGGGGTTTGGGGAGGGGGGGGGGGTTTGGGGGTTCCGGGTCGTGGGGGGAGGGTTGAGTGGTTTGGGGGGTTTATTTGGGGGGTGTAAGGGAGGGGTGGGGGGGGGTTTGGGGGGGGTGGGGGGGGTTGGGGTATTTGGGGCGTGGGTTTTTTTGGGGTTTGGGGGGGGTGTTTGGGGGGGGGGGGTGGGTGGGGGGGTTGGGTGTGATGGTGTAGGAGGTTTTTGTTGGGGTTTGGGTGGCGTGGGGGGGCACGGGTTTTCTTGGGGGGGGGGTTGGGGAGGGGTGGGTTTTGGAGGTTGTGGGGAGGGGTGATTGTTTTTGGTTTTTTGTGGTGGTTTATGGGGAGGTTGGGTTTGGGGGGGGTGGTTGTTTATGTTTCTTTGGGGGTGTTAATTTTTTGTTGTGGGTTGTGTTGTTTGTTGGGGAGTTATGGTGGGGTTTTTGGGTGAGTTTTACTTTGTGGCGTTTGGTGGTTTTTGGGGGGGGGAGGGTAATTTTTGGGGTGGGTTGCATTCGGTTCCCCTTTAGGGGGGGTGGAGGCTATGGGGGTTTTTTAATTTTTTGTAGGGGAGGGGTCAGGGGGTTGGGGTGGAGGGGTACCTATTTTGGGGGGGGGAGTGTGAGTTTTTAGTGTAATAGTGGGTTGGGGGGGGGAAGATGGGGGGTGGGGGGGGCGTTGGGGGGGGGGTCAAATTTGGATGGGGGGGGGGGGGGAGGGGGTGGGGGGGGGGTGGGTCGCGGTTGATTATGGTGGAGGGGTTGTTTGTGGGTGGGGTGAGGAATAGTTTATTTCGGGGAGTGATTGGGGGTGGTTTTTTTCTTTTATTTTAGCGACTTATTTATTGTGGGGGGGGAGGTTTGAGTTTTTTTGGTGGGGTTGGTGGGGAGTTTTTTTTGTGTATTTTTGAGTGTTTTTTTGTCGCGTTTAGTTTTGGTGGGGGGGGGGGGGGGGATGGGGGTTAGCGGGGGGGGTACACGCGGTTATGGTGGCTGGAGGGGGGGTATTTCTTTTAGGTTAGGGATGTTTTGAGGGGGTTTTTGGCATAGTTGGGAGTGTTTTTTTTTATGTTTTTTTTGTGTATTATTTGTCTTTTAGTTTTGGTTTGGTGTAGTTTTTGGACGTGGGTCTTTAGGATTTTTGTGGGCGGGGCATGTGCACTGGTTTGGGTCAAAATTTTTTTTTTTTTTAATTTTTGGGTTTTTAATTTGAGGTTTATGTTTTGTTTTTTTTGGGGGTTCTTTGAGGGTGATTTCAACTATTTAGTGAGGTGAATTTTACGTTTTTTTTAGTTGTGGGGTTGGGGGGCAAATTGGATGGATTTTCTTCCGGTGTTTGGGTTGGATTGGTGGGGGGTGGGTAGGGGTTTTTCGTTTACTGGGGGTTGGTTGGGCTTTGTGGTGGTGTGGTATTTTATGATTTGGATGGGGTTGGTGTGCTGTTTGGGGGGGAGTGTGTTGTTGGTGTGGAGGACGTGGGTAGGGGGTGGTGGGGGACCTTTTAGCGTTGTTGTTGTGGGGGCTGGTTGGGTAAGTGGTGGGGTTGGGGGGTTGGGGGGACGTTTGATGGGTGGGGGGAGGTTGTGGGGGGTGGTGTGGGTTGTGTGGTGTAGGGTGGTTGTGGGGGGTTTGGTGTTTGGGGTTGTAATTGGGTTGGTGGAGGGTTGTGAACATTGAAGGTGGGGGGTTTGGGGGGGGGGGTGTGTGGAGGGATGTGGTTGTTGGGTTGGTGGTGGTTGTTTGGGTAGGGGTGTTGGTGGGGAGTGGGGGTTATGTTTTTGTTGGGGTTTTGGGGGGGTGATTGGTTTGTGAATTGCTGTGGGGTGGGGGCTTATTTGGGGGATTTGTTTTGGGGGTCATTTTTGGATTTTAGGTTGTGTTTTTCTTTGTTCCATTGGGGGGGGGATATTTGTGGGGTGTTAGTGTGCGTTTCGGGGTTTGTGGGTTGTTTGGGGTTTGTTTTGGGTGGGAAATTTGGGGACGTTGTGGGGGGGTGTTGGATTTATTTTGGGTTTTAGGGGGGTTTAATTGTTGGGATGGGAGTTGAGGTTTACTTGGGGTGAATAGTCAAATTGGGGGGTTGTTGGAGGTATTCAGGGGGGGAGGGCGGATTTTTTTTAGGTGTTCATTATATAGTATGTTTGGTGGGTTGTTATTTTAAGTGGTGGGAATTGGGGGGTCCTTTGGAAGATTGTTTGGATATTGTAGATATGTTTATAAATGGGTTAATATTTTTAGGGTTTTTTACGTACTAGACTGAGCGTTGGTAGTGGTGACCCCCTTTTGTTTGGTAGTTAAAGTTTTTATATTTGTGGGAGTTTTGGTCAACTAAGACCATTGTTAGTTTTGTTTACTGATAACTCAAAAGATCATAGTTGTTTGTTGGGTGGGGGTTGTTTGTTTTTAGAAAATTGTGTGGGTGTTGTGTTTGTAACACAGGCCATATTTGGTTCTGATTGTTTTTTGTTTGGGCTATTTTTTGGAGGGGTTGTACCTTTGTGTTTTTTGTTTTGGGGTGTGTAATTTGTTGTTATGGTGTTCTTTGTTTTGTTGGAAATTTTTTTTTTGTTTGTAGTTTGTGTTTTTGGTTCTTGGTGGCTTGGTATGTGTATGGGTTTGGTTGATTTTTGTATAGCAATTTGATTGTTTGTTGTTAGGGTGTTCGGGGTTGTTTGTTTTGTTTTTTGTTGCTTGTGTTATTTTTTTTTGTTTTTCACGTTATTTTGTTTTTTATTTTACATTGAGTGTTGTTTTTTTTTATGCTTGTGTATGGTTTTATGATTCGTTGACTTGGTTAGGTGGTGGGTGGAGCGTGACTATGTTTTAGTGGGTGTTTTGTTTGGTAGCTGTTTGTTGTGGGTTGTTAGTTATATGAGGAGTTTTGGTTGTATGTAGCCGTATTTTTTATTTTTAGTGGGGTGAGTGTGTGGTTGGGTGTGTTTTTGTTTGGGTTTTTTGGTGTGGCGGGTGTTGATTTGGTTTGTTGTATTTTGTTGTTGGTTTTTTTTCTGGGTGGTGGCGTTTTTGGTTTTTTTTGTTGGCGGACCCCTTTTGGAGGGGTTCTTTAGGTTTTTTGCTTGTGGGGGTTTTTTATTGGGGGTGGTGGGGGGAGGGGGTGGGTGTGCTTAGTGGTGTTAGGAATTGGTGGTGGTGATCTAATATTGTGTTCTTTTAACCCCGGTTTTTTGTGGTATATATTTTGTTAGTTTGTGTTTTGGTGTAGTTTGATTTTGATTTGGGGTGGAAAACGTAAGGGTGGGAGGGGTTTTAGAATTTTGAGGTTTTCTTGGGTGTGTTGGGGGGGGGGTTTATTGTGTGGTTTTACTTTGTGAGGGTTTTTTGTGATTGTGTGTTTGGTATGTGTGTTGGTTTTGGGAGGGGGTGGGTTGGTGGGTGGGGGGGTTTTTTATTTGGGGTTGGTGTTGTCAGGTGTGTTATTGGGGGGTGTTTTGGGGGGTTTTTGGTGTGTGGGTTTTTGGTGATGGCTCTTGGTGTTGGTGTTTGTTTGCCATGATTTTTAGTGTGATTGTGGTGGTCCCCGTGGGTGTGGTGGTGTTTATTGTGGTGGGTGTGGTGGAGGGGGGGGGGGGGGGGTTGTGACTCTGGTGGGAATGGTGGGGGGCTGTGGGGGGGGTTGGGTGTGGGTTTTTTGTTCGTTTTTGATTTATTGGGGTGTTTTGGTTTGTGGTGTGTGATTGGGCAAAAGATGTGGGTTCGTGGGTGGTAATAAAGGGGGGGGGTGTGCATAGCCTTTGTTTTTTGTGATTTGTAAAGTTTGGGTTATTTTTGGGCTAATTTAATTATTTATTTTGGTTTGTGGTTGTGGGGGGAAAATTTTATGTGAGGGGTTTTTTATTTTTGTTTGTGAAATTGGGGTTTCTGTCATTTTTTCAGCGCACTTTTTTTGTAAATTGTTTGTTATTTTAGGTTTTTTTCTATTTTGATTTTTTTCTGATATTGTTTTTTGGTGTGGTGTTTATTTGTGTTTGTGTTGTTTTTTATTTGGTTTTTTGGTTTTATGTTTGGTTTGTTAATTATTTTTTTTAGTTGGGGTATTCGGGTTTTTGGGTTTTTGTCTTTGGGTTGGGACGCTTATTTGTATTTTTGTGGGTTTCTGAGATTGTTGTATGGAGTTTTTTTGTGATTGGTTGTTGGGGGGTGGGATGATAGGCAGTTTTTTATGGAATGTTTTTGAAGTGGGTTGAGTTTTGGTTTACTTTTGGTGGTGGGGTTTTTGTTGTGGGGTTGGTTTTTGTGTGGGTTTTTTGTTGTTGGTTTGGATATTGTGTTTTTTGTGGGTTTGTTTATTGTTGGATTTTGTAATATGGTTTGGTTGGTGGAGGGTTTTGGGGTTTTGGAGAGTGGTGGGTTGGGTGGGGTTAGGGGTTTGGGGTGGGTATTTGGTTTTTTGTTTTTGGGGGGTTTTTTTTGTTTTTTTTTTTTTTGGTTGTTTTATTTTGTTTTTTTTTTTTTTTTTTTTTTGTGAGGTGTTGGTTGTTTTTTTTTTTGTCTTTTGTGGGTTTTTATTTTGTGTTGTGGGGTGGTTTTGGGTGTTTTGGGTTTTGGGGGGTTTGGGGTTTGGGTTTTTTTTGTTTTTTTGTGTTTTTTTTTTTTTGTTTTTTTTTTTTGTTTTGTTTTTTTTTTTTGTTGTGGTGGGTTTTTGATTGGGGGGTTTTTTTTGTTTTTTTTGGTTTTTTTTTGTGGGGTTTTTTTTTTTTTTTTTGTTGTTTTTTTGGGTTTTTTTTTTTTTTTGGTTTTTTTTTTTTTTTTGTTTTTTTTTTTTTTTTTTTATTTTTTTTGGTTTTTTTTTTTTGTGTTTTGGGGGGTTGTGTTTTTTTTTTTTTTTTGTTTTTGGTTTTTTTTGGGTTTTTTTTTGTTTTTTTGTTTTGTTTTTGTTGGGTTTGTTTTTTTTTTTGGTTTTGGGGGTGGTTTTTTTTTTTTTTGGTTTTTTTTTTTTTTTTTTTTTTTTTTTTTTTTTTTGTTTTGTTTTTTGTTTGGTTGGTTTGTTTTTTTTGGTTTTTTTTGTTTGGTGGTTTTTGTTTTGTTGTTTTTTTTTTTTTTTTTGTTTTTTTTTTGTTGTTTTTTTTTGTTTTTTTTTTTTTTTTTTTGGTGGGGTAAGCACGCACGCACGACCGGCGTCCGTGAGAATGTGGTCTGAAAGACATTAATATGCCTCCAAATTACATGGAGTCATAAATGCTTCAAGGCATGCCATGCAAGCCTATGAGATACATGGGAGAAACGAAATGCCCAACAACACAACATCCCAAAAACACTTCAGAATGGCACATAAGGAGAATACCCACAAACACATACACACACACACACACAACAGAGAGATGCTTTATATAACTAATTAAGGGGAACATTAAGAGCACCCGATGATTTTGGGGTCGAACCCATTTGCCATCAACCCAATCCAAGCGAACCCTCAAATTAGAGACCCCAGACTCAATGACCTCATTTGGGTTCTGAAAAGCCACATTAAAATCTGACTTGTCCTCCGAGACTTGAGACACCACCCCTACCCAGCACCCATCAAGATGGCAAGCATCCACAGTGACGTTGATTTCAAAAGAGCAGCCATGATAGGCCGGCAGCGGAGGTGAAGGCCCCATGCATGAAACGTCCACCAACTCTTTCAAAGGGGTTGAGTCATCATCAACCGTCACAAATGATTCGGACTGAAACAAATTTCTTGGCTTTTAATGGAGCGGGTGATCTCAAAACAATGCAAACGAACCCTGGCCCATAAAAGCCTTCCTCGCAGCTGCAAATTTCCACCTTTGAGCCTTTCTTGAAAAGCTGCTGATCGCTTTGGAAGTTGCTGACTTTCCATATTCTCTCTCACTAATTCCATGTAAAGTTTCGATCTTTTTTCTTTCAAATGTCCAAATTCCCGCAGCTTTCAACGACCCTTCAACTTTAACTCCATTTCTCCATGCTTCAATTCTATTCTTGCCACCTGATGAGTCCTATCCTAAAATGTTCATGCGTGTGCTGGGAACTGGAACGTACGTACGATCATCTTCTATTTTTTGCTTTAGCGAGTAGGGCAGCGGGATTATGTGCAAGTTGGCTTGGAGAATACGCTAGTGATGGCCTTCCTCTATTCAATGGCGGGGGATTAGATTGGAGAGAAATGATTAACATATACTTTTATACATAATAATTAACATTTATAATTAAATAATATAAATTTATAATTAATTTTGTGCCTTTTTTTTTTTTTTTCTCTCGTTCGACTATTTATGCGAAGGAATATAGTAACGCCACTACGGCCCTGGGCATTCGATAGAAATGTGCAGCAGCGGGAAAAAGTTCTTTGTAAATACAAATAAATTCTTTTTAGCTCTCAGTATCAATATTTGAGGAACATTTAATTTGCCCCAAATACTGCAATGCATACCGAAGGAGGAATTAGAATTCAATACAACAACTACAAATTTAGTAATTTGAAACATTTATTTATATTGTAAAATTATAAATTTAAGTTATTGTCTTAAAATTTAATAAAACAAACATTTGTTAAATTTCATAAAATAATCAATAATTATTAAGTTTTTTAAAATTTACTCTTTCATAATTTGAAGCAACAATTCGAAAGTATTATTCTTTCCTTTTTATTTTACTCACCCAAACTATAACACTACAATAAATCAAATTAAGAGAAACGAGAATATTGTAACTTTGAAAAAAATTTAGATAGACAAAATGAAATAGTGACTCTAATGAATATCATAAATTCTTTTATATTACACATTAAAAAATATTATTATTATACTTATTATTTTTTTGTCCACGTAATCTTAATTTTATAACTTAGGATTTGGAGCCAAGATCGCGCGATGGGCGAACCCACCGTCAAAGAGCTTTGCGGCCAGTCGAATCTCTTACCCTAAAAAGGCTTGGGAGTCCTGTCTCGTTCGTTTCACCGTCAGAAACCGGCATTTGACTCGACGCCTTTTTGATTCAATCTTTCGTGGCTGGCATCAACTCCCTCTCCCACAGGGAGCGACCCTTGCATTCAAAAGCGATCAATCTGTCAAAATTCTCCTCAGCCACGTAACCGAGAAGACTACATGCGTGGCTTTGAAATTTGGTCTGCCTTTAGCGGCACCATCCACACTACCATGCAAATGGACGCAGCTAACCCCGAAATCCCCTGTCGCAAAATGCACAGGTGGCGAAAAAGAAGCCTAACTACAGGTCTGCCGACGAAATAGAAAAAGAAAAGAAAAAAAATAATTAATTACAGTATCAAAGACTTAAGTACACACGCGATGACATGAGTAACCCAACCAATTATTTAGCACTAACTGTTTTAAAACAATAGAACCGAGCCGAATCTAACAAGAACCATACGTATTAGACAGGCTACAGACTAGTCTGACCACCGCCACAACCTCCTCTACAAATCCATTGCTTTAACAATGAAGCAGAACCCAAAAAAACCAAATGCCGAAAGGGCCAGGCCACGAACTTTACAGATCCTATGGGAACGCTGAAACATGCAATGAAATGCTGCTGGGAAAGAAAAAGTCTTTGGCTCTCAGTTTTGACCATCAGCAGGCACATCCCCCCGACTGCTGTTGTGACTGTGATGCGTTCGCGTTGGAAGACTTGAGATTGACGTCAACCATGTCTTCTTGCTTGGTTGAAGAGTGTTTCCATTCCGGGTAAGGCAGCTGCAATCTTCCTAAACAGTGCCTGAAATAGAAAGTTGAGAAGAAAAAAAACTAACTGTCATGATCGTGGTCCTTGATTGAAGCCAGCCAAACCCACAATTGTTGTTATTTTCATTAATCTTATTGTTACTATTCGTTGGCTTATCTTTTGCTACTACTACATTCTGCACCCTGACCCACAGCCGTAAGTGGTTTACCTTTATATTGAACCCAGCCTTTGCACTAGTTTCGATAAACATGACATTGAGATGGCGGGCTTTAGCTTCTCCTTCCTCTATCGAAACTTGCCTGGAATCAACCATGGAAAATTAGTGGGATAAATGCAAACTCTCCATCATTTATTATTGATTTTCGATGAGAAGCAAACTGCTTCCCTTGCATTTCCATAACAGCGTTCAACCTAAGATATATGTTTATTGGCAAATGACCTACTCATGCATAAGGCTAACATCTGTCCTCAACCAGTCCAAGCAACTGAAAACAAGGAAGAAATGAAGCCAACAAAATTCTTCATTTTCAAATTAAACACAATAAATGCAAATGCATAGCACCTTTTGTCCACAAGATCAGTTTTATTCCCAACAAGTACAATAATAACATCACTTCCCCGCTCTGTGCGGACCTCTTCAATCCACTTTAAAGTGTTCAGGAATGACTGCCTACCTGAACCACAAGAAAAGTAAATAGTTAGCACATTTTCATCAAGCTCATTGCATAACATCAAACAGAGAACTTTCCAACCCATGCCCAGGAAACACATGCCCTCAGAATAAGAAAGACAAATAGGAGATGTTACGTACTTGCCACATCATAGACAATGACTGCTACGGAGGAATCCCTTATGTAGCTTGGGATGAGACTCCTGAACCTTTCTTGTCCTGCAGTGTCCCTGATTAAATTCAAAGCAATGTATTTCAAGCATGTAAATCCTACATTATAAGAGATGTGAATAATATTTGATTGAAAATACAGTGTGTAGCACATGATGGACATCAGTTGTCAAGAGAAAAGAGGCAGACAAAAACTCTTCTAAATAGAATGAGATTAGGATGTGCTTTCTTGATTTCATTCTTGAAAGTCTTAGGTGAGACAAATAGGGCCCAATGCACGTTATGCTTTACATGAAATGTGAATGACAATGCTAATGAATGAAATTCCACACATTACTATATGCTGAAAAAAATTTTGGTCTAAATAACTATCAAAGAAGAAATAATTTAGTGTTTCTTATGCATCTGAATACCAATTGTGATGACAAAGTCAAAGGTAGTTAGAAATAACAAAAGAGAGAGAAAGAGAAAGACTGAAACCATTTTTGCTGATAAGGATGAGACATGGAGGAAAGGACATATTCAGATATTCTTCACTGGTCACTTCTAAGGAAGTAAGCTAATATAATTAATAGCTAACTAGACAACAATGCATGATTCACAGGCCAAGTAGGCATGCAGAATTAATCTAGTCTGGGAGAAGAACAATGAAAGTGGAAGTAAAATAATGTATCTAAAGTCAGTCAGTCCTCAAACTCTGCTAGTTAATGCTTGCTTTTTCCTTGATCCACCAAAGCAAAAGGTGCAGATTTTAGAGCCTTCTATAATGTAAGTCAAGCCACATAATTCATACTCGCACAGTAATTCACTAACTGATAGATAATGATTTGAATTTTCAGACCTAACTAGGACTGGAGTGTTGATAAAATCCTATGGTAGGATCAAACCATAGAACTTCGACTTTTTTCAAAATTTGTGAAATAAATTTAACATGTAAAAGAACAATGAGTAAGATCTGCTCGGAGTCTCAAATCCCTGCCAACAATTTATCTTAAACAAATGACAAGATATTGTAAAAGCAAGCAATAATAATAATATAGTTGAGGCCAGAAGCCAATCCCAAATAGCAAAGAATTGGAATAATATTTGGATGGGAAGAGAAGTTTAAAACCAGGACCACATCTCAAAAGCTAAAAGCCTATTGCAAACAAAATGAACAAATGACTTTGTATGCAAATATCCTTGAACTAATTTTCCTTTATATATATATATATATATATATATATATATATATATATATATATAGCAACAACTCTATACAGAGATAAAGCCACACCCTTTTTTTCTCATCTGTCTTTGATCATCCCCGGCATCTCTCCTCCTCCCTCCCACACCACCAACCAGACCCAAAAAAAAAGAGGGAAAAAAATTTCTCAGGCAAATTTCCTCCAGTCAAAGATGAGTTAAGTCTGGACCACAATAGAATGATGGAGTATAAACATTGTCATTGGAAATTATAACCACAATTTTTATCAATGTTCATTGCAGATAAGAACTAAAATGCAGTAATTCTAAAGAGCCCTTATAATGGCAAACCAAACAGACCTCCCATACAGGGTAAGGTCCTGTTACTGATAAAATGCAAAGAATGATGCTTTAACTCCTAGTACAATGTTACCAAAGAAACTAACAATAAATGCACTCTATTGGAGAATTTAAGTCATAAAGTAGTGCAGTATCATTTTCCCATTGAATTGGGGCTGTTGAAATGAAAGCATATGTGAGTACAAGAACATAAATGCACATTGAGTTTAAAAAAGAATAATAATAATGACAACATACACCAGGAGTCATCAACTCATCCTGATGCAACCATTACAATGCTAAGAAATTAGGAATCACATAAACAAAAGAAGAACAGATCTTGTGCAAGATTAAAACTCTGAAGCAATACATCTCAATTCTTACCAGAGCTGCAATCTAACTGTTCGATCTTCAAGGTACATTGTCTTTGAAAGAAAATCAATACCAATGGTAGCCTGATAATCAATTTAACAAGTACATTAACAGTGAGGGGAAAATTTTTTACAAAAAAAAAAAGAGGAATCGGGATGGAAAATAATGCAAAGATTTTTGGAGCTTAAAATTTGAAACCAGCAAGGTTTTGGGATTCCACATGAGAGATTCCAAAAAAAATGGACGAGAAGAGAGATCCCAAAGATTCAACTATCAGCTATATCGGGAGGTTTTGTATCTAGAAGTTGACACTAACTCCAGTCAACTCAATCTATAAATGAAGTTACACTAAGCAGATGATCAAGAACAGTAGATATCTCGTATTAATGAAAAACTTAGGTCAATTTAACTACTTAGCATACAAATTACATGAAATGTTGATACCAATGATCTGGCTAACATTGCCTGGATCTTAGGCCAAACAAATGAAAAAACACTCAGAAAGCTTTGTAATTTTAGGCATGCCCAATGTCACAAGGGCATTTTCTTCAAAAACTTATAGCAAGCATTTAAATGAGAAAGCTACATGCTATGAAGGATTTCTTTTTCTCCTAGATTGGCAGCCCTGCATGTTACCTCTTTGCAGAAAATTTGAAAAAATATTCTGACTTTCCCTTATTATGTGGTGAAAAATCTAAAGTTTTACCAATGTATGCATTCTACCAACAGGAAAGCGAAGGGTAGTTCATAATTGTCTGAGTTGGGTTCTTCCTTGAGATGAGTAACAATTAAGATAGCACAGCCACAACACACTTGAATGTCCATAACAACTGGTGACATAAATGGCTCACTCAATTAAGATTCTTAACAGAGCACAGGAACAGCTCAACAAAGCACGATCTAAATAGAATAACATTCTTAACTCTTGATAACAAGTAATCACACAAAAAACTACTGTGGAATGTGTTCGCCATGGGTAAAATTTTTACAGGTCGTGTGATGCCATTTCTACTTCATTGCAACCTTTGAACCGCAAAAATAAAGCTGACCACGTAGGGATAGCCGTCAGATTCAAAGAAACGACCAAGTAGGTCAAATGCTTAGTTGAAGATCCATTCATATGCGCCAAAACAAATATAAAATACGTCCAAGAAAAAGAACGATCTATCAAATCAAATTCCAGAAATGGCCGAAAAATACATGCACAAATCGCACAGATCCATTAAGGTAAACAGCTCAGGAAACCATCCAGAGAGAGAGAGAGAGAGAGAGAGAGAGAGAGAGAGAGAGAGAGAGAGAGAGAGAGAGAGGTGTTCAACCTGATAGGTGTTATCGAACTTGTCGTACATAAAGCGAGTGATGATGCTGGTTTTGCCGACCGACTGGTCGCCCAAGAACACCAACTTGTACTTTGCCAAAGCCGAAACCGGAGCCATTTTCCGTACTACTGCGAAATTAACCCAATCAGTAGGATAATAACCGATCAGATCAGGTTCGAGACGACGACGATGGCTGCGGCGGAGAGAGAGAGATAGAGAGAGGGATATCGCCGGAGATAAAAGAGATCAAAGATAGATCTCGGTCTCTCTCGCTTATCGTTCGTATTAAATAGCGGAGTTGAAAAGCAGAAGTATTAATTGAACATACGCATGAAATCAAATTCCGTTTCTCACGACACTGCAGTGATTAATCTAAATCTTTTAAATTATAAAATTTATAAATATCTAGAGAGTTTTTTATTACATAATTTATAATTTAATAATTAATAGACAAAAAAATTGATTTTTCTTCCTTATTATGGTTAATATTTTTTTTAGCTTTTTTTTTTTTGTTTTGTTAATAAGATGCAGAAACAGAAGAGACACCGATTATTCTGCAACCAAAATAAAAAAAAATGCTATAATTACAGCATACAATCAAAATTTTTGTTTCTAAAAAACAACAAACTTAATATTTTCATTATTAAATAAAAGATTCTAACCCTGGTTTTTTTATTTTTATTTTTGTGGGTACCATTCTCTGCTAGTTACCTATAATTTAGAGGTGATGCTTCATTCCTTTTTTTTTTTTTTTTTCTTTCTATCTTAGCGCAACACCCAACCACAATCAGGCTTACATAAAATGGTGAATTATATGCAATAAAAAATGTTACTTGCGTCCAACTGTGCCCCCATGATCCATTCAAGTCACCTTTGCAGGCGTTCGATCAACAGTATATATATATATATGTATAACATATGCATATGCCTCGGCGCTCTAAAGGCAAAACAAAAACCATTGCGTTGACAGCCTGCCTTGTTTACCAAAATTTCCCCCTGCAAACTTTGAGCACATAAAACATCTTAGCGGGTATTAGAAACCAGTCGGCATTTGCTTGCTTCAATGTTCATTGTAATTTAAGCTAGAGTTCCAAATGCCTATCAGGAATCCTGGGGTTCACGCCGTTGCTTTTTTGCCCATACCTTTAGGCTTTCCGCAGCGCAGCCTGGATTCTAAACTCGCCTGAAGCCAGAAACTTTAGACAAGGGAAACACCTTCAACCCACAAAATCTACGAACAACCTCACTCCCAAATCACCCCACATAGCTCAGCAACAGGCTCCATATCATCAGTCGAATGAACCAAGGTTGGATCGATCCCCTCAAACTCCCAGGTCCTAATGCAGGTCTCAACACCACCGACTTGATCACCAATTGCATTTTCCAATGGCGAGAGAAGATGAACAGAATGGCCCAAGTGAAGCGGTCGATGAAATAACAGGAGAATGCAGCCACCAAGCAGCGGGCTTTGAACGGCTATTGCACCGAAACTGATGGTCTTCTTGGACCGGTAGAGGAACAAATGGAAAGCAGGCTTGAAAGGTTCAAGGTAAGAACAATATCTGACTGTTGTAAAACTAAGGGGCCTGCCGAATTCAAAGCAGCCTAAGATTCGAAAGGCATAATTTTGACAGTCATCTTTATTTTAATCGCGGTGCACCAACTCTGACATCCACAAACTTGGAGATGTCCCAAAGTTTCCCAAACCTAAACAGAATCCTGATTTTTATTATACCGTACCATGCATAGAACACAAAAGGCCAACCTAAGCGGTACCATCCGTACTCTATTATGCAAATGGACAAGCTGACCCTAAAAAGACTTGTTGCGAAATGCAAAAGGGCCAAAAAGAAATCTAACTGCAGGTCCTAAAAAAAATTCAATTACGGTGCTTTAGCCAACTTCTCCGTATGGACACGTGAAAGGAAATCAAGAAATAAAGGCCCACGGTTCAATAAATTTCAACAAGCTTCACTGAGTCTAAAAAAGAAATGCTCAACTGGCTCACAACAATCTGGCTTAGATCAAGGGTTAGAGGAGAAGCGCTATAATACCCAAACTAAGTATACATGATGACATGAATAACCAACAAATTATTCAGCATAACTATTTGAAACAATATAGAACCGGGCTGATATGAAAAAGGTGGGAAAAAATTTTGCACGGTTCATCTCTCTAAGTCCTCAAAGAACCATACGTCTTAGACTAGCTAAGACTAGTCTGACTCCCACAATAATCTCCTCTTCAAATTCATAGCTTTAACAATGAAGCAAAACCAAAAACCAAATGCTAAACGGGCAAGGGCATGAACTATACAGATCCTGTAGGAATGCTTGAGCATGTAATGAAATGATGCTGAGAAATAAGAGCATTGGGTCTCAGTTTTGACTATCAGCAGGCACATCCTCCTGACTGCTGTTGTGACTGTGATGCATTTGTGTTTGAAGACTTGAGATTAACGTCAACCATGTCTTCTTGCTTGGTTGAAGAAAGTGTTTCCATTCCCGGTAAGGCAGCTGCAATCTTCCTAAAAAGTGCCTAAAGAAAATGTGTAGGGATGAGACAAAAATAAATCATGATGGTAGTCCATGATTATCACTCTAATTGTTGTTATTTTTATTGCTAGTATTGCTATCCTTCATTGGTTTTTTTTTTGGGCTAATACTACATTCTGCACCCAACCCACAAGGGAAAGTGATTTACCTTTATATTAAAGCCAGCCTTTGCACTAGTTTCGATAAACATAACATTGAGATCATGGGCTTTAGCTTCTCCTTCCTCTATCGAAACCTGCCTGGAATCAATCACAATATCCCAAGGCATGAGAATAAACTTCAATAAAATGACAATCATTCTGAAATAATGCCTCCTCTTTTCTCCTGTACAAAATATATTCACAGCACTATTTT
This sequence comes from Ceriops zippeliana, assembly GCA_037897445.1. Taxonomy (NCBI): domain Eukaryota; kingdom Viridiplantae; phylum Streptophyta; class Magnoliopsida; order Malpighiales; family Rhizophoraceae; genus Ceriops; species Ceriops zippeliana. The sequence continues at coordinate 4,268,257 of JBAPLH010000003.1, read as the reverse complement.
CAACAGAAAAGTTACCAATTATTGACTGCTTCCTATTCTGAAAACTTAGAATGAATATGGATTTTGCTGCCACCCAAAGAATTTTTTTATCCATCAGATTTAGATGGGAAATTAGTGGTCTGGATGAAAACAATCCACCATTTATTACTTTATATGTTGATTTTCAATGCCAGATAAAACTTCTCCCCTTCCATTTAAACAGCAGCGTTCAACCTAAGAGATATGTTAAATGGTAACTAACCTACCCAGGCATAAGGCCAACATCTGTCCTCAACCAGTAAACTGAAAATAGGGAAGAAAAGAAGCCAATAGCATGTTTCATTTTCACATTAAACCCAATAAATGTAAATACATATCACCTTTTGTCCACAAGATCAGTCTTATTCCCAACAAGTACAATGATAACATCACTTCCCCGCTCTGTGCAGACCTCTTCAATCCACTTAGAAGTGTTTAGGAATGACTGCCTACCTGAAGCACAAGGAATGTGAATAGTTAGCATATTTCATCAAGCATGTAGCACAACATCAGACAGAAAACTTTCTAACACGCATCTGGGAAAAAAATGACCACAAACTAAAAAACATAGATAAGAAAGACTACATACTTGCCACGTCATAGACAATGACTGCCACAGAAGAATCCCTTATGTAGCTTGGGATGAGACTCCTGAACCTTTCTTGTCCTGCAGTGTCCCTGATTAAATTCAGACCAAACATTTAAATCCCACATTTAACATTTTACTGAAAAAACAATGCTAAGCAGATAATGGTCATCAGATTGCCATCAAGGGAAAAAGAGCAGACAGAAACTCTTGTAATCAGAACAGCATCAGAATGAGCTTTCTTGCTTTCATCCTTGACAGTTTTAGGTGATCAAATAAGACCTGACACATATTATGTTTTAAATTAAAGTTTAAATGACAATGCGAATACATGTTTCCCCAAAAACTAAAGAGCAGAAAATTTTTCTCAAGCAAAGCATCTCCCATCCTGCCAAAGATGAGTTAAGGCAGGACCACAATAGATTAAATAAATAAAAACTTTTGTCTTTCAAAATGATAACTATGATTTTTATCAATGTCCATAGCAGCTAAAAAACTACAGTGCATCAATTTTAAGGAGACCCAATGATGTCAAACCAAGCAGAACTAGGTAAGCTTCTGCAACTGAAGAAATGCAAAGAAAGGATGTTTTAATACCTAAGATTCCATAATAACATTGTTACCAAAGAAACTAACAATAAACACATTCTATTGCAGAATTCAAGTTATAAAAAGTGAAGTTAGATTTTTTATTTACACACACATATATGGGCTGTTTACACAAAAGCCTGTGTGAGTACATGCACCCACATACACAAGGAATCCCAAATAATCTCATACCAAACAGAATTAAGATAAAGGGTAAACTCCTGTAACTCAAGAATGCAATGAAATGATGTTTTAACTCCTGAGATTCCCTAATAACATTGTTAACAAAGAAATTAGCAATGAATGCATTCTATTGTAGAATACAAATTATAATAAATTTTTCAAGCACACACATATATGGGCTGTTTACACAAAAGCATGTGTGAGTACCCACACCCACATGCACATTGAGTTTTTGAAAAATATAATAATAAAGCTAATATCTTCCGGGAGTCAACAACCATTCCTGATGCAACGATTAAATTGCTGAGAAATTGGGAATCACAAAAACGAAAGAAGAAAACTTCTTGAGCAGGGTGAAAGGCTTGAAGCAATGCATCTGAAATCATACCAGAGCTGTAATCTAACCGTTCGATCTTCAAGGTACATTGTCTTTGAAAGAAAATCAATACCAATGGTGGCCTGATAATCAATTTAACAAGATAAGATAATAGTGAGAGAAAAATTTTTATAAAAAAATAGAAGGAAGATAATGCAAATTTTTTGGAACTTAAAATTCAAAACCAGGAAGGTTTTAGGATTCCATATGAGATATTCCAGAAGAAATGGATTAGCATACAGGCCTCAAAAATCCAACTACCAGCTATGCCATGAGGTTTGTGTCTAGACTATCAGTTCTAAAATAAGCCAGTGCTTCCATGGCCACCATCAACAAGCTAACACTTCCTCCAGTCAACTCAATCTATAAATGAAGTTACACCAAGCAAACGATCAAAAACAGTAGATATCTCATATTAAAGGAAACTGAGGTCAATTTAACCGCTTAGCACACAAATTACATGATATGCTGATACTAATGATCTATTTAGCTAATATTGCCTGGATCTTAGGAAAAGAAACTCAAAAGGCCTCATAATTGTAGGTGTGTCAATGTGACAATGATATTTTATTTCAAAAACTTATAGTAAAGCCACATGCTACTAAATGTTTCTTTTTCCCCTAAATTTGAAGTCCTACATTTTTATCTCTTTTGAAGCCTTTTCCTTATTATGTCGAGAAAAACCTAAAGTTTTACGACCGTATTCATTCTACAACAGGAAATTTCACGATTGTGTAAGCCAGTGCGACGTAGCATTCTCAATTAAGATTCACAGGAACGGCTTAAAACGAAGCGCAATCAAAATTGAATAACATTATTGACTCTTGAGAAAAACTAATCACGCAAAACAAATATGTGGAACGTGTTTGCCGTCCTACAGGCAAATTCACGGTAAGTTTTTCCATTTCTTTGCAACATTTGAATTACAACAATAAAGCTCAACATAGAGAGATAGCCGTCGGATGCACAAAATGACACGGATCAACTAGTTCTAATGCTTAGCTTAAGATCCCATTCAAAATGCGTCCACAAGGAACGAACGATCTAACCAGTCAAATTCCAGAAATGGCCAAAAAATACAGGCAAAAATCATGCAGATCCATTAACGCAACGGCTCAAGAAGGCATCGACAGAGAGAGAGAGAGAGAGAGAGAGAGAGAGAGAGAGAGGTGTTCAACCTGATAGGTGTTATCGAACTTGTCGTACATGAAGCGAGTGATGATGCTGGTTTTGCCGACAGACTGGTCGCCCAAGAACACCAGCTTGTACTTTGCCAGAGCCGAAACGGGAGCCATTCCTCGTACTACTACGGAATTACAAGAATAATGGTCGATCGGATTCGGTTCGAGAAGACGGTTGCAGCGGTGGCCGCGCCGGGGATGAAAGAGATCAAAGACAGATCTCGGTCTCTTTCGCTTTCGGTTCGTTTTGGGTTTTTAAACTTGTCGTCTTGCTTCGCCGCCCCCCCCCCCCAATCCTCGTTTTTAAACGTGGCAACTTTCTTAAATATTCTGTTTATATATATATGTGATTATATATATATATATATATATATATATATATATATATATATATATTATGTTTGTTTGTTTGCTTGTTGCGGTTCCCAGGGTTCAGTATTGTGTTTTGGTGAGGGGGGGGGGGACTTTTTATCAACCATGGATGATGATGATGATGATGGTATGTGAATTGTCTGCCTTCTTTTGAATTAGTTTAATTCAAATCAAATCACACATATTATTGACTCGAAACGACTTGCCTAAAAAATATAATCATTCTTCTTCTTTTTTTTTTTTTTTTATCTAAATGGACAATGTAACGGCATATAAAACTCCATTAACCATATTTCTCTCGTTTACAAATTTCAAACTTAACTTACACCGTACCTCTTGTGTCTCTTTAATTGATATTGGCATCACCTATATAATATGTCTCGTTGTCATAAACATATATACCAAACATCTTAAGCGCTATAACAAAAAAAAAAAAAAAAAAAAAAAAAAAAAAAAAAAAGAGCATATGATTGACTGACTTCCACCCCTAAGTACATAATGGGTAAATATAGGATCTCAATCAAAATTCCCAATTCGACATACCCTCCCTTACTATTTTCAGTAGAGCCAATACTTGTCCTACATCCTTAGTCTGGGGCCTCTATGATTCTCTCGTTGCCAATTAAGTTTGTCTTTTTCGATTGGTAGGTTGAGATGAAATACATAAACTCAGCATATAGATCCTCCATATGCCAAAAACTATTGATCGATTGATTGATTGATTGAATGAATGAATCCTCGTTCTTTATAGATAATGTGTATGGTATCAGAAATCTCATAATTAAAGTTAAAACTCACCTAATCAGAAGAAGTTCTAAAAATTTACTTTTGCATCATCGTACAATTGGCCCTTATTCTCTTTTTACCGTATCAAGCATAAAGCATGCTCATAAACCAATCTAAAAGTCATAAGTGACACATTTCATATTTTGTTTCTAGCACTTTATCCTGTAATGTGTTATCGACATTATTTACACCCCCCCCCCTGCATAGCCACCTGTACAACAATTCATTATTAGTATCTCTCGTGTTGGTAATCCCCAAATCACTTCCTTCCTCTTTTTTTTTTTTTTTTTTTTTTTTTTGTGTGTAGGTATACCGAGACCAAACCCACCCGGTGCATCATCGCCTTTTCCCTTCTTTGTCACTCCAGAAAAAAAGAAAAATCTTCGAATTTTCTCAAAATTTTCCTGTGCACTGCTTGACATCTTCAATAAAAATATAAAGTGTGTAGGTATGATTTTTACTAAATTAAGTTTTGGGTCATCGTTTATCGATGAGCGTGTTTCTTATTTCAACAAAATACTCACAGCAGTATTGTATTGTTGAGCTACATCGTCCGACTTATACATGTAGTTAAGGTAAGATCTTCTTCTTCTTCTTCTTCTTCTTCTTCTTCTTCTTCTTCTTCTTCTTCTTCTTCTTCTTTTAAAATGTAATCCTTTTCATGCTTATGCAAAAATAACATTTAGGAGTAATGTATTCACTTTCCTTCAGGTCATGGAATATGAATTAATCGAAAATTTCCAAATTAACCGGGAGGATGTGAACATAATTAAAGTTCACGTCATTCACCCATGAAAATCTGTCCATTAAAATAATAACAACAATTCAATCAGTATTGACCCGACACTCGATATAATTCCTAAAATGAGTTCCCTCACTGCCCTCCATGCATGCTCCACTACAAAAAACAAAACGAGAACAAAACAATCATATGACCATATAAAAGATTTACTTCACGAGGCAAATAAATTAAAATTTAAAAATAATTTGAACTTATAGAAAATTATGCAAAAATAATAATTAATTAAATTCACCCGATTTGCAAACGAGACCTATAATGCACACTATAAATATAGCATTTGTCCAAGTGATAAAAAATTATTAAAATATTAAATGAATTTGAATTAGGCTTAAAATTTGGATTAAACTTAGATTACCCCATTGATTGCTTATCTAAGAGGAGGAAGACTTATTATACTTCTAAGTAAAGACTAATATTTCATGAATAACGAAAAAAAAAAAAAGATTTTTTTTTTTTTTAATTTGTATCAAGCATATGAATTCTGAGTGTTCCGAGCTCTCTGCTGCCCTGGAGCTCACCTATATATATATATATATATATATATATATATATATATATATTTTTTTTTTTTTTTTTTTTTTTTTTTCTCTTTTTCTCTTTTACAAAATTTTCCCTTGGACCCCACCATCGCTGCAACTGCAAATGGATTGTAATTGCAGTGCTGCCATGGCCAATCCGAGCGGTCACATAATCGCCTCAAATGCCAAAAAAAGTAAAAAGAGTGCCATAATAAACCACGTCCTGATCGGCTGATTTGGCGAAGGATGAAAGCCAAAAAAACAAAAAGGCCAAGGGCACCCCATTTGCCATCAACTTGACGGTCTCCTGCACGTTAATATTGCTGAAAGTGTTATGATCCATTTGATATACATTTTGCAATTGTAATATTATTCCTAATTATATATTAAAAAATAAAAATTTACAAATAATTATTTGGATAATCCAATACCAATCTCATGTGTCAAATTAAAGTGTTGTTTCACTTATTACCTCAGTATTGATATAACAATTGATTGCCCAAAATTAATTAAATTTTAATTTTTTTATTCAGATTAATTAAAATTAAAATATACAATCTAAATTAACACAAACTATAAAAAAAAAAATTAAAAGAAAAAAGTCAAGTTAGGGAGCGGCTGCTTGGGACCACCATTGTCAATCTCGGGCAGTTTGTCCCCCCAACCTAAGGGGCACTTACATCCCGAGGAAGGAATGCTTTTTGACAAAGCTAAGAAGAAAACTTAGACACACCCCATTTTGCTGCACACACAGCACTTTCATTGTTGGGTTGGGGAAAGAGAGTGAACTCCTTTGTATGAGATTGGGCTGGCTCTTTCTTTTCCATCTTTTTTTTTATTTTATTTATATATCTATATATTTTCTCTCCTCTTTTTTCCCTGACTTTCCGTTAGAGACTCTTTTTATCTGAACTGAAGGGATAATAGTCTTAAGTGTTAATGATGATGGGCAAGAAGCAGAAGCTGTGTTGCTTTGAGTGGATTTCTCTATGCTATTTTCTTCTTCTTCTTGCTGCTTCTGCTGTCTGCTCCAAGCATCGTGGTGGTAATGTGGCTCATGCGTCGCTCTCTCTCTCTATCTCTCTCTCTCCCTTTCTTTTTTTTTTTTTTTAGCTTCCTTTCTTTTAATTCATTCATTGGTCTCTCGCGTCTCTGACTTAAGTGAGCAAATTTTTTTTTAGGTTGATGCATCTATTTGGTTACTTTCATACAGTTTTTCATTTGGGCTCTCCATGGATATATGATAAAAGGCCTCCGCCTTTTTATTTTGGTCTATCCTTTCCTCCCGCTTTTCAGTCTTCATTCCTTTTTCTTTCATTGGTTTGATTGAAGGTTTGGGACTGAAGGAACCATGAAACTGAAATTCTGATTATTGGTTTTGTTGGAACAAAAAGGATAGGGAAAATTTGATGTTTTTAGCATTTTGGGAGATATAACTCTGCTGATAAATTCCCCAGTTGCTGGAATTTTGTGTGTGGTAGCTGAGATGATTAACAGTAATACTTTTTGTTACAAGAAAGGATTGAAGTAGTTCCACTCTTCAGGTAAAAGATGCGTCAAGTTGTAAAATAGCTTGTTCTTGTATTTGCAAGATGTGTAAATGCAAACATCTTCTAGTACTGTGCCAGCTACTGACATGCACCCACCTAAACAATCAAATGTACACACCCATTTGCTTACATCTTGTAGCAGGGTGCTAGCCACTGATATTAGTGCTCATTAGTGGTTATATAAGTGCATCTACCTAAATAATCAGCTGTAAAGCACCTCCTCAAATCATGCAATAAGTACATCCAATTATGGCTTTTGGGTGGGCATCTGATTAGGCTGATAGATGTTTTGCTTTTAGCGAGCTAAGTCCTATGGTTCTAATCTAAGAACCAAATTTTTTATGTAGCTTTTGGTGCTTAACTGAACAGAGAAGCTTAAGCAAGAGGAAGAACTAAACGTTGCTATCAGAGTGTAGAAAGGATTATACTTGGGTCCACAAACGTGATACTTTTCTCTTAAGGCAACTTCCTGCGACATTAGCTGCAACCTTGTAGGCATGCCTGAGGATTTGTGGGTTTGTCATTAGTTTAACCTGTAGAAGTCATGTTAATCTGTATCACAAGAGCGATCATATCGCTCAGAAGCATACCTTATGGATATCAAACACTTGACTTTCGAAACTGATATGAACCACATGTTTTGACTTTTGCAAGCAAATTTTCCTCCTCTTTCTCTCCACCATTTGGTCTCTCTCGACCCCCACAGCACTCACCTAAATAGGGGCAAGTTAAAGAATGTACCAAAGTATATATCGGCGGCTGATGTACATAGGGAAATTTTATCTTCGCAACTTTCAGAGAAGTTGAAAGAATTGGAAAACTGAGACATTGAGCAGTAGTAGAGAATGTCTTGCCCGTTTATTTCCTTGATTTTCTAACAGTGTTTAGGTGCTATATATGGCTTCAGGGAACCCTGCAAATGATCTTGTAGACATCATTAACCAGAATCGAACAGCCCACAAAATGTCACAGCTGAACGACAGTCCTGGTCTTGGCTGTATGGCCCTGCAATATGCAGAATTATGCAAGGGTAACTGCACTGGCAACAATGCTGTAAATTGCAAACCACCTGAATATGACTTCACCGAGGTTTTTGCTCCCAATTGTGGCGTAGAGCTACCTACTTTTGGCACCATAACAGGCCATATTGTAGGTTGTCAGTCCAAGTATCTTGAGCCATCCCTGGCCTTTTCAAATGTTCTTGTTAACAGCAAAAGAACTCTCTCTCTTTTGGGAAACAAATCTCACAATGCGGTGGGAGTAGGCCTGGTTGGATTTCACAAAGGTCCTTTCATTTGGTGTATTTTGTTCAGTGATGGTCAGACAAATTCTACTTTTGTTCTCGAAGATCGTGGCTTGGGAATCAAACAGAAGAAAGGGTGCTTCAGTGGAAGCTCTACTCCATGCAGTAGTGGACAGAGGATCTCCGTGCATCTGAACAACATTGTTGCCTTTGCTCTCTTTAAAATTTGTCTGTTAAAGCATTTGTATCAATGATTTGTGACAGTTTGAATTACCTGTTGAGACAAAGGCATAGCTTTGAGAGATTTGTTCACATATTTATTGAGGAGAAACGCAAAATCCCATTGTAGGACTGTTGATGCCAACTTTTTAATGTCCACCCCACCAAATCTTTCAGTTCCATAGTTTCTGGGTTGAGTTCGAAAAAGCTCGTCCTAATTGGACAAAAGTTCTGTTTTTTTTTTTTTTTTTATCCGATGATGCATGATCCTAATTAACTATAAGCATGACAAATGTACATCTAATAACAATAACAGTAATAATAATAATATAAGGTGGGTTTGCGTTAAGGATGCGTCAAATTGACAACTGCAGTATAACAGAAGTTCATCGGCATCATGAATTTGGTATAATGAGGTTCATCAGCAAGATATAGTAATATTTCTCTATTGGTTTGCAGAAACTGTCACAATCTAGTCCCGTATCAAATGAGAATGGGTGATTTTTGTTTTGGTCGCTTTCAATTAAATCTCATGTCACGATTGACTCAAGTGAATCCTAGGGAGTGACATTTCTGACATGGCGCAAAGGGCAAGGCGATTCAAGGGATAATTCTATCAAAGAATAGGCTATTGATACGTGTTAATTCCTTGTGGAGCTTAACCATGAAAGTGCTGTTGAAATGCCCAGCCTCCCTCTTGGTTCACCGCCATATTGTGTTGTGGAGGTAGCATGCAACTCTTTGGTTATGAAGGACAAAGTTGAGCCTTAAGCCCTAAACTAAAATTGATGGGAGCTTACGGGCTCCTCCTCCAACCTATAGATGGATTTGGCATTTTTGTTGAAGCTAAGTGGATTAGCTATCGGGTGTTCTGGAGGTCATTTGTGCATCCGGTGTAAAGTCCACGTGGCAATGTGCCCATGCCTTTACCTTCGCATTTATACTTTTGCCCTGCCAAGTCATCACCTGACTTCAGTTCTAGTAACAAGAACTACAAAAGCAGTATTTGAGAAATCTGGGTTCTTTTATTACACGGTGTCTGTCCCACACAATTCCGGCGATTGGATTGAGAAATGAAAACCGATTTTCCCGAGAGAGCGAAGAAACCAGAGACTTCAAAAACTCTCTTATGAAACCAGCAAAAAATTCAAACCGAGGGCTAAAGCATCTTATTTCCCTTCGAAAGAGACAAATTTTGATTTGTGGGGTCACATTCAATAAATGCCAATAATCACCAAACTCACAATTTTTCCTCACGCTTAGCAAAGCGTTCTAAAGAACACACTTGTAATACCTTTAACTTTCGAGTTTGGATGACATACACTTACTTGGTTACCTCATTTAAAGAATTTCCCGTTAATCTAAACCAATATGTTTTGTTATTAAATGTACGTTTCGTTAGGATATTACAAAAAGAGAGAGAGATCACCCCAACTCACTTGACGGCTACATGATACTAAAAATCTAAAATCCTCCGTGCATAATAATGTTCCCGTCCGTTCCAAAATTCCAAAATATATTAGCCAAATCCCACAAAGATCTCCACTATTCAATTTAAGTGACAATTTACTTTGTATAGATTTTTATGTATGAAAAAAGAAAAGATAAAAAAAAAAAAAAAACAATCGCCGTTTAATTTCTCCTACATCATCATCTACACCAAAGATTGAAATCGATTACAAAAGAAAGGTAACGACCTGTTACCCTGTCAATATTTTTCTTCGTCCACCACCACACCTGTCGTTCGGCTTTCCTTGTTTCCTCCCCCCACCCCTTGTCGTTTTTGGCCCATGTGGAGTGGAAATGGCAACATGTAATAGAGTGGACCTAGCAAACATTGTGGAGTTGAATTGCCCCGTATTTACGATTCATACCCCTGAGACCCAACGGAACAGCTCGCTGATCTCCTCTCCCACGCGGTTCGCTTCCAAGTCATAATCTCCGGCGATGCCAACCTCACTCCCTCGACTGCTTCCGGCGAAGAACCTCCCGGAGCTTCGAAACGAGTGTTCGCTATATAAGAGAGATGTAGAGATCCTGTCAACGTACTCCTTCAGCCAACTCCTCTCGCCGGCGACCTCAGTGGCCAGGCTCTGCTCTCGAACCGGCTGAGCCACAGGAGTTCCGATTCCCTTATCCGAAACGCCTATCCTGTGCGTCTGGCCCATCGAAACCTCGGAGTCTTCTTCCACGACGTAATCTAACGAGCCGAAAGAGTAGGATGTCCGCGAGTCGGCGGCGGAATCCGGATGGCTTCGGCCAATGGAGCCGATCGCCAGCCGAAAACTCCCCGCACGGCCTCTGGCTCCGCCGTCATTGGAAACCGAGAGAGCCTTGAAGATGTCGGACTCGGAGGGATGGATGGGAGAGCGGCAGAGAGGACAGGTCTGGTTCGAGTCGAGCCACGTGTCGATGCAAGAGGCGTGGAAAGCGTGACAGCACAGCGGAAGAAGGCGGAGCAGGTGGTGCTGCTCGAATTTCGAAAGACAGATGGCGCAGTCTCCGCCTGAGGAGGATCGGCGGTTGATGGTACCGAAGGTGAAGAGGGGGAGATCATCAAGGACCAAAGATTCCGGTGTCTCGGGAGAAACGCGGTGGCGGCCGGAGTGGTGGTTGGAGGACGATGAAGAGGTGAGAGCGGTGTCGGAGGTGGTGGTGGAGGTGGCGGCGGCGGCAGTGGTAGCGGCAGCGGTAGAAGGAGAAAGCCGGCGGAAGAAACGGCTGTTGAGAAGGCGGAGGAGAAGACAGAGAATGGTCACTGAAAGAATCAAAAGGAGGGTTATGAGAATGCTCGATGACGAAGAAGACGACATTCGACTTTCTGAGTTTGTTTGCACCGAAGAATGTAAGAGAGAGAGAGAGATGGCGCGTTGGGTTTTTATATAAAAAAAAAAACAATGAAATGACTAGTTAATCCACGTGAGAGTCACGTGAGGGGGGCTTGTACGGGAGGGCAGGCGGACTATTGTCGTGGCGGTGGTGGTGAAGGAGGAGAGAGAGGACAGCGACGGCGTCGGTGCAGGTGGCAGCGGCAACGTCGACGCAACGGCGGGATGAGCGAGAGAGAGAGAGAGAGAGAGAGAGAGGGGGGGGGGGAGAGAGGAATAGAGAAAAGTCGAAGTATTAATAAGGGGTTGTGCTTCTGTTAAGGCAACATTCACTTGACAAATTTGGATTTAAAACTGTATATATATTTAATCCGAATAGTTTTAAATTCATTTTTATCATTGAAGCAATCACGAAGAGTTGTCATTACAAGTAATTTTCGGGTTATATATTTTAAATAAATAAAAAATAAAAAAGAGGAAACAATTCGAAAGGGATTTTTTTATAAAAAAAAAAAAAAGAAGAAGAAGAAAAAGAAAAGGAAAAGGAAAAGGAAAAGGAAAAGGGAATTTGTGATGGAACGCGTAGCGTGATTTTACGTCCGACTCAATCAAAGGCGGAGTGTATATTTAATGAACTTAAAAAGACCATTCCAATTTCCCTTCTCCACGCACGAAAGCATCTCAACTGCTCCTCTTTTTTTTTTTTTTTTTTTTATTAAAAAAAAAGGAAAAGAAAAAGAGGGTCCAACTGCTTTTTAATCAGTTTGACGTGCGACTAAGAGCAATCGTATAAGCAGAAGAGGAGGCATCCAAGCGTTGACATTACAATAACAATAATAATGATAATGGAAATAATGAAAATTTTTGAGTGGCATAACACAAATCATATCCTTCATCAGTAATCGATGGTTCCACATCACTAATTTTTGTGGTGTTTTTTTTTTTTTTTTTTTTTTTTTTTTGTCTTTTGGGGGAGGAGAGGGGGGGGGGGGGCTGAATCTCTTGATTTCGATGTGGATGACATGTCATTAACTAGATAGATTAGAGAAACAAACTGAATATGGGGTGTGAAAAATTACATCGATTTCCACTGTATCAATGCAATGGATAAGGGTAAGAAACTAATTAACAACGGAGAAATTATCAAGGCCGCGGAAAAATGGCTAATGCAAGGGTGATTGTATGCAATTTTTCAGGTAATTGAATATTTGAATTGATCGTTAAATCTTTATTTAGTTTCATCGACATGAACAGAAACAAGGACCCATCCATCCAATCATTGAATGCCCATCCCACATTGCCTCCTTTGGTTGGATAAGCTGGTACGCGTATTATTAGTCACTAAAATCAAGTGGAATTTAGATCCTATAATCCAAGTGGAACTACCCCACCTTCACCTTTTATATTCCCAACTCAAGTCTGTTTGGGCTTTCAGCCATTGTTTCTTGCTCAATTCTCCACAAAACAAATCTTATATTTATTGATTGTACTCAAGAGGGGGGGGGGTACTTTCCACCTTGTCAAATGAAACAAAAAGTCTTTTTGGCTTTTGATTTTCAAAGTAAATGCTTGTGGTCTTTTTAAAATATGACTGATAAACAGGTTTGACCTAGAATTACAAAATAAAAATAATATCATAAACAGGGCAAGCAGGACCAACAAGGGTGTGAGATAGATGGAAGTGGTCGTGCAAGTTAAATCTTTTTATTTATAGTGGTCTGGGTCGCTCATAAAGAACGAACACGGGAACTAGATAAAAGTCAGAAGCAGCTGGGATGGGAAGTGGTTGTCTTTCCAAAACGTTCCTGGGTAATTTCCCCTTAATATCAAGTCAATATTTGTTACCAAAGTCAATATTTAATGGGTGCAAATGATCTTTACACAAAATAAGCGCAGGTGAATTGACATTATCATAACTGTTTATTGTACATTTAAATAATTATAATTGATCAATAATTTCTCAATTAAGTGATTGCTTTCTTTGTTCTTTTTCTCCCTCGTTTTTGTGTGTGCCTTTTTTTTTTTTTTTTTTAAATTAATTAATTAATTAATTAAAATTCGGGAGGAGGGTTCTGAGTTGTTAACTGAACAAAGATTTATGTATACATATATATATATATATATATATATAAAAGTAGCAGTGCTGACGAATTATATAAAGGGACCAATTATTTTACGCGAATGTTTTGACTTTGTACACGCTAAACCGTTGTTTTTTAGGTATGCAAGATTATTATCTTAGGCAGCTAATAAGGCAACGATTTTGCATGCGTAAGACCAAAATCTCCGTGTAAATATCAATTCCCATTATAAAAATTGCGAACCCTTTTTGCGGCTCTCTGACTTGTTGCACCATCGGCACTCTTGGCTCGAGCCGTGGCCTACCAAAGCAATGAAAAAATTAGGTCCACGGTCTTAAACAAATGAAACGACAACCCTTAGCATTCAATTTTCACAAGTAAATGCTTGTGGTCTTTTTAAAATCACAGAAACAATGCCAAGCGTGACCAACAAGGCACCCAGATGGAATTAGCAATGCAAATTCTGTTTTATTTATGGCTTCAGTAGCTAGTGGTCTTGGTCATTCATCGAGAGCCAAGAAGCTAACCCGTCGGCAGCTGCTGGTAGTGGCATCTTCCAAAACATTTCCAGTGATTTCCCTTAAAGATCAAGTCAATATTTGACCGCAAAAGCGCTTCATTACGCAAACATAAACTATCTTGACCCAGGACACAAGACACGGGTGAAGTGGCATCTTCCAAAACCTTTCTGGTGCTTTTTGGTTAATACCCAGTTAATATTTGCCTGGTTATGGGAGGCTGGGGACATGAACCTTGTCAACCAAGCCTTAAACATAGGATCAATTGTCTAGTCGTTTTTTGATTTTTTATTTTGGTGGAGTGATATACATTGCATCCATAACTCCCAGCCAACAAAGAGTATATGATTTAACATCAATTCTCGTTGTTATGACTAAGACTCCAATTCGTCTGTCACCATATTGCTCTCGTTCACCTCTTCACTGCCCTACGTAGTATAAGTCCTACCTTTTCACTAATACTGTAATGCATGTATTGGTCCGCTTTCTATGTGATTAAAGTTATCTAACTTCGGTCCACCCTTCCCTTGATTCAGAAGGATGCAACTACTTAATTTTGATCCACTGACATTCTAGCTTAGCCGCAATTCCCATTCCTATCAAAGTGTCTACCATTCACGATTGTCCATGATAATAAAGCAATCAATTTTAAAGACTTTCTTAAGTTGCATGCAGGTTTCATCCAAGTTCCTCAATCCACTCGCCAACAAATTGAACATTTATGGCATCAACATCATTGACAAGCTGAATACATACCAACTTATCTCACAGCGACTAGTTCGGGATCATTGGAAAATCTATGATGAACGAATCACCTAAAGCCATAACCAGAGATGCAAAACACCATGAGCCACACACAAAGCAACATGCACAGACATAACACATCACATAGAATAATATTGCAGTAACCCTATGGAGAATCTTTTAACTAAAACCACAATATGGCACAAGGCGTGCTAAAATCTTGATTTCCAAGGGTAAATGTGGAATCATAACATTGCTCGTTAGATGGAATTTACAGGCTGATTTAGATGAGAATTGTGAAGTATAGAGTATTGCAGATTTTTCTCATCTATTACAACACTATATGTGGGGCATATCACAGCACATAACCTTTTAAGAGCAAAGGTTGCTTTGTACACAAATGTGTAAATGCACGTTAGCGATGATTTGGGACAGAACTTTCAACATCCTTGCAGACATCTTCTCTGCAGAGAGGGCATACACTGGCAGTACCAAAAAGAGCAAAAAAAGGAATTATGTGGGATACAATAACCTAAACTGAAAATTACCCAATTAGAAGCCACTAAACAATGGACAAGCAAAAGGGAATGTGAGAGAAAAAAAAAAAAAGCTTACCTATTAACTTCTTTCAGCCATTTGTCTACACATGCCATGTGATACTCATGAAAGCATGGAAGAACTCTAATCTTATCTCCTTCTTCATAGTCAACCAAGCAAATGTGACACCTGTAGATGCAAAAAAAATTCACTGGCATCAGTCAAATATAAGCAATATTCAGACAGGAGGCTGTGATTGCAAAACAATTTAAAGGAAGATTGTTGGGAATTATCAAGAGTAGCATAAAAACAGCAGGCTACATATTGGCCACTCCATACATACTCTATTTGATGCAGTGTGAGACCGGAAAACTGGAATTTTCACTCAACCAAAAATTCTGGAAACACCAAATTCTCTATTGAAAGTACGCTTGAGTAGACATCACATCAGAGCGAACGGTTCTTTCATAGGATGCAAGTTGCGTTGAATGCTTGACATCCTATTTCATTTTACACAATAGTCCCCCAAAATAGTGTAGCTTCAGGGGTGACTAGACACTTGTTTTCAATCATCTTTCTTTCTTCATTATTTTTTTGACTTTTTAAAATTACTTTGAAAGATTTCATTCACTTGCCTCACTATATTCTGTAATCTTGCTCCTGTTAATGTTGTAGAAAAGAGAAATGCACGGTAAACATGTCTCAGATGGTTCCAAGAGGCCTTTAATAAAAAAAATGACTTGTGTTCTCTCATCTTTGCTTTGGGGTGTAAATTATTCTCTTTTTTTTGACCAGTTGTAAATTATTCTTTTATTTCTTTCATATATAACCTTATGGTGGAAGGGATGTGATAGGAAGGAAAACTGAAGAAGCAAGAAAAGCTGATAAAATGTTGCTAAACCTTGTATGCTTCTACACATTTTCCCTGTTTGAGAGAGCATGTCAAATAATAATAATAATAATAATATTTAAATCCTCTCCCAACATCTATCATGGCTAACTTAATCCCATAAGTATCCGTATACAACAAAAGTCATTTTAAGCTATTAAAAATAAAAACAGTGAGTATAGAGCTCAACCATGCTTAATATTCTAGAAAATTAAAATCAAACATATCAGAAAAACTAAATGAAAACCAAAAAGATTTGCATTTTCTGTTGCACCAACAATTAAAAGAGAAAAATCAAAAGGACTTACTGCTTCACGTCGTGGGACTCAGTTGCATGTGTTTTCTCATGATTCTTAAGTGGAAATGAGTTTACAACATCTTCGGGAGCAGGAAGTGAAAGCATAGACAGTGAAAGAGACAAACTACGGCGATGAATTTCCTCCAGCACCTACAGATTGGACATAACAATCACTTGCAATATCAAGAGCAGGCATCACTTAAACTGTCTAATGAATTGACAAAGCTATAAATGTTTCCTGGCAGTAGATTGTTAGGCAAAACAGGACACAGTTATATCAACACTTTCAAAAATTGAATATGCTGAACTTAAGCTTTAAGCTAATAGTCAAAGCTGATGACTGAGTCTATGAGGTCAAGGTTCAAGTTCCACCCTTCAACCATCAAAAGAAGAATATACTTTTAACGGTA
The DNA here is from genome assembly GCA_037897445.1 of Ceriops zippeliana. Taxonomy (NCBI): domain Eukaryota; kingdom Viridiplantae; phylum Streptophyta; class Magnoliopsida; order Malpighiales; family Rhizophoraceae; genus Ceriops; species Ceriops zippeliana. The sequence goes on along the minus strand of JBAPLH010000003.1, from coordinate 4,251,530 downwards.
AAGTATTTATTCCCAAGATACAGGTTAGGTAAAATAAAAATCATGAATATCTTGGCTTCCTAAATAAAAATGCCCATTAAAGGTTGAACTCTTCATTATAGTGTTCTCCATCAAAGACCAAGATTACATTATTCCATCAAGCATACTGCCCTGTCATTAGTCCATCCCAGATATCAAGCAATTTCACACTCTTTCTCATTTTGCACAGAAGATCCAAATAACTAGTCCAAGCACTGAGTTCCTGATGTTGAGCATTCCACACAAGGTACAAGAAGAGGTCCTTGAAAGAAATTACTCGGACAAATCAGCTAAACAAAAAGTCACTTACCTCAAAAAGTGCATCAGTGAGCATGATAACTTGTGAAATACTTCCATGATTACTGGAGTCCTCAGTCATGAACGAGGATTGGCACAAACATGTACCGTGAGGATGAAGCCCAGCTGCACATAAAGACATCGGTGAACCTTGTTCGTCATGGGCATCATGAAATCTTTCTGGCACCTGAAATGGTCAATTGAACAGTGTAACATGCAAAGTATACACAGCTAGGCAGACAGAAACAAGAATGCGGTGTCAAAGCATACAGGATGCAGCCAAAGAATATTATCAGAATAAGTTACCATAACGAGACTGCACAAACTTGAGCTTATGAGAAGGGAATATAGAAACCATTACCTCATATCTTGTTTGCCATCTTCGTTCACCCCTTTGACGACTTCTGAAGCTGGAGTACCTAGAATCATAACCGACTCCATCAAAATGAAGATCCCCGTTAAAATCAAGGACCCATCTGTCATGAGATCCTAGATCATGAGAATGCCCGGTTGTAAAACTATGGTTGGACATTCATTATTCCGCCTAAAACTGCTTCTTGAGAAATCATCCCAAAACATCCTTCTAGTATTCCTTCTTGCCTCACGGTTACTAATTTCTGCAATGCTACTAGATAACATATTGGAATTTATACTCACCACATCAACTAAAAGCATAGCAGCACCTCTTGGGCCTTGTTCTCCATCAGATAAGAGAAATCCTGGCAGCAGTTGAGAATTCACCAGATTACCAGAAGCAACAGAACCAGCTTCAGCAGTAATTAAATCATCATTTGCATCATCCATAGACTCCTCATCTGAATGCAGACTCCTATGGCCCTCATTCACAGTGTTTGCCTCTGTTGCATCAGCAGAAACTGGCACCATTGATGCCTGTTCTTCTAAGGAGTTATTATAAGCGTGGGCTTCTTCATGGATGTCTACCTCGTGGGCAGGTAAACCACTATTCTCTGAAAGGGTACCCAAACTAAGTGCTGAAGATGTGTCCTGATTAGTACAATTTCTGCTTCCAGAGGAGGCTCCATTTTCAGTGCTAGAACTACATAACCCAGATTCCAAACCAAAGGTAGAAGATGAGTGCTGCTTGGAGCTTACCAACTCATCATGGCAACATCCTAAATTTTGAAGAGACCTTGTCGTTGGTTCACCCAAGGGATCATTTGCCTGAAAGTCATAGCCAATCGAAGAATTTTTCTCTCTAATGATATTTCAGTCAATTCCAAAATATGCTCTCAAAGTGAAAGCCTTTGAAAAATTGCTACAATTTACCATTTACTTAAAGTTGAAATTTGTAAAATAATTCTAATTTGTAGTCATAAAGGTCAAGGCCTTGATAATACAGCAGAACCTATATACTCGAAAGCCTTTGTGTCAATCTGATGGCTGATTAGTGACAATGGTACCTTACAAAGTTATCACCCAAAAGTGCAATTGGCAATCTACCCAAGACTCTAAATTTGACTTTAATTTCCCCCATTTTCTCCACAGACGGGCAAAGCGCAGTCGAAACATTAACCAATAATAAATTCATAAAACCAAGATAAACGGAACCCAGAGGACCAGAAATATAAAAGTTTTTATACTTTGTTGCTGTTACTAGCCAGCAACCAGCTAGTGATGATATCACAAAGAGCAAAAAATTACCGAGACACAATTTCATGCTCGGTGTCAACGCTAAGCACAAAATTCCAATAGACCAACTTCAAGATTTTGTTGTCAGTATCAAATCGTAATCATAAACCTCCAATAGACCCACTTCAAAATTTCATCCTTTTTTTTTTTTTTTTTTCTGATGAAAAGTTTGTCCTTGGTGTCAAAGCTTTATTTAATATAATCTTCTACTTCAAAACTTCCATCATTTTTTCAATTATGAGTTTTTTCTTGGCACCAAAGCTTAATTTTATACAAAGCTCCAATATAACCACTTCAAAATTTGATATTTTTCAGATGAAAGGTTTGTTCTTGGTATCAAAGCCTACTATAGTACAAACTTCCGATAGACCCACTTCAAAATCGCGTCTTTTTGGATGAGAAGCGACGATCAAACTCTTGGAAAAATGAGAAATTAAGGAGCAGAATTGAAAGAGAAGGCGATGGTCGTATATATAATATAACCTGGGTGGTGGGACTAGGACCAACAGCTTGGGAAGAAACAGAACCACCACAGAGGAGAGTATTCAGGAGACTGTCCTTGAAACGGCTGAGCCCTGACTTAGATGGGCCCAAAACTAGCCTGCTGTTGCTCGAACCCATCAGCTTAGCTCAGACACGCAGAGAGAGAAGAAAGGAGGGAAGAAGAGAGAGAGAGTAGAAATTGGACAAGATGAAGAACCGAAGACTTATTTCCCTTTCTTAGCGAACAATGAAGTCTAATATTATTTTATTTTTTTGGTTTGAGCCAAAACAAAAAAAAAAAAAAGTCTGCTTGACTTGTTGGTTTTATTGTCTTTTAGTGGAACCGTTCATTTGCATCTGGGCGTTGAAACTGTTTTGGGGCCCACAAGATGTCTGATGTTGACGGTCGTGATCGATTTGACATTGTGTAGATCCGTAAATTTGCTTGCCGAGTAAGTTTGGCTTCATCATTTTCTCTTTCCTTTTTGCTGTTGTTGATGCGGTTGGATTGTAATTGTTTGATTTGCTCGCGAGAAAAGGAAAGGGAACGGATTCGAAATTTTGGGCACTCCGATGTGGCTCGGCTTCAGCTTGGTTTCCTTTGTTACGTTCGACCAAAAACAAAAACAAAAAGGAAGAAACTGAAATTCGAGCACAAAGATTAAGAAATTTAAATCAAGATGTTCCAATTAGTTGCACAAGGAAGAAGAAATTGTAATATTCAAAATTTGGCGAGAATTTTTTTTATGAAAAATGTTATATAGATACAAACATGAACATTGTAAAAAAAAAAAAAAAAGTCATAATTGCATCTTTATAGCCCTTTAATTTATTATCATAATTAACGGTAAAAATCTCATATTTATGCTGTGAAATCATCAATTTTGTTTAACAATTTAGTCACCCAATATTTTTATTTTTATTTTTATTTGGTAATCGGAGTTACGTGCCAATTAAATTGAATTCCATTACATAAAAAGAGAGCACTTTGTGCAGTTGACACTCCTTTTTAGGATCTAACACAAATTTAATTTCTTTGATGTTTACCTTCCGATTAAATTTAATCAAGTCAAGGTTAGGGATAGATGTTTTTTTTTTTTTTTTTTTTCCTTTTATTTCCAAGCGTCTAGGGAATGTGCTTTTTAACTTTCCCAAGGTCATCCCTTCCCCTTTTAATCTATTATTGTGGGTGGGTATCTTTTGGCGAGTCTTTGTGCCTAAATTTCTCTCTCATTGATTGTCATTATCTAATATTTGCATGAATCTGTAGATAGGAAGATAATCGTTTCACACCGCCCGGGGGGGGGGGGGGGGTTAACCCAGAGTATTTATAACAACCTTCCCTTTAAGCTACATCAGAATCCAATTGCTGTTTAACATTGCTGGGACCTTTAATCCTTAATGACAATAACCACAGCAATTGTCCCGCTCGTCATCTTTTATTTTATAAGCTTCCTCTTTGACCAGAAAATGCTACTTTCATTTAATAGAAGCCGTAGGGAACGCTGCATTCCGATTTCCAAGATGGGCATTTCATCAGGCATGTTTCTTGCAAGTGGACTTCTTCTGGGCACCAACCCAAATGTGTGTTCGTGTATTTGCTGTCTGTACATATATACTATATACATACATGACGAGGAATCCATCTTAGGTGAACTCTGCGTAGCTGAACAGCTAGTACATCAAATGCACTCGAGAGGGTTTGAATACGAGACCATGGGCCTAATTTAGGCAACTCCGAATTTGCCTTTATCACTGGGCTAATTGCCTAATCCACAGAGTCTCAAATTTACCTTTTATCACTAGGCTAACCGTGGGTGATACACAAGACAAATGTATATTAACAGACTGAGGCAAGGAATAAACCTTAAAATTAGGACTAAGAACCCAGCAACTGTGCCACCAAGGCTGGTGTCGAGAGACTCTTTGAGAGACAAGAATTTTCCCAACAACAGACAGTCTCAAGAAACTAAAGAAAAGCACAACTATGTAGTTTGCATTAACAGAGTTGTTTCTAACAAGTAAAGGTAAACCGCTAGTCAACCTAAGGTAGAGATTTTTGCAAAAGCTACAGAAGACAAACATCCTCCGCAACAATGATCCAAATGACCTTGACATTGAAAAAAAAAAAAATTGACATCGGAAACAAAATGTTTCTGGAGACACTTCTGGTACTCTGAAGCTTACCCAGACAGCTGACACAAGACAAATGAGAACTGCCATCAAGTTTGCAACAAAATGCAACACAACAATGGTTGGCATGTACATTTCTCAGCTGTTTTGTCATGGCATCTCAAACTTCTAACATCAATTACAAATAACATTTCAGATTAGATGTTTCTTAAGGCATAGCCATGAGACGCGAACTTCATTATGGTAACAAAAATACTGACCACGGGCACATATGTCCCCTGCCACTGTTAGCTAATAGTTCCACCACTTTCCCTACACATACATTGTTCATTCCAAGCACCGAGACAAAAATTTCTGGTCTTTCGTCTGCCAATTTTTCCATGGTTGATTCCTGAAACATGTAAAACATCAGCAGACAGAGCGTAGTTTCAGATACAAGTTAACAGCATCTTACAGTAACAAATATTTCACATATATGATACTGTCTCATCCAACACCAAGAAGCATTTAGGGCTACCAGAACAGTTAACATAAAATAAAATCCCATACAGTGCGCTTGCATTGTAACTTACAGAAGAAAACAAATGAAAACTCATTTCATGTGAAATTGAACAGATCAACATCTACACTATACAAGGTGCGTGTTATGCTATGTTATATCTCTCAGATATGCCAATTGAATGAATGACCAAGATGAAAATAAATCAAGCTGAACCAATATATGAATTCACTATTCATCTGCAACAATAATATGTTGAAGGGTATGCCAACCTGGCTTTTGACATGAAAAACAGGTTTTAAGAAGGGAATATAGAGTCCCTGAACATTGGATAAACCCAGCAGCTTAATTCCCAGATGAATTCACCATAAACTAAACTATCACAACACCATTTAGCTACACACAAGTACCTAGATGGAACAATCTTTCTATGTACTAAACTTTCAAAAAAAGAAAATGAAATAGCCCTTACCAAATTTTAATAATTTGGTGTTTGAAACTCAATTTACTGAAACGGGTTTTTGTTGCACCACCAAATCATCAGCAGAGTAATAATCTGCAATAAGCCGGTACATGTATGATGGATTATGCCCTCCCCTGTCAAGCAATTTTCAGTTAGGAAACCGTGATCAGGTTGCATGTCTGCAAGGATATACTTTGAACCAATCAATAATAGAACCTTGAGACAATAGAAAATTCATGCCAATGCAGATATTTAATACAAGACACTTAACACTGATAAGTGATAGAAGCTTATGAGTGTGGCACCCTTGGCTTAAACCTATTATAAACAAGGAGAATTGGCATTCAAAATTAAAAATCTGTAATTTACTGCCTTCTATATAGCGGACTGATAAATGAAGTGAACATAATGTACATCAAACATACACCACCTAATAGAAATTGACAAAGCAAAAATGGATTTTAGTCCAATGCAGTCCTTGAAAGTAGATAAACTTACGTGTCAGTAATAAAGAGACTAACAAGCTTTGGTGGCACATAATCAAACGTTGGGTTGACAACATGAAGCAGAGGAGAGCCAGACCCAGTCCCAAAGTCCAAGCAATCTGAGAATTCCCCAAAATCTAATAACTCAGATGGAGATCTCAACTCATTCAGCAAAACCTCAGGATTGTGAGGATACAGAGGACACAACTGCCATGGAAAAAATATGACATGGTAAAACAACAGCAAACTTGTGATCCCTTATATCTTGGATAACAAACAAAATTGTTACTGAAGCTTAGCCATAAATGCAAGAAACTCCAAGACAAATCATGCATATGGTTACACGGTTACATTCACAGCTCATTACCTACTTTGTCCCCCCTCAACCCTGAAGGCAAGGGCAAGCAGGGAAAACCCCCAGGCTCCCTCCCAAAACCTTATGTTTCAGGGCTTACACCTCACTGGAAAAGCAAAGAAGCAGCTAGGATTCACTGAAGGATATAGACACACCAGGTTCATTTTTTGTGAATGCTAGTTGAAGGAAGCGGGCTTTTCTGTTCATTAACAAGAGCGATGCAGATGAATAGAGCTGTTAATGTATTGAATTACCTTATGACTGCCAGCAAGCACAACAAAAGGGACAGCATGCTTTTGAGCTGCAAGTGCAACCATATTCAACCCAACAGGTGCTATTACACTACCATTGGCCATGACAGCATGAGCTCCAACAATAACCTTCACATTAGAGTTCAAGAAAATTTCAGCCCTTGATGCTTGTGCCAGTCTGCCAGACAAATGAAAATACAAAAGAAATGCTACACTTGTCACTGACCATGTTCACTCGGGAAATCATGGCAAAAACTGCAGAGTCTGTAATCAAAGTAGTCTGTAAGCCTCTTGTAACCAGTTCTTTTGCAAAAAGATGCCCTTGATACCTAGTTGACCACCAATGAGGAAAACCTAAATGCCATCAGCAAGGAACAGCTGTTTGATTGGGAAATAACATTGGCCCCTACTACAAACCTGGGAGCACCCTCTGCAACAAAAACCCGGAAGGATCTTTTCTTCTCCTTTGCAGCACAAAGAAATTCTAGTACTGTTCTTGAACTCCCTAAGGTCAGTATCACCTCACTAAACATGCAATTAGTAATTGGATTAGTCAAATCAAGAGGTTAGTAGGAATTCCATCAGCACCCCACATGGAGTAAAAATCCAAATTGAGAATGAAACAGTAGCTTGATACACATACATATAGGAGAAAAGACATCATAAGGCAAATAATTTTGGCTAGTGCAGGTACATCACCAAGATGCTCAACAACTTTTTCCAATGTACAAATATAACATCAAATCCACATGGTCATGGTAAAGGAGCTTTTCCACAACTCCATCCCTCTATACTAGTTTCAAGCATAATACCATTCAGAGGAAATTTGTTTCCAGAAGTATGGTCACTTTTCTGATAATTCTCAAGTTAGATTCAGCCGCATTCAATTCTTAGGGTCAAAGAACTCAAACTACCTCCGATGAAAAAAATCAAAAATTCAAGCAGCTAACTAGAATGACCGAGTGCTAGAACAAAACAAAAAACAAAATTTCAAAATGCTACTTCGAGAAATCAACATCCACTTCAAAACACTTGGATGCTACAAATGCGCAAAATACAATAGTGTATTAGACATCAAAATAAGAATGAAGATTTCAGGAAAATGATATTTAAATGCTATTCCAGATTATACAAAAACAAGGAACCAGGAAAATTGAAGGCCACTGCTCTAAGAACTTATAAAAATTTTGCTTAGATGGGTTTGTGTGGTGGTCACTCTAGGAAGGACCAAATAAGCAATGAGGATATTCAAAGAAAAGTAGACGGCATTAGCCTGGTTTGGACATATCCAATGTAGACATATATATTCTGAAAGGAGGGGTGACGAAATCTAGGTGAATTGCAACAAAAAAAAAAATGAGGATGACCTAAGTTCATAAAGAGATGTCACAAGAAACTTAGTTCATAATAGAACAGACTGACGAGATTCATGTAACTAACCCTAATTAAATTTGAAATTACGGCTTTGTTGTTTTTGTGGTGGCTCCTGTTGTTCTATAAGAATTTTGCTGGTCAACTAGGCAACCAAATATTTCTAGAAGTATACTTGAAGCAAAGAAAGGAGAAGAAGAAGAAGAAAAGAGTTGTATGGACACAATGAACTTAATAGCAGCTTCAAGAGTTGATAATACTTTTGATGAATATGCTCAACTGCTTGCTCGGCAATCTGTTCATGACAAGTTGCTATGTCTTGAATAAGCTCATTAACTGCTTCAATGACATCATGCTTTAGCTTCTTACTTCTTGAACTTTTATCAGCAGCTGTAATAGGGAATGAGAAAATACTCAAATATCCAAATGATTTACAATATCTATACACAAACACATTCATGTATGCCCTAACCACCGAAACTAAAGCATGAAAGTTGATAGAACTTGCATAATTCAACATAAAAATGTGTCGTGCTATTGTCAAATCATCAACAGAAGCCATACTAATGAGACCATTTCTGATCCAGAGGCTAACATAATAAGTATGGTTCCATGGTAAAGTGGGACTGCAAGAACATGAAATTGAAGGACCTACATTTGCTTTTCCCTTCAGAATCACCCCCTGATGAAGAAGTATGAGGAATAGCTGTTGAATCAGGTCTATCCTCCAGCAGTGTCTGCAAGGAAGGTGGACGCAAGGTACTTCTTGCAGCAGCAGCAACAGCAGCAGCAGACAACACTGGCTGATCCTCTTGCTCACCATCATCATCATCATCATCATCGCTTACAGAAGGCAAGTTCAACCCCGCAATTGCAGCTGTTGTCAGGGACAAATCCTCCTCCCTAATAATGTGCAAAACACGCCGCACAATGTTACCCACAGCAAGCTCTGCAAACACAAATAATACAGATGTCAACCGAAAACTCTCAAGAAATTCCTAAACCACTTGAATGCTATGACAAAATTTACAAACCCCTAATCTTTGACTTTGTTTACTAACCCTAAAAGCTTGCTCTCAATTATAAAGTAATGATCACTGACTCAGCTTGCTAGTGAACATTGATTCATTATGAAAACATTCAAATATAACCCATAATCACATACACATACAATAAACCAATCACAATCTTGAAGTCCTAAAAATACTAGAATAAGTCCAAATGCATACATATATACATGAGCAGAGTGATGATTGGGAGAAGCCATGCCCCCTCCCTCAACCCCTTAAAAAATGGAAAACTTTCAAAATACACAAGTAAAATTCTCCTGAAGCTTAGAATTCATTTCTTCAAAGCCGATGCTTCGTGCTTCTCCCCCCAAACCTAAACAAAAAATGGTGTTTCAGTGCACAAGGCTCCCACTGTGGGTCTGGGAGTGGTCGGATGCATACAACCTTAAACTCCTTTTCAAAAAAAGAAAAACAACTATTTCCGCGCCCTGAACTCAATACATTTCACCAAGACTTGTCCTTCCCAAACCAAACAAAAGAAGAAAAAACAAATAATTGGTTTGGCTTTGGTGCCCTAATTTTTTAAGCATCGTTAAAATGCCCACCAACCATCCCATCTAACCCAATTTTGGTTTCATTATCTATATAAGGAAGCATCCACAATCTTGAAACAAGTCTTAAGTGAATCAGAATTAGCTCAACCAAAAAAAAAAAAAAAGAAGAAACGTACCAACAGGATTCGCAGCAATCAGCTGCTCTCCTACGGCTCTGATAGCATCAATCAGAGCTCCAGCCTGATTCGTGGAAGGCACGCGCTGCTGCGAAATAACTGACCGCAGAAGTTCTGCCGTCTGCCTCGCCGTCGCCTGCGAGCCCTCAATCTTCCTGCCAGCCACCAACCAAACGCAAATAAAATAAATTCAATAGAAAAATCAAAATTAACGCTATTTCCACCGATAAAGAAAAAGAAAAATGATAAAGTAAACTGACCGCTTCCGGAGCTTGAGAACGAAATCATTCACGAGCGCTTGGACGTCCGGCATCTACCGATATTTCTTTTCTCGGCGTTTCCCTTATTTTATTTATTTATTTATTTCTTTCTTTCTTTCTCGCTAACCAAACACAGAACAGAGTGGTTTCGGAGGTTTTGGGGCGATTTAAGAATATGCCCCCATACGACGTCGAACAAATTCTAAAATAAAATACTAATATTAATCTAATAATTAAAATAAAATATTCACATTTAATTTATTCAATAATTAATAAACGAGCAGATTGTTATTATTATTATTATTAACACATGAGCAGTGTTCCAATTTTTGGGGTTGTTAATATATATATATGTATATATATCAAAAAATTAGAAAATTAATAAGAAATTTAAAATGTAAATTAATGTTTTACTCAATTTATTGATAATTTATTAATTTTAGGTTGATTTACATAGGATATAAAATATATAGGGACAATGTAATTCAGCTCTTTTTGAAAATTCTCATTGAGCTGTGTGTGCGTGTGTGTGTGTGTGTGTTAGAGATTATTGTGCTATTTATTTATTTATTTATTTCAATTATGCTGCTTTTGTTGGGGATTAATTTAATTTTCAAGAGCAAACTTGATGTTCTATGGTATTAGAGGCAAAGATTTAAAGTTCTGATTTTATTTTTTTGTTGTTGTATAAATATATTTGTAAAATCTTGATTGTGTTATTTTATTTTCAAAAATAATAATATATATATATATATTGTGAAAAGAAAGAAATTAAACAACGTATTTTAAATTTAAAAAATAATAAATTTCATAAACGATAATCAATTAATGTTTGATGAGAGGGGGGGGGGGGAACCATTTAAATTTGAGTTATAAAACAATTATAGGAGTAGATAGAATTTTTATATCAATATGAAAATTCCAAGAAGAATCCTATTCTCCCCTTATTTGGCATGATAAAAATGATGGGATTTACTTAACTTTCAAAGCATACGACGTGAATGCCGAGTTCGCAGTTCACTCGAACTAAAAAGTATCGACATTGGATCCAATCCCCATCTATTTAATTTAAATTCATTTGAAAAGTATAATAAAATTAATAAGATGTTTCAATTAATCCAAATCTTTACACAATCTAAAGATCAAATGACTTTTGGTAAAATTTAATAATTGTCTTCTTGCCCCATAACATCGTCCCCAGTCACAAGTTCCCAATCAGCACAGGACAGGATGCCCCCGCTAGCCGGCACATGTCCCTGGAACGTTCTCCGCCGGCTATTCAACTCTAATCTTTTATAAAGAAATGATTTTATATTTGCTTGTACATTAATTTATAATATACGAAATTAAGTACAAAAATTTATTGAGTGATAAATGACAAAAAAAAAAAAAAAGAGAAGAAAATGATGTGTTACATTTATTATTATTATTATTATTATTGCAGAGTAATCAATATTATTCCAAAAATTAAAAAAATGAAACTTAAACTCTCCATATTATTTATTTTATTTATTTATTGATTATAAAATAATAATAATAATAAACATAATCATCAAGAGTAGATAAAAAGACAAGACCAGGCGTATGGTCCCACCCACCTCAGGAGCTTCAAAAACTCTCCCTTTTCGTAATTTTTGAAGAAAGTTCTCTCTCTGGCTCGCGCAGTAGCTTTAATTTGAAAGTCTTTCCTTCTCGTCCCCTCCCTCCCTCCCTTCTCTCTTTCTCTCTGTTTTTACGCGCATTTGCTTGGCTGTTTCTTTGTCGTTTATCTCAGCAGTGGCAGCGGCGTTTGAGGCCACGGGCAGCATTCTTTCTTTCTTTACGTTTTCCTTTCTCTTTGGTCTTCAGGAAGAAAGGCTTCGTTGGTTACTTTGTAATTGCATCTCTTCTTTGAAAATTCAAAAACTCTTTTGCTAAGGTATTTTCTTTCTGTCATTTTCCCCCTATTTTTGAACCTTTTTTTTTTTCTCTCGATTTTCTTTTCTGAGTTTTCCATTTTTTGTTGATTTGTTTCGTTTCCATGTAACTTGGGTTACAAAGTTTCTCTTTTTACGAATGTTTCTCTGTGGAATAGTCTAGACATGTAAGTGGGTTCGCTTTAGATTTGCTTATGAGTATGTGTAGTTTGTGTCTTTCTTTGATTCAATTGCGTTGCCCTTTTAGGCGTGTACCGCATAATTGTTTCTGGTTATTCTTTTATATATATATAAGTAGAGATCAATTTCTCCTAGAATCAAGTTCTATAATCTATCCTATTTTATGTACACCATGATATGTTAACTTACTATGTTTACAAACAATGTATGAACAACAATTCTAAAATCCACAACATAAGTAATTATATCATCAACTCAAATGATACTAGGAAGATTTTTTTGAGAGTTAAGAGATGAATGAGTATCTGTGTTGTCTATCATATGATCTATTGCACTTGAGTCAATGACTTATTTTTGAGAGATGATGCAAGACATGTAATTGGCTTGCTTGATTGATCATTGGTGATTAGACTAGGAGTAGAGAACTATTGTGAGACTTAGTACTGACTAAAGTAAACTCATTAGTGAAAATAAGCACAGATTTATTAATGGAAGAAGATGTAGTAGCTACATGATCACTTTCTAGAGTCGCAATATTAGTGACATGAGATCGTTGTTAAGGTTTGTCATAAAGTTTCAAACAATTATGTTTTATATGACCACATTCTTCATAATGATAGCGTGTTGGCTTAGTTTGATCTTCTTGTCCATTATTGTCATTCTAACCAAAAGCATAACCATCACTATCTTTGTCACCTTAGCTACCTTTATCACCACGACTATCATGACTAGACTCATTCCTAAGTACTTTGACTCATATGGGCTCTAGTAATACTTGGAGGCAGAGCTTGAAATCCTGATGCATGTTTCAATTGAGTAACAATGTCATGAAAGTAAATAATCTCTAAACTAAGAAGGATTTGTATTCAAGCAGCATCAAATTTATATGACAACCTTGCAAGGAAACTTGTAATAGTTATTTGCTCATTGAGCTCTCACATCAGAATTAAAAGGAAGAAGAGTATTAGGCTTCTTATGGTCCCCTTTAAAATCTATAAAATATTCAATTACAGATTTTTCTTGCTTCTCTAGACAAGAAAATTTCTTACACACATCATATATATGATATATATTACCTTTGCTATAATATAAAAAGGTGAAATAGTCTATAAGTTCTTAACTAATTTACAATGATTAACCAATTCAATTACCTTAGCAACAATAGAATTGCAAATCTGTAAAAATATTTTGGCATCTTCTCTCAACCAAACCTCTTTTGCTTTAGAGTTGGATGTTGTTTTATCAGTATGTTCATTCTTATGAACGCTATAGAAATACGCTTGCATCATTTTGCTACAATCCAAATAGTTTCTGCCAAGTGTGAACAAATTAGTCTCACTTGGGCCTAAAGTATGAACAAACAAAAATTTGATAATTAATTTAAAATTAAATGTGAGGGCAGCATGATTTGAACTCATAATTAGTTGATTATGAAAACTTTGATACCATCTTGAAGAAAAACTTTCTTCTATATCATTGTTCATGGCACAAGATGTCAATATATATATATATATAAGTAAATGATTAATTCTTCTAGGATTAAGTCCTATAATTACTCTTATGATTATCCATATAAGTAATTATATATACATAATAATTTATTGATCTACTATATTTACAACGCTATAAAAACATAAAGATGTGTTTTATTTTGTATATAAGGAATTATGACGAGGCTTCCAACTTTAGAATGGTTTGCACATTTATATTTATGATTATTGTTATCAGAAAAATGGGGTTTTTTAGACTACATTGTTGCCTTTATGCATATCTTGTGTACTTTGTATCCTGTGTTATTATGTTATTCTTTATGCAATCTTGACTCATTGTGATAAGTCTTGATGGTGAGTTTTATTTTTGCATGTCTGCCCATAGACTGGTCTTATTAGTATGGCATCAGGCAATCAGTTCTTTGATGACCTGCGAAGTAAGCCTGAAGTTATTGATCCACCTCAAAGTGAAGACTTGATGGACATTGGTGAAAGTGTGAGTGATCCTAGTCAGTTGGCTTTGAAACCCAATGTGGCTGTTTCTAGCAGTGTTCGTGATCTGTTGGAGTGCCCTGTGTGCCTAAATGCTATGTATCCTCCAATACATCAGGTGTGGTCTTATTAGCAGTGTTCATTATCTGTGGCCATTTGGGATGGTTATCTTGCACATATTGGTGAAAACATAGTCCTGTTGCCCCTTGGCAAGATTGTAATGATGCCTTTTCCATATGGACAGCTGAAACAAGATTTTTAGATGTTTTTCGAAATGTTGGTTCCTTAATTGGTGTTCTCACTTGTTTACAGTGTTCAAATGGTCACACCTTGTGTTCTGACTGCAAGCCCAGGGTTCATAATCGGTGTCCAACTTGTCGCCATGAACTTGGTAACATCAGATGTCTTGCATTAGAGAAGGTTGCCGCATCTCTTGAACTTCCATGCAAATATCAGAGTTTTGGTTGCATAGGCATATACCCCTACTACAGCAAGTCAAAACATGAATCCCAATGTGCCTATAGACCATATAGCTGCCCTTATGCAGGGTCAGAATGCACAGTTATCGGTGATATCCCATATTTGGTGGCCCACTTAAAAGACGATCACAAGGTTGATATGCACAATGGCAGCACCTTCAACCACAGATACGTTAAATCAAATCCTCATGAAGTTGAGAATGCAACATGGATGCTGACGGTGCTGTTTTTACTCTTATTATTTTTCTTATGCTATAATTTGCATTTAAATTGATTGAACCTGAAAGGGTTATTCATTTTTCTCTTGGAATGATTTTGCCTATGCATATAGTTTGTAGGATATAGTAGCCTAGCAAACTCCTTGCCATTTATAAAGTAGTGCCCTTATATTTGTTTTGGACTGAAGCCAAGTGCCAAATTTTGAAAGTCCATGGGGCCAACAGTGCACTTATGCCTTTCAGGCTTTCCCTGTTGGACATTGCGTGTTGATTTCTTTCTGGAGTTTTTTGCCCTTTAGATTCTTTTTGAGAGGGCTTCTTGTGGGACTGTTAATTGTAAATCTTATCTCTTTTTTGGTTTCTCTAGGTATTTAGCTGCTTTGGTCAGTATTTTTGCCTGCATTTTGAAGCTTTCCAGCTTGGGATGGCCCCTGTTTACATAGCATCCTTGCGCTTTATGGGTGATGACAATGAGGCAAAGAACTATAGCTACAGTCTTGAGGTAGGTGGAAATGGGAGGAAGATGATATGGCAAGGGGTGCCTAGGAGCATAAGGGACAGCCATCGGAAGGTTCGTGACAGTTTTGATGGTCTCATCATCCAACGCAACATGGCTCTCTTTTTTTCTGGTGGTGATAGGAAAGAATTGAAACTTAGGGTGACAGGTCGTATTTGGAAAGAACAGTGAGAGAGGGGGCTAGGGGATTTCATTGTAACTTCCATGTTTGTCTACCTTCATAGCTCAGTGGTAGATTTCGTTTGCTCTTAGTCAAGTGGGTCTTCTTTTTCGTGTATTTTCTTGAAGCGTAGTAGGCAAACTCTCTTTACTTGTCCATGCATCAAATACATGAATGATAGACATGACTCTTATGCCTAACAATATTAATATTTATCCAAAGAAATTGAGATGGTTACATTACTCTGCATTAATTGAATGGTTAATTGGACCGGGAGGGCATAACTAGTTTATTACATCAAGTGATATCAGAATGTGTATTAGTTTAGCTTGATATCATTTTGATGTCTTCATGCTTCTGTATTACATTAGGATGGAACATGCTTTCGTAACTTGAAGCATGCAAAGTGGCGAAAACTGTACAGAATGACAAGTATGCAGCATTTACAAACTACTAATAACCGACCACTAGTTATCCTATTTCTTTTCTGAGTTTTTCAGGGCATCCGGCATCCCCGTCCAACTTGCAAAATGTTCTCTTCGAATTCAATCTTCCAGAGTCTAGCTCACAATGGAAACAAGACGTTTTTGTTGGCTAATTTCCCTACGTCTATCCCCGTCAAACATACAACACAGAACAGGGTACTCATGGACTTCTGCTTATGAATGATTCCTTCCCAGAAGCAGCAACTTGTAGGTGCAGCTCTCGATCCACAACCTCAATCAATTTGTTAGCTATGGCACTACCATATAACCGGGATCCTTCATGCATCTGCCAATTTGAATTCACATTGTCATACAAGAAATCCCCCTCACTGTCTAATATAGCAGTAGCATAAGAATGAAGAATAAGGGATAATTAGAAACCTTGGCATTGAAATAAAAACTGCAGTGATCACCAATATGGCCACCAGCAACATGGTGGAGGTCCAATTGGAGCTCTTCAAGGACCCTGGACACATACAGCAGCATGCAGTTGATCTTCTTTCTCTGGACAAGCTTAATAGTAACCTCATCTTCCACAATGCGAACATCAACTTCAGTGTCCTTGGACTTCCTCTGAAGCCAAGAGCTCCTCAACGAAGGACTGTAGGACAAATGCGGTTCACCAACTTCGGTCCTGTGCCTCTTCATCCTCTGCCCGCCACACCTTTTCTTCTCCACCAGCAATTTAAGCTCATCAACTGTTCTGAGGAGTTCTTTGATGTATCCAATAGCATCTCTCACCACACTTGCTTTATCATTCTTTAATTGCCTCCAAACAATCAAGCAAAAGTCAATAAAAAAGAGTAAGGAATAGACAATTTTGAACAAGCAAGAAGAAAAAACGCAAGCTTATGAACCCAATTAACATGTTTTTAAATGTAAGATCTCTACGCATCAACAAGAAAGATACAATTTACCTTGGTGGGGTTTGGAACCAAACTCCTCAAGGCCTCGTACTTATCAGTCATGTGTTTTCTTCTCTGGGATTCACTCACATGATGTTTGGTCCCCTTGTCTTTGCCAGCTCCCTTTCCTTCACCAACAGAATAAATGTTAGTGCCAAATTCCAGAACTCCATGATCAAATAGCTGGGGACCCCCAACCCCATCCGGGCAAAACCCTCCTTGATCATCCTCTCCACCACCTAATAACATTGAACCACCACCACCACCAAAGCTATGGGATGGCAGCGATTGAAGCAACTCCCTAAAGAAAGGAGGCTGGTGTGGAAGATTCAAGAAGAAAAGCTGGTCATAGAGGCCGGAAGATGACGAGGTAGTATCTGCCATTGGAAGGTCACCTAAAAGGCCCATGGAAGTGTTAATGGTGGAAGCAGGGCTAATGAAAGATGTGGAGGCTGAACAGTCGGACAAGTGCAAAAGATTTAGAAGCTCAGCTGTTAAAGGAGAGCTATAAGATGTTTCTTCTGGAAAGGTGGAGTGTTGAACTGAATTATCATTGGCACCAAATGGCAGCTGCTGCTGAAGCTGATAAAAGAGAGAGAGCTCGCCAGCTGAGAGCTTCAGATTCTCTTCAAAGCTGTTTGTGGGTGAGATACTGCTGCTTTGGCCTGCCATAAATGGCAGCTGAGCATGAGCATTTCCAGCTTCTGGGACGCTGTCGGCATCAAAGCAGCCAGCGTCGTCATACATGTTTTTGAACTTCAGCTATCTATATCCTGCGGCATTTGACAGAATCCATGGAGAAAGATTATAAACTCAAGAATAGAAATAAGAGGAAAACCCTTTATTAGTTCTTTTATATATATATATTTTTATATCTATTTTATTTATTTAATGATTTTTTAGAAACAAGCACCAAGAAGAAAAAGAATGTACCCAAGCTGGGGTATAAAAGCACACAATCTTCAAGTAATCAAAGATGAAGAAGTGGAAGGCTAAAAGTTAGCAATAAGGAAAGGAAACCCAGACGGGAACTAGATGGAAATAGTAAAAGAAATGGAAATGGAACTCCAAAGAGGAGTGTGAGAGAGAGAGAGAGAGGAGCTGGGTGTTGCCGTTGGTTATAGAGAGAGAGAGAGAGAGAGAGAGAGAGAGAGAGTTGGGGTAGCACATATATCAGGCATGAAGGTAGAAAGGACAAGGGAGAGCAGGAAAAATATCTCATACTTTTTTACTTTTTTTCATTTTTGGTTCCTAACGTGGAGATTTTCCTTCTTGCTCCAAAAGAGAGGCTTGTTTCTGAGAAATTCCCATCACAAGGGGTCCCCACCTTTAGAGCTCCTTAAAAAGGTAAACCAAAAATAAAAATAGGTCTCTCTCTCTCTCTCTCTCTCTCTCTCTCTCTCACCATTCGTTAAGCTTATGAAAGCAGATGAATATGGCACTGTTCTTGGTTGTGGCAGCAAACATACCTACTCTTCGATTCCTTCCATTCTCACACAGGATTTTCCTAGCAAACTACAAAAGCTATTGACAATTGACCCTCAAGGAATGCTTTTTTTTGGGGTGCTTTTCAACTGCAATTGAGGGTCCCACAGCTTTGTTAACATTTTTTTCCCATCTTAAAACAACCAATTTTTGTACTTGGAATGAGAGCAATAGTCTCATTTTATCCGTCTTAAAAGTAATGCCAATGTTTGTCATACACATATGCCCTATCCATTTTTGTTCAATGTTGATGTTATCTTCGGATTTGCAACTCCAAAATTCGGCACATCAGCTGTACCCTTATTGACCCTTTAAATTGGCAATGTGGATGTTGGCTGAGGATTAAAAGGCGTGTAAAATTTAGAGTAATATTAAGAATAATTAGAATTTTTATTAGAATTTATTATACTTCATCTACCTCTAGATTTGATTCACAATTATTATCAACTATTCAAATTAAGAGTCCAATAATTTTGTTACCGAAGCATGCAACTAGAAACTAGCAACTGAAATAACAATCATTTACTACTAACAATGATCAACAATCCTTCATGTATTTAATTTATAACTAAAATTTTGATATAATATGTATCAATCATAAAATGTTGTAAAACCTTTTTAGTAAAGCCTTCCCTGCTATAGTTCTAAGTATTATTAAGTACCATTCTGTTGTGGCCCTCACAAAGAAGCACAAATGGAAAATACAATGACCTCCAGCAGATTGCTACCCAAACTAAATTATCATTCACACTAGTCTCTTTACAATTAACAACAGAATAAATTGAAGTGTGCTGTTCGTTTCCAGATTTGGTAATCCTTGTGATCGGATGTGGGACGTCCCGCTGAGAATATCATTACTTGGATGGTGTATGCTCTTTACAAGCGAGAATGAATCAGGACACCAACTCGTAACCCTCAGTCTTGGCCCGCATGGGATAACAAACATCCTTCCGATGTCTTTTCTTTTCTTTAGGGGTTGGGAAAAAAAGAAAAAACAGAAGAGTTAATAGTAACAATTCCGGGACGTCACCTGGCTGCGGCAGGGACAGGCATGGCAGCTAGGGGGTTAACTTGATATGAAAATGCAAGCTGCCACAAGTCCACCAAAGCCTTCTTTATGGACAAAGTAGGGCTCCTAATCATCCTGGAACACACAGAAAAGAACAAAGATATCCAATTTACTAAAGGCATGATAAAATTGTTTTTACGGCCTTTCACTTTAGAAGATGGTAGCCCAACAATGAAACAGGTGAAGACAATCATACTTCAATGGCTAGCTAAATATACCACTAATCAGTAGGTAAATAAATATGCACTTAATCCCAAGAAAATAAACAATTATACTTTGACCATCAATTTAGGTCGGCAAGTGACGTGATCAAATCAAAGAAATTTTTACGAACCTTGACATGAAAAGTGTGAATGCACAATAGCAGGTAGACAAAATCTTACCTATTTAGAAGAGCTCTCTTCTTCTGGAGTATAAAAACAATAAGAACAATCAGACATCCAAACACAATCTTCCCATTACTTATGACCAACTGAATATTGCCCATCTTCAAATTGATGGAACGGAACCACCAGAAACAAAGGTTTGTGCGTCTGGACAATTTTAAGATTGCCTGCTTTGTATCTTTTGGCCCATCAGGCAATAAATTGGTTTCTGAGACGTCTGGAGACCCTTCAGAAACATGTAGTTCTTTTGTTAACGAATAGCATGATCCATGGTTAGTTGCTAGCAAAGCTGAGTGGTCCTGTGACAGATTGGTGGCTTTGTGAGAGTAAAGTGAGTGTAGTCTCCTCAAAATTTCCTGAATCAAAATGACCGGACAGCAAGAAAGTATTACAAGAAAGCGAGCTAAAATTAACCACAGTGGCATAGAGTTAAGAATTATGACAATCAATATTAACACTACAACAAACATGTATAACAGGACTTGAAGCTCAAAATATAACAACGATTCAGGGAAACCTAACTTTATTTCTTAAAATTATGTTCCTCTAGAAATCATGTTGAATGGAAAGGCACAAGTGAAATTTTTTAAGGCTACAATCATATCTTTGTAGGATTCAGAAGTCCATATTTCACAATTTTCTTCACCAAATTTTTGAATTTCATCCGTTCTCCTAGCCTCTAAAACTAATCTCAATCCTAAACTAGATGAAAAATGTAATTGACATTTTTATCCATGGTCTGTGGAATTTCTCAGTTGGAAATGAGAAATTGAAGGAAAGGAAGTGGCTCAAATTCCTCAACAAGGGAAAACATGACACCCAAATGCAGAGATTTTCTCCATTAGCTTAGAAATTAGATCCTTGTAGTTAAAGGTGTACATGCATAATGCTCAAGATGGGTTTTGGTGCCTGCAAAAATTTGCATGCATTGATACATATATGTGCATGTGTACCAGTGTGCGCAACTGGACATGTGGAAATATAAAAGGCCTTGTTTGACTCATAAACACTTGAAATTTCCAAAAAATGGAAATTAAAAAAAAAAACAAACAGATAGAGAGAACATCTGGAAATATATCAGCAACAAGTAGTATGTAAAGATTAAACAACTCCTTAAAGCCAAGATTCTTCCAAACCTTTCTGTCCTCCTAAAAAAAATGAAAGTGAATGAAGACTGATATTATCAATCATTGAGTGACAAAAGTTTTAAGTTTTTCATACATTTCTTTTAACATCTTGTCCCTGGGAAATGAAGAATTCATGTAATGAAACACTCAACAACAAACTAACAAGATACCAAGCTCTTTCATGTAATGCTTCTGAAAAAAACATCCACTGACTGCGTAAAAAATTCAATTCTCTGAATCATTTCAATGTGCAATTTGACAACATATAGGCCATTTTGCACCATGCCTTAAAGCTAATTCTTGATTTACCCATACAATAGCTCTCCACAACCAATAGTGAGATAAAACAATAAATAACTACAAAGTCATGATGATGATGCAGATGAGCACGCATGCCTACTTTTACCAAGGCCAATGATCACAGAAGACTAAAATATATTGAGAAAATCCTTTAATGACAAACATAACCATGGGAGAGAACCCATGGAGCAATTGTATGCACGTACAGATTGCTACATAACAGTAATTCAGATAGTAGCTGGCAGCACAATAAAATGCAAACAACTTTATTTTACCTGTCTTTTTTCTTCAGGTAATGCAGCTTTCTCAACCCAAGTAATTGAAAGGTCCACTTTTTTCAATACAGCAGCAAGAAGGGTGACAGCATAGATTTCAACTACTCCAATGTATTGATCAAGTTCCAAATTATGACCCCCTTCACATCCTTCTAGGAGATTCAGGTCACCTTCTGCACCAACATAATAGCATCTTCCATCCAGATATCTGCAGTTACTGAGAAACTCTTCAAGAAACTCTTGGACACCTACACAGGAACCTTCTGCTATCTGGAAACATACACTGACAAACAAAAAGAATAAAGGTGAAACACATTCTCCCTAAAATATGAAAAAAACCTTTTCCAAGAGGTTTGTCCAAGCATGTGTAACTTTTTATATTTTATAACCAATCATATATTCATAGCATACAAAAAACAATTAGCATATGGTTTCTCACATCTTCTCTGCAACATAGACTGATAAATTATCCCAATGCAATGCGGCACTACCTATGTGCCAATATTCAAAGCAAAAGTTTAAGGAATAGCTTCCTTATCAGCCAGAAGTGACATTATCACACAAATGTCATACTGGTATCCTCAACCAAAAAGGACGAGCTTGCTCTACTACTTTTCCTATTGTGCTGTAGCAGCATTCTGTGTAATTGTTTTAGAGCTATCATCTTAACAAAAGAAAGTCCAAAATCAAAAAGAAAAGCTAACCTTCCTGGCTCTCTTTGGCAATGGTTCACACTTGGATCTCTTAATCTAAACTCTTGTTCTACCTAATCATTCCCCATTGTCCCAAATTTCAAATATTAGATTGAAAAGAATCACTACAAGAAGCTCAGAAAGGTATTTATTCTGGAAATGTAGAATCTTCAATGTAATCCAGACTAAAGTAAGAAACTTTGCTAACTAGGAATACGCTTTTCTCAGACTTAGTAGACACTTAACAGATTTTGCACGTAGGCACTCTGTAGTCAAGCCTGGTCTCTTGCTTTTTTTTTTTTTTTTCAATTCCTTATCCTTTTATTCAGAACTCAGAACTTTCAGACTGCTTACTATTTACAAAGTTTTCTGGATTAAAAATTAAAAAAAGAAACCTAGCAAAAGAATAGAAGTAGCACAACAGCATTAATAAAGGCATGGCAGAGACAATCCATATATTAGAACTATGCATTATTCAACACTGGATGTTTAGATCCCATGAATCAATTTTATACTTCTTGCGACCAAGAAGGAAGGCAAACATCCATTAACAAATGAAAAGATATAAAATTCAATCCCACTTCTTCGTAAAGTTAATTGTTAATGAGGGGCTCATGAAATTTTAATGAAGACCAAAACATAGATGTTGTAGATACAGATGAAGTGGCTAGCATTTCAAAGTGCAAGTTGTCAAAGGTCAGACCATGAAAAGGACAACTGAAAACCATTAATCACATCCCTAAAATTATTCTGAAGACTTTACCAGAAATAATTAGAGATTGAAGTTGCAACAGGTAAGATTACCCTGAGAGAAGAACTTGAACAGGGATAGCTCCAGAAGCAAACAACACTTTGAGCTCACTCACAATCTGGGATGCCCTGCATAAAATACCACAAGGATTATAATGATAACCATGCAGAGTATCATACTTTTATGCTTCAGAGCAAGTAGTCCATACTTTGATGACCATTATAAGTTCAAAACTCCAGATGAGAAACTTCAGGCATCAATTGTATCTAAAACAACTGTAATATGTATGTGTCTCATAAAAATTGAATTTAATGCCATTGAGCAACATTGCAAACCAACAAATAGCAATATATTCAGTATCACCAGGTCCAATAACTTTTCTCAAGCAACTCAGTCCCTCCCACCAAAATAAATCACATAATTTATGCATAAATGTAATAATTGGCTTTTGGATTTGCTAGAGTAATGTCAGCAAATTAAGTATATAAGTGCTGTAACTCTAATACATAAAAATCATTGACTTCACTCCCTTTTCCATTCATGAAAAACCACAGACATATTTCACTAGTAATGGTACATAGCTACTGTGTTCTAATTAGAGGATCATGTTCAATTTCTGGTCAAAATAATGTAGTACCATACACAACAGAACATAAGCCCCCCATTACTATGTGTACCTCCATCCAAAAAATTTCCAAAGACCTCAAATCCAGAAAATAACAGGCAAAAGTTAAAAAGCAGCT
The DNA here is from genome assembly GCA_037897445.1 of Ceriops zippeliana. Lineage (NCBI taxonomy): Eukaryota > Viridiplantae > Streptophyta > Magnoliopsida > Malpighiales > Rhizophoraceae > Ceriops > Ceriops zippeliana. Next base: position 4,227,855 of record JBAPLH010000003.1, on the reverse strand, counting down.
TCATAGCAAACTATGAACGTGGGTAATTGCTTCTTCTGCACCCCAAACCCACTTAGATCTGTACAACGCCAGGCAATGAGCTTTACACGTTAGAGAGAAATGACTGTAAATGTAAACAAGGGTTTGGAAAGAGTGCCTGCCGAGTTGATTAAGTGACTGGACCAGCACCATACCAACTGATTGCATCATGTCGTGCACCTCATCAATGTCCTCTATAGTGTTGCCACCAAAAACACCATCACGTATCTTATTCAGAACTGAGGATGCTAAAGATGCAGCATCCTCAGACATTGAACAAACAAGGTAGCTGAAAGCAACACCAACTGAGGTTTTAAGAGATAATATCACACACAAATATATGTATATCAGCAAAAATATCAAATCCATTGACACAATTGACGAGCCTGGTTTAGTAATCCTTCCTTTGAAAAAAGAAAACAAATGACAATGTGAAAATAATTCCAAAAAACCAACCCGCTTATCTCCTGCTTTCCAACAAGTGAGACTTTCCTATTGTGATTTCAAGTCATGAAAATCGTAGTTAAGAAAAAGACTGACCATAAACGGAAACAATTACCTCTCGGAAAGCTCAATTTGTTCCCAAAGAGCAGACTTGGAGTCAGCCATTGCCATCTCTTCCCCACTGGCCCTATCAATCTACTAATCCGGAGCTTTTCATTTATTTATTTAGAAAAATGGGAAAAAGAAAAGAAGAAGAAGAAGAAGAAGAAGAAGAAGCTTTAAAATCAAACAACACCAATATAGTTAAACTAGAAGAACTTATTCGATGAAGAAGAAGAAGAAGAAGAAGTCAGTCTTAACTGACTTCAAAGACCCAGACACTTACATCTTATATTGATTTACACACATCACTACGAAAATGATCAAACCATCTACTTTTCATGGACAATATAAAAAGCATTTTTCCTGAACAATCAACCACCACAAGAAGAGAGAAATCAATTCAAACCCCCTCTCCCACTTCCACAAAAAAAATAAACAAAAAAAAACAAAGCACATTTTGATAACGGCAGTTATGATTGGCCACCCCACATGATACTTAACCTGATAAAATTAACAAAGAAAGAAAAGAAAAGGAAAAAAGGGGTAGAGTAGAGTGGAGGTTCAGAATAATACCTCCTCTGAGTGCTTTCGTCGACTTTAAGAATCGATCGAAAATTATCGCCCGATGAACGGCGGAATACGATGGCTTTGAGCTCACCGGATTCCCAGCCTGCCTGCCTGCCCGCCCGCCTTCCTGTTTTGGAATAAAATTTGATAAAAAGAAAAAAGGTTACAGGTAAATTTTCAGCTGGCTGGTTGGGCCGGTCTGAGCCCTCTGTGCATTCTGTCCTCTGTTCTTTCGATTTTGATTTAAATTTTTTGTTTAGTTTATTGCGGAATTCATTTATATGTTCAAAGTTATTCTAATTTTGAGTTTCCAATAGTCAAATGCAACAGTTCAAGGTTTAAGCAATGCATATCACGAGTAATGAGTCGACTTTTTTTTTTTTTTTTTTTTTAATTGAATCAGCCTTTGCCCATAACCACCTTTTTATCAAAAACTACCCAAAATACAAAAGAATAACAAAAAAGGTGTCCTAGCCGCCGCATTGAAGAAACAGGCATACGAATGAGCCACAAAACCATGCACCAGGCCAGAGAGACAGTGCAGCCACATAGCCTTTACCTTTCAAAGTACTGCAGCGAAGCGCTGCAAAGATTGCCAAATTAAAAAAAATAAAAAAATAAAAAACAAGTACATGAAAAGTCCTGCAGCAGCAAAGAGTCCTCGTAAAAACTACACAAAGTTGCGGAAACATTTTCTCATTCTCGCCAAGGCAAATTTTTTACTCCTCCATTCCGCTATCTTCCTCTGGAGCTGCAGCCTCCTTGGCATCAACATTGAAGCTATACTCCTGATCACAACCGAGGTAAGAATCACACATGAAATACAGCGTATACGACTTCCTTCCGGCTTCTGCAGGAGCATCAAAATCGAGCTTCACCTTTGACTTCCTTTGCAGGGACACCCTCTTGATGGCAAGTAACTGGTTGGTCTTGGTATCACCAACAACGAGCCACCAGCCTTCTTCTTTGGCTTTGGGGTATCTGGGAGCATCGACGGGTCCCACATCAGTCCTTCCCTCAAGATCCCTCTCAAGAGTGACCTGCAGCGTGATGTTTTCCCCTGCCCTCACATTCTCCCCATCCATCACCTCATATGACAAATCGATGTTTGGATATCGATTGCAAAACCTCACAATATCCAGCAACTGCGAATCTGACATGTGCAGAAGGTCATGCCTTTCATCGTCTTCCATCTCCACTAGATCAAACACCGTCTCTATGCTCTTTCCTGGGTTCTCTTGGCACTTCTTTGCCAACTCTTTCGTAAAGTGAGGCAGTTGTAGGAGCATGGAATCACGCTCCCACATCCCTTGCGTTAGCATTTGGCTGACTTCCATGGCAAGAAGGGCAAGGCTCAACCAACCATTGCTTGAAATCACGTCAACCATTGCCTGAAGCAATCTACTGCCAGAAAGGAGGACCTCCCGCTGGTCCAATGCCAGATTCCCACCCACAGATTGCCTAGAGAAGTGTGCCTGCAGCAGTGCATTTGCCTTCACATGAGGATCTGTGTATTTAGGATTTTCAAATGAAAATCTCTGGTGGTTGATCAACTTTCGAAGCACCTCTTCCTCCCCAGGTCGTATTGGAAGTTGTGCATACTCTGAGGCAGAGGCCAGAATTTCCAGCAGACCTTTCATCTTTGTTTTTGAAGTCAAGGACGAACTGAAACGCTCTATAGTAGTATAACTGATGTAATAGTAAGAAGCTATCATGCCAAGATTATCAGGAGTGAGGTCCATGTCATCCACGATAGAAATACATTTACTTGCCTCCAAATCACTCAAAGTATTTTCAACAAGCTCTGAAAGGTGATCAGAGAGATGCCTGTGGCTAACTCCCTGAAGATTGTAGTAGTTTGGATTTTGCGTGAGCCTCCTGTACATGAAAGTCCATGTAAGGTAATCCACTGCATCCTGCTTGTTTTCAATAACTCCAGCAACAACTTCTGCATTAAAATTATCGTGCAGGAAATGGTGCAAATGACTTTCAACAGGAAATGCTTCATATAAAAACTTCTTATAGTATTCTTTACGAGGCACATGACATAGGATGACACACTTCCCAGAATTATCTAGCAGAGGTCGACTAGCGTGACCCATCATCTGCAATAGATCTGTTACAGGGTAATCTGTGTGAGCATTTTCACGCCCATCATAGTATTGAGTTCCCATGACCACAACTAGATGGGCTGACAATGGCACTCCCCAACACATAGAACTGCTCATAACACAAACCTGAATCCACCCAGCTTCAAATAGCTGAGACACCACTTCTTGATCCAAGCTACTCAAGCCCTCATGCAAGTAGCCTACCCCATGTTGCAAAGTGGCTCTGAGCATTTCTTCCTGGATCTTGCCAATGAAAGGTTCCAGTTCTTCTGCAGAGTGCAAGAGAAAAGCTGGTTTTTCACCACTGTCCACACTTGAGTATGTCATCAGATCCACAGCAGTGAGCCTTACATGCTTCCTTGTGGGAACAAACACAATAGCAGGTTTCCCATTCTTTGCATGTTGTACAATTGCAGTGTATGTTGGTTTGTCATAGCTTGCATTCTTGCTTCATAATTGGTAATATCCACGCCCTGGATGTGTATTTCCAGAGGTACAGGGCGCACACCAGGAGGGAAATTAAAAAGGCCATGGGAGGTGGCTCCTATCCATTCACCAAGATCCTTGGCATTGGCGAGAGAAGCTGAAAGAGCAACGATTCGAATCTTGTTTTCAATCTGGCTAGCAATATATCTCATCCTAGAGACAATCACCTCCAAGACAGGACCACCCTGACCACCAATCAAGTGCAGCTCATCAATGATGAAAACACTGACCTGCTGAACATACCTCCTTTGTTTCCAGCGTCGAGACAAGGCATCCCATTTCTCTGGAGTGCTGATAATTATTTGGCCCTTCTCAAGCAGTTTCAAGTCAGTAGCTGTTTCTCCAGTTAATTCAACAACCCGCATACCAAGTCCTCTACCAAACTTTTTCTCCCAATCGTGATATCTTTCTTTAGCAATTGCTTCAAGAGGTGCAATATACACAACACGCATCACACTATGAGGCCCCTTTTGGTGATTTCTCAAAACAGCAAACTCAGCACATATTGTCTTTCCACTCCCTGTAGGTGCAGCAACCAAGACATTGTCATCCGTATCATACAGCACAGTGAAGACCTGAGTTTGGACAGGATTGAAATGTTTAAAATCCTGGTAAAGAGCTTCATAAGACGGATTCCTTAATGCAGTTACAGGAAGAGGCTGCAAGTCCAATAACTCTGTTGGTGGAGGATACTTTTCTGGTAAGATAAGATGCCTGAAAGAGACAGGTAAAATGGTCTGTGATCCAAGCCATCTATCTGACACAACACGAATAAAATACTGAGGAGGTAATGGCTCATAGACAGGCACTGTAAAATTCAATGTGTGATCCTCATCAATGTACTGCTTCTTCAGCATAAAGTACTCATTATGAAGAATATATTCACCATCATTATCCTCCACAATCACCCAAAAAGGCTCCACATAACCATGAACCTTGTCCTCCCACTGGAAGTCTGGTGTTATTGTAAGTTCTACCTTCAATACCGTGCGTGTGATTGGCTGAACATGTGCAGCAAGGTTTAGCTTTGGGAATTGGTGGATGAACTTGTGCAATGTTCTACCCATCTTTGGCAAACGAATAAGTTCACCAATTTCCTGTGATGAAAGGTCATAATACCTTTCCCAGGCCAAGTCTTTCTTCTCTAACTTCATCAGAATCTCATTCAAGATCCCATTAAATTGGCGAAGTGGTGTCTGCACACTCCACATCCTCTTATTTATCATTTTACACAAGTTCAGAGCCTTCTCCGTTAACTGTGCCCATCCTCTTTTCAGGACAATTTCAAAGAGCGCTCGCATTAGTCGGCCTGCACTCTGACCATGAGAAGAAAATGCGAATGAATAATATGAACACATATACAGCATTTAACAAAAAATGGAAAAGGAAAACAAAACACCAAAAAATACCAATAAGATTAAAACAGACCTGAGTTATGAATACCATGTCAGATGTCAAGGAAAGCCCTTCAAGCTTCAGCTGTGAGATATAGGCTTGTAGTAAAACATTTATCTTGGCACTAGGCTCTTCCAAACTTTCTTTAATGGGAATTGGAACACGTTCCAGAAGCTTTGCCAGTTCCATCTTCTCATCTTGTCTAACAGTGACATATTTAAACTCCTCACTGAGAGAAAAAAGACGGCAAAGTTCTATATCTCCCATTGTTGGTTTCAGATGCTCGTTATAAGTAGAAATAGTCCCATGAGTTATATAGTAGTAGCTAGCAATACGACCCAAGTCAGTGACTTGGAAATATCCACTTTTTCTGTCATACTTGACCAAATTGTTTTTGTCCAATATAGTTGCAGCAGAATGAATCTGTGGAGGACAAATAGAAATAGAAATTTACTGAAAAACAAAATCATGAAGAAAATTTGAAGCACTGAAACAGCTGAACCATAATGAACACCAAAGAGAGTCACCCGTGTCTGTGCACATGTACCACTTGAAATAAATGAGATTACTTTCAAGTTACAATAAGAAATTCATCACAACAAAGAGCAGCAGAAGCAGGCAGGTGCAAGGCATAAGGAGACTAATAATGTATTACAGGGATGAAAACACTAATATTCCGAAGGGAAACTCTTCCTCAACTTCAGGTTCCCTCCGTTAAAATTAGACCTTTTGTTTCATTTCTTGGGTACTTCAAATAATTTATTTGCAGATATTGTCAATTAAAAGTTCTTTTACAATATCTTTTCTTTTTCATAGTTGCTGATCTTCTCTTTTCATGGTTGACATGCTATCAGTCCTAACACTTCATCAACTGATCTCACCAATCCTAATGTGCAGACATAGGAACCAAGCAGAGAAGCCTGCACATAGCTACTGCTAGAAGATTAGATTTATGCATCTTAAAAATAAACCAAAGAAAACCAGACAGAGACTTAAACATGCTTTCCTCAAAATCTATGCATATAATAAATCTTATGGTCAAATTTATTGTTGTAACCGTAGTTTTTAAAGTGAGACCGCTTTTAAATTGAGACAGCTTTCCATGTTCTTTTAACAGTGGTCGTATTGAACACCACATCAAACATTTACTTTGTAGTTAAAATTCTTACCCACATCTCTAATTCTTTATCTTTTCATTCAACTTTTTCCCCTGATACCTATCAGAGCATTTACCAATCATGGTATCATTCCCTTCAAGGTATAAAGCAATTCAAAATCACTATTTTATAGATATAAGATTATTGACTTATTTTATGGCCATAAAGATTACTAGAATATTGCTCTTTCAAATTTCTTTCCATTCTCATTTGCAGAGGCATCATGGAAAATTATAACTATGGAATGTTCAACTCAGCCTATACTTTGGATAGACCAGCTAAAATAATTATTTCTACATTTTTCTTTAACTAACAAGTTAATTCACGTTAAACTACATATGCTAGCTACATCCAATGCTTTTTCAGATTTTTTTTTTACATAAAATATTTCAACAACCACATAAAAAAATGGTATTTTTCTAGGAAAGAAATGAAGTGCATGGAAGTAACAAGCATGGGCAGGTACATGTACTAAAAGCACTAGCAAGCAAAATCGATTGACGAAAACCAATAGCTAATAGCTTCAGCAAGTAAAAAGGAATGTTGAAAACCAAATCGCTAGCCTGAAGAGACCGAAGCTTACCAAGTCAGCCCTCCTCTCCTCCAGCGTGATATCTCTGGTAAGAACATCGAGTGCCAAGCCATAGAGTGTAGGATTTCGCAACATACGGACATACAAGTAGGTATAACCAAGCCAATTGCAGGCTTCTCGAGCATTTTGAACAGTCCCAAGAACAATCTCTGCATTCAATTGATCAGCCAGTTTGGATACAAACTGACTTTCAATGGGAAGTTGTTGATTCATTAAAGAAAGGTAGTATTGCAGTTCATTGTGGCCAGTAATGATAATCCCTTCCCCGTAAGAATCATACTGAGGCCTTCCTGCACGACCCAACATCTGCATAACATCTAGTGGACTTAGTTCAGTCCATGCACCTTTTTCTGGATTGTAAATCTGAGTACCTTTGATTATAACAGTGTGTGCAGGCAAGTTAACACCCCAAGCTAGAGTTGCTGTGGAAACCAACACTTGTACATGGCCGTCCGCGAAGAGTTCTTCAACAAGTTGACGGTCACCCCTTGTCATCCCAGCATGATGAACTGCAAAACCATAGGGCAGGAGATCTTTGAGATCATTGCTTTTGACTATGTCTGTATGACTCTGAAGAATCTCCCGACTTGCACTGTCCTCTTTCAAGAATCTACCCAGTGTATCATTCGCAAGAGCACTATCTCGTATTGCTCTAGCTGTCTTGGCTGTTTCCTTCCTCGAATGGACAAAAATAAGAACTTGATGCTTTCCTGCTACAGCCATTACCTTCTCATAACAGACATCATTCATCAACTGAAACCTCTGCAATGGCTTCTTTACCGTGATTCCAATATATTGTTGAGAAAGGGGGACAGGTCTGTAGCTGTTGTCAAAATGGAAAAGACCCCTTTTCACATCAACACGTAAAAACAGTGCCACATCTTCAAAATTGGGAAGTGTAGCTGATAATCCTACCAGCCTGATATGTTCTTTAGTCGTTTCAATTTGCCTAACAGTTCTAGCAACAATACTCTCTAGCACAGGACCTCTATTATCATGAAGAAGATGAATCTCATCCACAATAAGAAGTTTTACCAACTGAGTGTAAGTTCGATCCCCAGATTTCCTAGTGATAATATCCCACTTCTCAGGAGTTGTCACAATTATTTGAGTTTCTTCAATCTGTTGGCGAGTCAGTGTCTGATCTCCGCTCAATTCCCTCACCGTGACACCATAATCTTGCAGGCGATTTGACAAGTTACCAACAACTTCGGCTACAAGAGCTTTCATAGGTGCCACATAAACCACCTTATAGTTGCTGTGGTTGAAAGAACCATCTTGATTTCTGCTGAATGCAATCTGCTGAAGTATGGAGAGGACTGCAACATTGGTCTTCCCTGCCCCTGTAGGAGCACACAAGAGGATATTATCAGCCTTAAAAAGGGCTGTTTCATAAACTTTACTCTGTACCCTGTTCAACTGCTGCATCCCCTTGAAAGCTGGCTGTGCCCACTCTGGCATTTCAGATATCTTTACAAGCTTCTCATTAGGATTCATTGGCTTTGGCTTCAAAGCTGGTACATGAACTTCATCATAACCTTTGCCATGATGTCTATACGAACCCAATGGAAGATCACACTTCTTATTTGCCATCAAAAGACCACCCTGCTCAAAAGCAATGCTGTCAAGATCTAGCAACTGCCGCTGACCTTTCAACCAACCACTATCTGGATCTCTATCAACCACACCTCTTTGATCCTTATCTCCATCTCCACCACTCTCATCCTTCAGTCTACGAGCCTCTTCTCTTATACTCTTCTCCAAGTTCTTTTGCCTCTCTTTAGCAGTTGCCCTCGTGGCATGCAGCTGCTCCAAAATTGCAGCCAACTCTGGTCCTGAAGCCATCATTTCCTCCTCAATCTGCTTCCTCTCTTGTTGATCCTTTGCCCTAGCAAGACGGGTACACCAAACAATCTTTAGCCTGTTTCGACAGAGATACTTAACAAGGCTGAACTGCTCAAACTGTAAAGGCACCAGCAACTTATTTTCACCTCCCTGTCATCCCCCTCAGCAAGTATTTTAAGCACCTCTTCTGCAAGTTTCTGGCACTGTTGTGGGTCAATCTGCTGTTCAAATGCTTGAGAAATCTTCCTCTGGAGCCAATAAGCATCAATATCCTGAACATTGAGGGTCATTCCCTCATTTGCTTCCCGCATGTCCACATCATCTATCCCACCACCCATTTGCATAGCCCCAGAACCATTTGGTTCGAGCACATCTTCCTCCTCTTCTTCCTCTTCAGGGACCACATCAAGATCACTCTCCTCTTCATCCTCATCATTATCTTCATCAAATTCAACAGCCACACCCATATCATCATCAATTGCATCATCACCATTAGCCACAGAAGAACCTACAGCATCAGCACCTTCTTGGTAGTCAGTGATGAGCCGGCCAATGGAAACAAGCTGATCAAAAATATTGTTAGGGATGGGGTTGAGTAACTTTTCAATCTCCTTCTTCTTATCAGGTGTCTTAGTGCTCTCATTTTTTAGGACAGCTAAAATCTCATCTGCTGCAGCGCTAACAATGTTAAGCGGCTGACCACCCAACTGCTGTTGAATGACGCTAAGCATCGCTTCGTAGGCAGCCCTGGTTTCCTTAGTTTTGGGCTGATAAACACCTTCCTCAGTAGAGGTAAGGACACTCTCTTCCCGCAAACGGCGCCTCTTAGTTTGGCGGCTAGGAACAGGTTCTGAGAGTGCATCTCGCTCTTTTTTCTTCTTAGATTTTTTAAGCTTCTCTTCCAGCTCAGGGGGTTTTCCTCTGTAAGCACGGTCGCCAAAGCTTTTTGGGTCAATCTTGCCCCAAAGAGACTCTGGCTCACCAGTGGCCTCATGGGTGTCGCGGGGTCGAGAATCTGTAGTTAGGACAAGGCTAGAGTTAGCTCGGTACTCATACTGCTTGAACCGTGCATGTGCCTCTGCACCACCACCCAAGTGTGCCATTATACCAAGTCTTCAAGTCAAGTCACAGAAATCCTGAGCTGCCAGTGAGAAGGAAAAAAAGAAAAAATCAACACTTGTACAATATAAGCCTTCAAAAATAAATAAATAGAGGAGAAGAAGAAGAAGAGAAAAACAAAATTCAAATTAGGGGATTTTTAGTCATTTTCTCCTAGGGCTAGGGCTAGGGCTAGGGCAACAAATCAGTTAGTTAAGCAGCATATCAGGCATGCAGGCAACATATCAATTAGTTAAAGCAAGGGCTATTTGGATGACTGCACCTGATTGATTGGATCGTAGCCAAGAACCACAGGCAGGCTTCTTCAAGTCGAGAAAGCCATTACAAAATCTACAATATGATAGAAATGAGGAAAGAAAGCATCTGTCTGTCTGTCCGTCCGTCCGTCCGTCCCTCCGTCTATGGATAAAAATATATATATATATATATATATATATAGAGAGAGAGAGAGAGAGAGAGAGAGAGAGAGAGAGAGAGTGCCCTGTGGAGTTTTTTTTTTTAATTATTTTTTTATGTTTTTATTTTACTAAACCGCCATCCCCTACCCTCAGTCGGCAGCCTGCCTCCCCCACAACCCTAATAAGAAGGGCGAGGTTGCTTGAATTGAAACGGTGTAGTTTAGATTTGTAAAGATTTTTTTTTTTAATAAATAAAAACACAGTGTGAGAGAGAGAGAGAGAGAGAGAGAGAGAGAGAGAGAGAGAGTAACCCAACCGGCTTGAAGCCCTCAAAAGAAGTTCACTAGCAGTTTTTAAAATTGTTTTTTTTTTTTTAAAAAAAAAAAGAAGGAGAAGAAAAGAAAAGAAAAGAAAAAATGGCGTTTCCTTAAGATTGTTAGTTAAGGACACAGAGATGGTTCTATTTTGGGGAGCATCTTTTAGCGAATAATGTCCTATTAATTAAATAACTTTATATATATATATATAAACTAGGGTGGCAAAATAATATATTTCTTAAGTTATTATTTACTAAAATAAAGTCTATAAGAGGGGAAAACAAATGAAGCGTAGATTTTAGGAAATATAGTTTCTCCCTATTTCCAAAATAAATGAAGCATGAAGTCATGCAGGAACTATTGGATTTGCTAGAGGTCCTTCTCTCAATACCAAGTCTTTATGCAAACACCACCCAACTGAAATAACTGAAATAATTGTTTGATATCTGTTCAATTAGCCAGCCATGAAGTCTAATTCGGTTGGTCTAAATTTCTATTCCCTTAACTCAAATTTAGACGGGAAGCATGAGGAGTCTTTTAATGTATACGAATTGCTTGTTGCTTTTGTGATTTTGATGATAACCGTTGCACGCATGTCTTTGTCTTGTTGAAGCCTTCGCTCAGGCTAAATGTGCCCAGAGGCAATTTGATCGTCGCACACGATGATTACACCCTGTCCATGGTGCCCTGTGTGTGTTTGACAAACAACATTAGATACCACTAGAACTCCCGTATGCCAAAACCAAATGAGCAGCAAATTGATGGCCCAAATCCCTCTGATCACGTTCTGTATACTAGATACAAGAATCAGTGTTTAAACTTTTTTATTTTTTTTATTTTCAAAAAAAAAGAAAGAAAGAAAATCGATATTGATTGTGTGCACATCAGTTCATCGGATTAGACTTCAACGGTGTTGTCAACACAAATCAAGCATTACAAAAACACAAGAAGGGTGCAGACCTAAATGCCGTCTCACATGCGTTTGGCCAAGTACGCATCCCATCCCTGAAGACGATACTCACGAGCTGCTTCCGCAGGATTTGCTGCCTTTATAATTCCCCGACCCACAATTATAATATCACTCCCCCGATCGTAAATGACCTGGAACATCATTGTCTCATGGTTATTTCAATTGGAAGTACAGTGCAACGCAAAGTGTACTAACAACTTTCTGCAATGGATAACAGAAGCCAACGGTTAATCCCCAGTTGTTTTAAGCTCCAAGTGAAACTTACAGAATATGGAGTATTGTACTGCTGGCCAAGGGCATCACCTCCCGTGACCATTTGAACTCCAGGGGTTGCCTGAATGAATGCTGGATTTACTGGAGCCCCCGGCCATGATGCAGGATTAACTGAGATGAAGCCAATTACGAAGTCAGAATGTTCTTCAGCGATCTTCACTGCTGCAGCTGTATAGTCTCCCTTTGCAAAGTTACCAGCTGAACTCATTTCTGCCAGCAGCAACAGGCCCCTCCCGCGAGGCAAACCCTAAATAGAGTTTGGAAGTATGAAAACGGTTAGACATGGGTCATCTCTGCCCCTTGATGAGAATTAAGCTAAAAACCATGCCACTCTCCAAAGCAAACCTTCAATTTCAGTCCATCCACAATTCCAGGGCCAGAAATGATATGGGCATTAACTATATCAGCCCAATCCAATATATGAAAGATACCTCTGCAAACAAGGAGCCAGAAACATCAGTCACGCGAAAAGAAGGAGAACAGAACCCTGACGAGCCACATATAAATGAATCTCACCCTTCATACTGCATAGTCACCGTGTTACCAATGTCCGCAAACTTGCGATCTTCAAAAATTAAGAAATTGTCCTTGTCTGCAATCTTCAGTATACCAATGCTCAATGAATATTAGCTTGTAACACTTTAATTATTAACAAGGACAGACCACCAGGTTGACAAGAATTGCCACATGGAAAATAAACATTGAGATAGAACACTTAAGAAACTCCTGGTCTAAGGTGAAAAGAAAAACAAATGAAGCAGCACAGAATTAGTTGTCAGTCCATTAGGTGAATCAAAATATATCGGATATAATTGGCTTCCACACCAAAGTCCAGATAAAAACAATCTGATTTCTTTTTTTCCTTTTCAATAACCATCTAATTTCCAGATGCCTTGAGAAGCACAAAACCTATGGGCCTACAGTCACCACAAAGGATAAAATGCAACTAAATTTGGTCAATACACAGCATAGACAAAATGAAATTTGTTTTAGCAGACAGTTTCTTATAAAAATAAAGGTAATGCATTAACAAGATGTAAGATCGCATAACATAAAGGAGTAAATTGTTAAATATCCTAGAAAATATCACATGCATGTAATCTAGAATAAATTGTGTTATAAGGAAGCAGAACAGATGATTGACTACTATCTCACACTTTTCAAATGTTTCAATCAATATAGAATCAAACCAGCTTCTCCAAACAACTATTTATGTTCAGATACTTGAGCTTGCAGAAAAAGTAACATATGTTATCCCCCAAATGTAATTCCCAGGTTGGAAGATTTGGTGATATAACAAAGATACTAAATAAGTACATAACGCACATAGAACAAAGGATCCTTTCCACTTTATTCAGAAGTTCAAATGATGAATAACTTGCATGTTCAACACTCAATTGCATAATATTTAACCAGTAATGACTTACATATCAAACTGTCAATTTAATGCATCATCATACTTAACCAGTTGTCCATTTGGCCTTTAAAAAATCAGACTGTGTCTAGAACTCAAACACACAATAATTTGTATTTGAAATTCTCGATCTTATGCAGTCCAAAAGTTCAACCAATGTACAGGATCTTCAGAACAATCAAGTAGCAATATAGGGTAATAGAATTCTATTTATACCAATCAAAGAACACAACATGCAACATATATTAGGAAATTGAACCAAAAAACAACGTCAAAGTGGAAAACTTGGAATTCTTGGTTAGAAATATACCAAACGAAGTTTTGATCCAAAATCAGGGGTGAAATCAGGCAATATGTCCACATGGGTTTTCAATAAGCATATCTCTGGTCCAACCTACATCAAATTGAAGGGAAAAAAGGGGTTAGCAACACTAATATTTAAGGAGACAGAGACCAAGTCTGTAATAACACAAGCAACCCGGACAACCAAAAAGCATAATGCATCAAACAAGCATAAATCACAACAAAATCAGCTGGCTTTGCCATAGATACCTAACCCGATGATTTGTTTGCGTGTATAAGACTAAAATCTGCATGTAAATAACAATTTTTCTATATATTGATATATGGAAGAGGCAAGTCGGCTGGGGCAAGTTGGTAAGGAGGCTTTTGGCCCCCAGGGGTTGGCGGGGGTTCGTACCCCACTACCCCCACCTGCCTCCAATTTGGAGGATTTCCCACAAATGTGGGTTGGGGTCACCCCTGCGGTGTCTTTGACTCGCATTCCCCTACCTGTCTAACTGACTATTAATGTGTTCCAAAAAAGGAAATAAAAACATATGAAAGATAAGACGAAATTGAAAGGAACTCACTTTCTCAGCAAGGTCAAGCAACTCAGCAGCGGTAGCAACATCAGCAGCAACACACAAGTTACTCTCTTTCTTAGCCATCACCTCAAACAGCCTCTTCCCAGTTGGATTCTTTCCCAATTTCGCCCTTTCCTCAAACCCCAACGCCTTAACCCTAACATTTTTCCCCACATTCCCTGCTGCTGCCGTGGCAGCCACTCTCCGATTCTCCTCCAAGAACTTGACAACCATCCTCTCCGTTTCCTCATCCACCTTCCCTTTGCCCCTCAAAACCATAACCATTTCGCTCAATTTTATCATCGAATGCAATCTGATCCCATTCTCTTCCAAATTCTCCTTCCCGCCTTGCTCTCTATCAATCAAAACGACGGCGTCCGTCACTTTCAGCCCCGCCGCCCGCAGCGGCGCTGCCGTTTCAAGAACGGAGGTTCCACTAGTTACGAGATCTTCAATTATTAGACAAGTTTGCGTCGGGTGAAAGTGGCCTTCGATGGCCTTGGCCGTGCCGTAGTCTTTGACTTCCTTACGGCGCATGACCATCGGGATGTTGTTAGACAAAGACACGCAGGTGGCGATGGGGAGGGCGGTGTAAGGGACGCCGCAGACGACTTCGAAGGATGTTCCGGCAGAGGATACGGCGGATATTAGAGTTTTGGAGATGTGGCTAAGGAGGGAAGGGTAGGAGATGATGAGGCGGAGGTCGATGTATACCGGAGAGGAAATGCCGGATTTTAGCTTGAAGTTACCAAATTTCACGGCGGAAATTTCGTGGAGTTGGAGAATCAAAGACTCCATCGACGACATTATTCCCGACGGCAACGGTGGTGGTGGTAGTGTGGCAAACAGACAGCGAGATGTCGCTTTTGACTGATAGTGGTGGGAGCAATATATATAAAGGGAAGAACAGGGTTTTAGGTTCTCTTTTTTTTTTTTTTTTTGGTTTGACAAATCTATTTAGTTGAAAGAAACTCTCCTTTCAAGTTGATAATAAAAACGCTGAGGTATTTCATATTACAATTGTAAATAAATATAAATCATTTATATTAAAATATGTAAAATTTTCTTTTTTTCTCTCTCTCAATTGTCATGTGTTAATTTTTATTAATTATCTCCCAATACCTTTGACCAAATGCATGCCATTTCACAATATTTTCAACTATAAAATTTTCATTAAAAAATATTTTTGAAAGAAAAAATATTTGACAATACTTTCAATCAAAAGATTATTATCAAACAAAAGAATATCTTTAAAATTAAAATGTATTTATAAATAAATAAATAAAACAATAATAATAAATTACTTGGAATATTTATTCATAATAATAATAATTTAATTTTTGTATTTACACATGTATTTATAATTAAAATTATTTAATTAATTAAAAAATATTTTTACTTAAATGAAAATATGCTAACTAAATAAAGAGTATTTTATAACAAATTAAAATTAAATAATTAAATAAATTATGCACTTACTAAATTATTTAATTAAAAATTTTAAAATAAATAATGATTACGCCACTTTTCACGCGAATGTAATGTAGATATACGGATAACTAATTTGTGCAAAGATATTGAGTTATCTAATTATTTTGCAACTAAACGCAATCCCTCTTTTGGCATTAATATTTTAGAAGGAATTAATAATAATAATAATAATAAATTCTTTCCAATATTATCAAGATAATAGTCTAATGCATACAATATTTTTTTTCAAAATTTTTAAACATAAAATTCATTTTTATTTGGCATCTAAATTATAATAAAATGATCCTTTTATCATATCAAAACTCATCCTTTAATAATTTAGAAATATTTATTCTTATAAATTAAATTATGTGAATCATATAAATATTGTATTTGAAGAGATATATTAGTAAAATATTACAAAAAAATGATATTTTGACAATTGTATTTATTAGATGATAATAATAATAGTAATAATAATAATAATAATAATAATAATCTCATGTGAACACCTTTAGCTTTAGTTTCCTGATATAGAAAGCATGTGCCTAATTTATCCCCCCAGCTTTGCATGAAACAAGGCATGCTGCAATGCAACAAGAATATATATTCTTGAGGAGATCAAAAGCGAGTTGTCTAATTCTTGGTAAGTTGGTATGATTTTTATATATTCTTCGTCGTGCCTTCACGTTGCTCATCCAAAATTGAAAATGAAACTTGTAAAATTATATATTTTTTTACTGAATGGAAAGCTCTTTTATTATTATTATTATTATTATTATTATTATTATTATTATTATTATTATCATCATCGGAAGATCCCTTTGGATGTTCATCGTCAACTTTAAGCTTGGAAGCATCTTACTCGAAAAATGCAAGCTTTATTTTAGAATTTCTCGTTACCCTGGCCATTAGATCCAAACTGCTACCAAAATGCAAGCATTCTTTTTGACCATAATCAACGAAGAACACTCCAAATCTACAATCTGCTGACGTTCCAACAACATGGGGAAAATAATTATCATTTGTCAGCGTCCCCAGCTTACAAGGGCATTGTCGCGCCACGCCACGGCCTAACAAGAGGGCGTGGGGTGTGGTTTGGCATGCGTGTTTAGCTTCTTTGTTTAGACAACAAGCCAACAGCGTGGGGAGATGTTCCCATCCTCAAAGACCCTGACTTTTTTATGGCATTTACCAGTCAATTATTATCTGTAATAAATTTAATTTTTTTTTCTTTTCAAAAAAGTCAACAATAAAAAAATATGTGTGTATATAAATAAATAAATAAATCCTGACAAACAACAAGAAAATTCATATCATATTTGTCATCATTGTTCCAATCACAGCCGATCCTGTTTCTATCTGTTGAGTTGAATTTTTGCTCTGTTGCCTTCTCTCTTCCAAAAAAGGAATTTCTTTTCAGTGGCCTTATTATCCCTTTGTAACCCCTCTCCTTGTATGTAAAAGAATCCATCTTTTTGCTTTGTTTTCCAATTCAGTAACAATCCCCGTTCTGGATATTAGTTTTACAGCAGGTTTCTGTTTTCCTTTGTTTTTTTTTTTTTTTAATAATAAAATGCTTTTACGTATGCCCTTATTGCCAAGATGATCCCTTTTTGCTTTCGTTACAATTTCTTTTATTGCAGAGAATAAGCTGAGCAATACCCTTCTTTTTTCTTTTCTTTTTTTCTGGCAGATCTTTTTATCAACGTGAGAGCCTTGATCCTATTGTACTCTTTATGTCTGATTTGGAGAAGAAGCTAATAAATGGGCATTGTAAGAGTTTGGTAGTGATTCATGATTTGGTTTTCAACTCTCAAAGTCTGGAGATGTCTAATGGACAGGACAATTGTGGAGGTAATCCTTTTGTCATATTAGTTTTTAACTTTTCTCAGATTAATTCAATCATGTTGGGGGTTATGACACAAAATCATTAATTTTGACATCCATCGAGAAAAGATTTATGGAGTCGACCCAATCACACGCGGGATTAAGACTTTGTTGTTGTTGTTGTTTTTGTAATATCGTCTCTATGATCATGAGCAGATGTCATTGTGAGGCTCATTTAATTTTGGGTTAGGAAAACTAAATGCTGGGGCGATGTGAGATTAAGATGATTGGATGTGACGAGGGAAGCCTCTCATGAGAGTTCGTATGACCAATCAGTTTACTGGATGCTCTATATCCATTTTATATCGCTGTCTGCAAAACTTTTGTAATTTCACCTTGATATGTTGACCTATGGTTTCTCAAGCTTTGTCTGTCTCCTTTTACATTGGTTGGTTGATGCTTGATGTGGCTTTATAATTAGATGCGAAGTGTACACCTTTTCACCCTGATTTAAGACTCAAATTTACATCTTCCCAAACTCAACACTCGACTAGCCAAATCTCTTTGATTTCAGCCTTTCTTCCCTAGGATTCATTGATTAACTTCACCATTCTTTGCCTAAAATCAACTGTGTTTGTTGATATTGGAGGAGTCATCCATGATCAGCCAAAAAAGCATTGCCAAGAATTGTTAGATCTCCATTGTTTCTTTGTTCTGGGAGACGCATGGTAGTACAGCTGGGTCTCTTTCTTGGAAATCTAGTTATTCACAAGGTACATTAATAATATCAGCAGTACCTGATATATTCTGTTAATGAGATCTGGTTACTCTTATCCTGTTACACTTGGGACAACACCTTTGGTTGATCTCTCTCAATCCAAAATCCCTTAGATAGATGGTCGCAATAAATTTCAAGATCTTATAGACATGCATATGTGTACTCTCCTGTATAATGTCAACAGCAAACTTTCTTTTATTTCAATTAATAGTGCCTTTTCTGTTGAGAATTTAAAAGTTGAAAACTGTCAGCTTGTTAATATTATATACTTTTTATTGACATGATTTGTAGTTTCAGCATTGGTTCAGCAAGTGAGCGATGTGGAGTTATAATGTTACTTCATTAATTATATATGGTCAAGACGAAAATGAATTGAGCTTTGACTTAATGATTTTTCTGTTTCTTGCTAAAATTAAATCAGTCTTTATGAAATATATTGGATTTGCAGGAACAGGGTTTTGCCTGCAGGATCCCTCTCTGTCAGGCAAACATAGTTGCAGCAGAAAAGATCAACAGAAATCTTCTGGTACCTTATGTTCTGATCCTGAACTTTTTTCTTTTCTAAACTGTTCATGCAAAGGCATACTAAAATCCTATGCATCCTTGATCCATGTGGAGAAAACACATGTGGCATATACTGGCTTAATTTTGCTTTCTAAGTTGATGGCACTATATTAGCACTCAAACACGTAAGTTTACAGGGGAGAATCCTTTTGTTAAGTACAGGCATCTTTCTCTTACTACTGGTAGTAAAAGAGCTTTGAATTGAGCCTTTGATTATATATATATATTTAGTGCATTGTTACTCTTCCTGACTACTTAATGCTTCTGTGTTTCTAATTCTGACAAAGGAGAGAAGCTTGTGCTATTTTAATGAATTCAATACTGTTTGAACTGGAATTCCTTGAAGGGGATTGATATTTTCCAATCTCTATATCCATTGTGATTTACTTGCATTGATCTTGTGGCAGTTCTTTCATAAATGTAATTAACTGAGCTGTCCGACATCATTTTTTGAAAACAAAAATGGAAGCTTATGGCATTATAATTGCTATAAGTATTCAGAAATGCTTCTCACCATTTCTGACCTTTGGATATGTTAATGCTGAATCTGAAAGCTGATATCTGTGTCCACAAATCATCCAATCGTTCTTATTCAGCCCATTAATGTTTTTAAATTCTAACAAAATCCAGTCTCGTGTTCAGGATAACATAGAGACATCTCCTGGCTATTACATCCATTATGTAATGCCCAGTATGTTTTTGTTTCGATTTACCTTTCTATCTGATCTTGTTTCTGGATTCTATTCCTGATAATTCATGGAAGGAAGTAATAGTGGCTTTCATCTCATCTGAAAGGATGACCTTGTCATTTTAGAATAACTCAGCTAACGTTGTTTTCTTCAATCAGCTCCACAGCGAAGACTGGAGAACCTGCTGAGTGAGTCAGGCAATAAGTTTTGTGCAGATTGTGGATCTCCAGATCCCAAATGGGTGTAAGTTTTCCAGACTTAATGGGAAATTTTTTCATCTAACTCTGTTGACTTAATCAGCGTGTAAATGCTTGGAGAAAAACCCTCAATTAAATCAAGGCCTAGGCATGTATTTTGTGTCATCAGTGCACATTTTTCAAATGTAATGCCATTCAGTGTTTCAGAAACAAGGATAGGTTGATGTAATTAAAAAAAGAAAAAATAAATAAAATCTCATCAATGACCTTCAGAACACATCATGCCAAGAGCAATTCATGTCACTGAAGTAAGTACAAGTTGAAGAGGATTGTAAATATAAAAATGTTTATATCAGACGATATATTTATTCAATCTTGAATGTGTTATTCCATATTTTTGAATTGGATTACAACCACAGCCTAATTGTATTATGCATTTCAATGTTCAAACACAACTATTGGCAGAATACAATGATAAATATCTACACTGCAATAATGGATAACATATCAACAAATATGATATTTTACTAGCTCTTGAAAATGGATTATGGTTTCTGTCAATTTATGAGATCGTTGATGCAAGGGAGAGTATGGAGTTGCATGCATAGGGTGTTCTACATATGCTTGCAATCAGCTATTTGCTGTGTATGTCTTCTTTCCAACAGTTATTCCTTCATTCATTTGCTTTGGGTAGGCACATTAATATAAAAGCATTAGATAGTTTGCTTTCTTAATTTGGTTGTTAATAAGTCACATAAGCATAGTCGGTTGTATCAGTCTCTCCTAGCCTGTTTTTAGTATTTGGTGCTCAATTATCTTATTGCCTTATGAGTTGAATCATTTTGTGGGTGTCAGGTCTCTAAGCCATGGAGTATTTATTTGTATAAAGTGCTCTGGCGTTCATAGAAGCCTTGGAATACATATATCAAAGGTGTGGCCTTTTGAAATGCACCCCTTGGTTCTTAAGCATACAAAATTTCTCATGACTGCCGATTGTCCTTCCTTCTAACATCATGATTTGATATTGAACACTTAAAATGAATCAAAGAAGGTATTAGTGCTTTTTGAGGCTGCTGATTTAATATTGTGGCTAAGCAACTTCATGAACCAAACTACTTAAAACCTTAAAATTAACCAACGTGTGTTACTATTAATGCCCCTAAAAAAAATTGTATGGAACTATTATATGACTAGTTTGCAGCCTTGGTCAGTTCTCTGTTTTGAAGTTTAGATTTGTCTTTAGACAGAATGGAACCAAGAGTTTTGATTTACAAGTAGTAGGACAGATACTTCTACCTCGTTAATTAGAAATAGCAAAAAAATGAAAATGAGAATCATTTTGTAAGTTGATGCTGTAAATTGGTTAAACTTTTTCCAGGTTCTATCTGTCAAGCTAGATGAATGGACAGATGAACAAGTGAATACACTGACAGATATGGGTGGCAATGCTGCAGCAAACAAGAAGTATGAAGCTTGTATTCCATGTGATTACAGAAAACCAAGACCAGATGCCTCTACAGAGGAGCGCTGTGATTTTATTAGGTACTATTATTAGAACTCTCAGCATCTCTTCAGGAAAAAATTATGCATCATTCTAAATCAGCATTTTGCTCTCAATACTCAGGAAAAAGTATGAGCAGCTACAATTTTCACATGGCCATGAACAATTGTTCTGCCCCTATCCACCGAATAGAAGCTCGTCATCCACTTTTAGCAGCTCGTCTTATTGCTCTTCCCAAGATAAGAAAAAATATGACAAACTACCTACCAAAAATCGCATTGGGCATGCATTTCGTAACAGTTGGGGAAGAAAAAACTCTGAAAACAAGCACTCAAAAAAGAGCAATTCTTTGGTAATACTCTCCATTTTCAATATGCCATTTGTATCATCTTAGAGATCTGTTTTAGTAGTTATTACAATGGTTCTTCAGACATCGGGCCTTTGCATCTGCAAGTTTCTGCACCAATCATGTCTTCACACCAACACGCATGCCCATAACAAAAATCTAATGTAGTTTCCTTGTTGCTAGCTACCAAAACGAGATTACTCCTCTCCTTTGTAATTCCATTAGATGTACATGTATGTCTAATCAGATGCACAATTGCGCAGAGGGAGAGAGGAAGGGAGTGAGGGAAGTACTTAAAGTTGGCTAATATATATCCTTGATCAATGCAGTAGTTGAAAATGGTATATGCAAGTTGGTGAAGTATTTGGCATCACTTACTGAATCCGTTTGTTTAAAATGTGCTGTTTATAGGCAGGTATGGTTGAATTTGTTGGATTAATTAAGGTTAATGTGGTCAAAGGGACGAATCTAGCTGTGCGGGATATGGTGACTAGTGACCCTTATGTCATCCTTGCATTAGGTGATCAGGTGAGCTCTTCTCCTTATGATTTCATTAACATTTTATTAGAAACCATGATAGATCCTGTTGATATGTTATCTGTTCTGTGTTGTTGCAGTCAGTGAAGACACGTGTCATAAAGAACAACCTTAATCCAGTCTGGAATGAGAGACTTATGTTGTCAATACCAGAACATATCCCTCCTCTGAAAGTGGTGAGTTAATTCTTTAATAAAGGACCAGTAAAAGAAAAACTATGAAACACAGGGTGAACCACACTGCAATTTGTTAATTATAAGCAGCTACACATGTGCAGATAAACTTTAGTTTTTTGTTCATCAGTTCATGTCAAGGATATCATCTGCTTTTTACCAATTGAAGAGCTAGTGTTTCACGTAAAAGAAGGCATGCTTTGCAAAACATCCATACATGGCACTCTGAAAGCTTTTGAGCAAGGTTAAGTAGTTTTAACACCCAAAAATGGTGATCTTAAATTACATGGGCCAGTTTTGCTTCATTAAAGTCAATGTCCCTATTGTGAAAAATGGTGTAGAATCTTCATGAAACCATTCTCCCACCAAAGCAGGGCCTTATGGGTTTGATAAAATGGAAATAATGAAAGGTGAACTTGGAGGCCATAAATGTGTGAGTTCTGATTGCTTGCCATTTTCCCATTGTGAAAGATTGGTGCTGTCACCGGTCTTCTTCATCCATTTACTTGTCAAATGATTATCCACTCCACCATAACTTGGTCTTTCCATTTTCATTATTTATTGATTTTTTCCTCATTAGAACTTCTATTTGTTGACATCAATTCTGGTGTTTACAAGGTACACATTTTAGCCTTAGGATTCAATTTCTGCAACTCATTATGAACTATGCATATGAGAGGTTACTGCATGATTGGATGCAGCTCGTTTATGACAAGGATACATTCTCAACAGACGATTTTATGGGTGAGGCCGAGATTGATATTCAACCACTGGTTGCTACTGCCAAAGCCCAAGAGATTTCCACAATTACAGAGCCAGCACAACTTGGTAAGTGGGTAGCGAGCAAAGATAACACCCTTGTAGAAGATGGTGTTATTACCCTCGTAAATGGGATAGTTAAACAAGAAATCAGTCTCAGGTTACAAAATGTTGAGAGGGGGGTGCTAGAGATTGAGCTTGAATGTGTTCCTCTTACTCAATAGATAGCATAAAACTATTCACTTGTTAAGAAATTATAATTCAAATGACCACAGTAACATCTTGTTGCAATTCAATTTGAATGGAAGATCAACAATATGAAGCCCTGAATATTCTTGTTCAATGCTGTACTTTGCACTATTATGGCCGTTAATTTACTATTTTTGTGAATAGATTTAATCTCTGGAATGTTGTAACATCTAATTTAGTTACTCATAAATCTCCTCCTACCCTCCCCCCACCTTTTTGTGGACGGTTTGATTAACCTAGCGTCAGAAGATGTTTTATAGTCTAATCATGCAAATTTTTCGTTAACCAGACGAGAAATTGAAAGTGACCATGTGTCATCATACAATCCAGAATTTCTCTTTTAACATTGGGGTGCACCAGAAACTAAATTGACCTAATTTTGCAAGCACCAGCTCTCAGAAGTTGTATTTCCCTAAGCTACGAAAGCTTATTGCATTCACTTCACTGAATATTTTAAGGAGCCATACAAGTTATTGAAATTCATCAAAGAAAGAGTAACTCTGATGAAAACAGATATAAATGTTAATCTTACTAATGGATGCACAGAAGTCTTGCTTTCCCTTACCGATGTCCAAGGAAACAGATGAAAATATTTCACGGCTAGATTGAAATCATTTTCAAGCATCATTTAGGTCTAAACTTGCCTACCAGGAGATCTTCAAGCCAATATCACCACACAGGCTTTGTCCAATTGGTCCTTATAAGTTTCCTTTGCAAGGGTCCGCCAAATATGATAATAATCATTAGAGAATTGATATTTGCATGCAAATTTTGGTTTTATGCACTTAAAACCACGCTAGATAACTAAAGCAATAGCTTTGCACGCTCAGAGCATCAGTTTTGATGTGTATAAAGCCAAAAACTGTGCAAATAAAATTTTGTGTTCATGTGGGTAACATGGACTTAGAACATGCTAGAAGTCATTTACTATACACCTAAGTACATTGTACTTTTCCTCTTTAAAATTAATGAAGAAACTATTGGATGAATATCGATAACATATATATCCAATATTATTGATGCATTCATGTCTATAGGCACGTTATTTAACAATACATATCCACAGGCCACAGAAAATTGAACTGATCATATACACCACATTGGTCATAAGTTCAACCCCCATTCAGTTTCTGTGCCCATTTGCCACAAGACAATTAACAAGATGATAAACATGAATCTCAGTAAGCAGAATCAAAATAAATTGCAAAACTCGACCTTACTATTAAACAACAAGAAAGTATATCATGCTGCGAACTGAAATTCTTTGGATATCTCATCAATATCAACTCAATTTGCCACACTTGCTAACAACAAAAACTAGAAAAATCAAGTGGCAATAACTAGGAATAGCATAGGGATATGACAGAAGTGAGGATAGTCATTCTGATCTCCTACCCTGACCTTTAAACATGATCCCAATCCCCGGCCCCATCACAGGTTGGGGATGCCTGCCCTCCCCAGGCATAGTCTCATAAAGCAGATAATAATGACCATCATCCAAAGCTAAAAATTTAAAAGCCTAATTGTTAATCATATATTCATATAATTTTCAAACATATCCACACAACACCTATCAATAACTGAAACATAGTTTTTGAAATTAATCAATGTTTATAGCCAAACATAATACACATCACACATTCCACCAAACAGATTGGACACTTTGATACAAGGAAAATCAGGAATTCCAAGAGAGTCACAAAGAAGAAGAACCCTCAATGAATTTGGCTCAAATGGGACAGAAAGAAGAGATTGGTATTTAGAGAGAGATAGAGAGACTTAGAAAAACAGAATTAGTTCTTTATTGATTAACTGAAATTTACATCTTATATTCTCACCAGAAAGTAAAGAGAAACAAAATTATTAATTATGCTAAAATTTAAATGGCAGAATACATATGGAAAAAAAACAGATTTCCATACACAGTTGGAGAGAGAGAGAGAGAGAGAGAGAGAGAGAGAGAGCACAGAAGGAGAAATGCAATGACAGTCAGAGAAAAGAGTGAAAGACTTTGAGAGCTAATGAGAGAGAGGAGGCCAAAAAGGAATTGAGAGATGATAGTGAGAGTCTCGGAGATCAAAGATTGGGAGTGAAAGAGCAATGGGGGGCTCAGCTAAGGGATTTTTTGGACTTTGTAACTAGAGTTAAAATATCTCAACTGCTTCCATTAAATGGTAGGTAATAATTTATATAAAGGATAAAATGGTGATGGAATACGTTGGGTCAGGGTTGGCAAGTAATATATACACCATCCCTACAATCATTCCTAGTATAAAATTTGGGAATCACAGCTCAATGTCTTGTTCCCAAATGCCTAGGCGCATTGCCACCCCTAGCAATAACCAGGAGTAATTAACCTTTCCTTGAAGATAGAAAATTATGGACATACAAGACAGCACATAGGAGGTGATTTCTGCAACTAGTTTAATGTGCTACCACACAGAAAGTAAACAACAATGAATTCCAACAGAAGAACCCAACAGAATGTTGCATTTAAACCTGTGGTCATATACAACATTCAAACTAGAATTGGCCAATGTCAGCAGAAAGGAACTTGTAATTGACTGACAATTGAAGGAATTTGAGAACAAATAATTCAAGAAACATATGAGACATTGACAAATTCCTTTTTGTTGCTTCACTGCTAAATATTTACATTCCCATGAAGGAGAAACACTCTCCCATGTGTAAGATAAAACCAAAACACCCAAACCGATCAGGTGTTTTATATAGTCCATGCTCATGAAACTCTTAATAGAAAAACAAGCATCAGTTTCCCAACTGATGCAAACACAATAAGCAAAGTGCTTGGTAAAATCCCATGAACCCAGAGAACATCAAACTCTAAAAACATAACCCATAATCATTTCATACATTAATAACACAACATCTAAATGCATCCTAGGCGGATCACGAGCAGCAATCCGGGCACCGAATCAAGCCATTCTCGTTGCATTCCAAGCACCTCTTGAGCACATCTTCATCCTCATCAAACACCTTCCTGCTTCCATTACAATTCCCACATGGCACAAACCTCACATCCCCACATGCATTGCACACAAAACCAGACTCCCTTTTGGGAATCTTATCAATAAGCTTAGCCAATTCCCCAGTCTCAAACATTTGCTTGATCACATCAGCACCACCCATAGTTCCCCCTTATAAACACCTGTGGCAAACTCACGTTCTTCTCTCCCAACACACTTTGCAGCTCCTTCTTATAAGCTGAATCCATAGATACATCCCTTTCATCAACCCACACCCTAAACCCTCTAAATATCATCCTAACAGCATAACAATCCTCAAACGTCCTTCGAACCCCACGCAAACTAGTGAAATAAATCACAATTCGATCCTCAGTACCCAACAACTGGATACTGCAGTCACTAAATCCAAATTGGTTCCGACTATAATCAGGTCCCATGGATTTCATAGACCTCAGCTTATTGTTAAGGTTGCTTGTCTGTGTCTGCAATTGAGATTGCGATTCATCGGCGATCAATTTTGGGGGTTTTGAAGATTCAAACATATTGCAAAGCTTCTTGACCTTGCCTTTCATCGACTCGAACGAATTATAGAATCTCGAAGAGGATTGGAGGTGGGGTTTTGCGCCTGTTGAGCTCGTTGTAAAAGATCTATTGAAGAAAGACATGGCGGTAGTGGGCATGAGTTTATGTTTGCCTTCGAATTCCATGTTATTTCCAAATTCTGCCAACGACCCACGTCACCAAACGAGCTCAATTAAGAGAATTTGAAGACTCCAATGGAAAAAGGATCGAAAACAATCTTGATCACAAAGAAACCCTAGAACCGAGAAAATTAAAGAAATAGGGAATTTCAAGGAGGGTTCTTTATCTGAAAATTTTCCAAATTCTGCAATCGACCCAGGTCAACAAAGCAGACAAATTTAAAGAATTTGACGTGTCCAATTGAAAAAGGATCGAAAATAATCTCGACCCCAAAGAAACCCTAGACCTGAGAAAATTAGGGAAATGGGGGGAATTTCAAGGTGGCTTTTTTAGAATCAGAACCCTATTATCACCAATGAAAACAAACACAAATTTCTGAAAATATTGGAACAGTCCTCACCGTCCAATTCGAAGCAAAGGTGATGATCAGATGATCCAAAACCAAAAGAGAGGGGTCTTGATTGCTTCTGCACTTCTCTTTTTCTTGTTATTGGCTTTTTTCGTAGGCATTAAAAAGGAATATAGATACAGAGAGATAGAGTTCTTTTTTTTCCTTTTTTTTTTTTGGGGGGGGGGGGGGGGGATGCTGCTGAGATTGAAAGATGTTTTCTTTCTGTTTCTGATGGGTTTACTTTTAAACTTTTAAGGGGAGAGAAACGTGGACGAAGGAACATGGTTAGGCGAGTCTAACAAGATAGGAGGCTTGCTTTGACACTAAGCTAGACCATCCTCCACGGAAAAAATAAAATAAAATAAAATAAAATAAAACACCTATTTTGGTGTATTAAATTAATTATTAAATATTTGTAACAAAAACAATTTTTTTTTTCTTTCTTTCTTTCTTTCTTTCTTTCAATCTCAAAAAGGTATGGTTATGCCTTTGCCAATTCTCAGATTGACTATAATTAGATGATTGAATTTTTTTATGCACATCAGTGTGGAAATAAATTTGATTAAAATTGGAGAGGATTTAGAAAGTGTATATATATATATTGATAGAACAAGTATTTTGTAAAGGAGTATCCAAGATAATTGAGCATGAGAATCAAGATAAAAGAAAATATAGGATAAAATAAGAAAAAGATGAAGCAAAGATAAGGTGAATTATCCAAAATAAGCAAACACCCATAATAGAAAGAGAAAATGATTATTGGAAGAAGAATTTTTTTATTTTTAATAATGTTTTTGTTGGGTTTCTTGTAAAACTTTTCCACGCTATTAGTCGTAGTGCCAAGTCGATCATTGGAATGGTAATTTCAACCATATTTGTGTATCTCAAGTTGTTCAAAAATATATCCACACGTTATGAACCAATTTCTTTATCTTATGCACGAGGCCAACAAAACGGAGAGAGCATGGTGTACATAGGCCTTGTTTTTTTTTTTTTTTTATAAAATAAAAATAAATAAAGAAAGAAAAATCCATCTTTTTGTTTTTAAGGATTGTGATTTCAAATTTGAGTGATTGATGTAATTAATTTAATACATTTTATATATAATTGTAATTATATTGTAATGACTATTAAATATATTTTTTTAAAAAAAATTTATATTAACAACAATTTTAAAAACATATATATATATATATACCTAACACGAATCCTGATAATGACGTTTTTTTTATTATTATTGAAATTTCAAATTAACAGTCGTGATATATTTTTGACTTTTTTTTTTTTTGGTTTTTCTAGGAGGAGGTAGCTCTGAGGGGAGGAATCTGTGCCTACAACTCGCAAGAAGCAACGCCGCCGGCCTGGTTTGAAAAACGCGGTTAGTTTTGTTTGAAACTCGAGAAAAAAACAAAACAAAACAAAACAAAACACAAAATCATTTTCCCTTGCATCACTTTGTCTGATTTAACAAATGGTTTTTTTTTTTTTTTTTTTTTTTTTTTTTTGGGTCCATTAAGAAATGGGTAACAAAGGATCCTGTGAATTATGGGTCCCACTCCAGCCCAAAGAAAGAGTGTGCAATGCAAACAAAATCTCTTTTGCTTGGGTGATGTCCCAGTGTGTGTGTGTGTGCAAGTAAGTATACACCAAATGAAGCTGGTCATACAAAATCTCTTTGTCTTAAATTGTTTCCTCCAATTTTGTTAATTATAGACTTGGTTGATCTCTGTGATATAGTCCAATGAAGCTGGTCATACAACATGAGGAATGAAATTTTGAGGATGAATGAATCAAATTTAGGAGGAATCAATCAAAGGACATCAACCCAAATTCTGGATTATCGAACTGAGAGAGAGAGAGAGAGATACTTAGAAATATTGAATAACATTATTTATGATATTGCCAATTGATTTGACCTTCTTATTTTACTATACTATACTTTCCAATACAAAACTCTATTCTAAACATAACTCCGCAAGTCAAGGTCAAGCGGGATTTCTCAATTCCTTACCACTTAGTTATACAAATGGAAACTATGCAGTAAAGGAGGGGAAATGAGGATGACAGTAAAAAGAGTTACTGCCAATTTAAGAACTCATCCTGGTTATGCCATGAAATTAAACTTTCTAGCCATGATTAAAGCAATCTTTAGTAGCCAGTTGTTATGCACCGATCAGAAGTAAGGGATTATTCGGTCAGCAACCTCTTTGTGTGAATCCAGTGGATACATTTTTAAATAATGTTTTGCTATAATTTAATTGAACCCCTCGCTATAGTTTCAGCTTAATAATAAATCAAGAAACAACCCCAACTTGTCTACTTCTGCATAATGTGTCTTATAATATTGTTTGAGATTGATACGCAAAGCAGAAACCAAGCATCTTGATCTTCTTGAAAGCGACAGTCCTAAAGAATCATAATGATTTCTTCCCAAATCATGTTTTCTGTGTAGAATTTTTTTGTTTTTCATTTTCTTTTGTTTCTACCTGTATTACTCAAATCAAAAATCTAAAACACGATATGGTACGTCTTTCCCTTAAGATTTAATCCATAATTAACAAATATCGAGACTAATTTTCAATATTTGTCCAAACCCTTATGAGAATTTGGACTGAATCGACGAAGGATTTGGACAAAATCGATGCCATTCATTGATTGGAACCTGATAGGGTCCTTTTTCTTTTCTCTTTTCTTTTGTTTTTTTTAGATGCACCCTTTGAGTGAAGTTTATGATTGACCATTAAGAAGAAAGTTTGGAGGTGAAACAAAGAGGAATTGTTTTTTTTTTTTAAGTCATTTGATGTATGGCCTTAATGATTAGAAAGGCAATTGTGTGCTTCATGAAATGTATAATTGAAAATGTGTAAAGACTATTGATATTAAAATTGGACATCGACCACGATGTCACATTTCATTTCAGTTGCACTTTCAATTTCTAAAAGATTTATTAGAGATATGGTGGCCACAAGATTGCCTTCATCCCTGACCAAACCTTTTTTTTTTTTTTTTTTTTTGGGGGAGGGTGGTGGGTGGGGGGGAGGGGGGGATATCTAGTTAGATCGATAATGTGGATTCGTACTAAATTTAGCCCATTGACAATTTTTTGGTATCAGTCTTCAGGTGCACATGATATCGTTAATCCTATTGAAAAGTTGAAACCCAAAAGGCTAAACAATAAAAAGTGAGTCCTTGCAAGTTTATTATATCGCTCTCTCTCTCTCTCTAGACAAATTAAATATAAATAAAATAATATTATCAGGACATTTTTAATCATTAATTATAATTATATCAATCAATTTGACAAACTGCAGCTCTGTCTCCATAGCAGGGCCGACAAAAAAAAAAAAAAAAAAAAAGAAACAACTTGAATCATGAAATGCAGCAACATAATCCTCTGAAGTTGTCCGAATAACAAGCTCATTCGCAAACTTTCACGCGGCCAATATGTAATCAATAATCATTGGCTTATTGCACTTCGGAAACGTACTGCCGATATGCCTCAAAGCTTTTTCCAAACAGAACAACGCGCTTTAGCAGCTCCTTCGTCCAGTTTGTTATATATATATATAGGCTCTCTACCTCGCAACGAGTCATGTACAAAGAATGTTGGCTTCCAAACAAAACAGCATGCTCACAGAACCTTAGTTTCTGTTGCCAAAAGAATGTCAAATTTCGTTTTCGTCAAGGTTGCAGGGCTAGGCTGGAGTCGAGGTGTTTCACATGATTCAAGCCTAGAACCTCAACTCGGAGCGCAAAACCCTGCAAAAGGAATCAAATATTTGGGGAGTTTGAATGCGTTCAATAAAATCCCGACAGAATGAGAGCTCTCAACTTTCTTCATGCAGGCCTGCATCATTTATGTTAATTGTAATATACGTGTGTGGATCAAATATAAGACCAGTTAAGAATCCGAGGATGCTGTTGATCTACTGGAGTCCTAATTTTAGAAAATTTCTTCTTTCTCTGCTGTTTTGTACATGCCATGAACCATGTGAAACCATTACCAATTTATCATCAATCTTAGACACAAACGGCCGCTTATCCAACCCCCATTATTGATTATTATTCCTTAAAGGAAAAGCAAAGACGTTAAACCCCCCCCCCCAAAAAAAAAAAAAAAAAACTCATTCGCCTCTTCCATCAACCCAGAAGAGGAGTTGTAGATGTTAAAGCTAATAACCAAGTTCGAAGCAACCACACACTCTTTGACCACAGTTACTTATTTAAAGCATGTTTGAAATTGCTGTTGAGTTTTGTGATGTGATTACCATTGATAAATTACTAATTAAAATAAACAATGATCTTTCTTTTTTATTATTTACTATTTGTATAGCTGCATTTAGCTCTAAACGGAGGTTTAACCCCCAAAAAAAAAAACCCCCACTACAGTGGCAAACGAAGCCCAACTGACCAACTTCAATGCTCAAACACAACATTATTTGCCTCTTTTATATACTATATGTGAAAAAGAAAAAAAGAAGAAGAAGAAGACAAAAAAGAAAAAAAAGAAAAAAAAGCAAAGTTGAAATGCAAACAAAAACGCGCCGTTTCGCCACAACCTCATTTGCTCATTTTGCCCATTTTAAATGTCTATACTTTTTAATTTCTTTTTCTTTATTTATTTATTATTATTATTTTTATTTTACGCTTTCCCGCTCCTCCACACGTCTGCTCCGGAGACAGTGACACGAATTAGGGTTTGGAGGGGGGTTTTAAATCCGCTGCGGTCTGTCCTACTCTTCTTTTAACCGCGGGGTTCACTTTCCCGATTTTGACAATCCATCTCATATCAATCACTCACCGTAGGATCAGGGGTCGAGCCTTTTTTTGGGGGTGGGGACCAGTGCGTTCTCCATTTAGATTTAGTAAATAATAAAGATTCGAAAAGATTTGAAAATGATGTACGGTGATCCTCAGCACCAGCAGCCACCGTTGCAGCAACAAATGCAGCATCAGCAGCAGCCTCCCGGTGTGGAATTCCACCGGGGCCCACCTCCGCCGCCGATGATGATGATGCGGCAGCCGTCGGCTTCTTCCACTACTCTCAATCCGTCCGATTACCACCACCAACACAACACCCAGCAGCCGCCACCACAGCAACCCTCGTCAGCAGCCCCCGGCCCTCCCTCTCTTCCTTATGACCGTAAGCGTTTCATCGAAGTTGTTTGTTTTTTATTTTTCTTTTTCCGAGTTTTATTCTTTAGCCTTATTGATGATAAACAAGCATACATTCAGAAGAAAAAGAAAAAAAGTTTTTTGCTAATAAAGAAATTTTGGAAGTTAAAAATAGGAGATTTGAATTCATTTGTTGTAGAAATAGTATTGGTGGTGTGCCTTTTTTTTCTGAAATCAAAGGAATTTAGTTGTTCAGACACACTTGGGATTCTTGGAAATTGGATTGAGGTCCAAGGATTTTTATTGTAAAGAAAACAGTGTAAATTTTTAATTCCATCAATGTGGTCAATTCCATGGATATAATTTTTTAATGGATTCTGGGGAAAATGTTCTTCTAAGTATCCTGTTATTCGGAAAATTATCATACTGTTACATAACTCTTCGGCTACACTATAAGCTAAAAAAGGGGATTTGAACAAGGAAGAATGAAGGTTTAGTGTAAGGTGTATAGTGGGCTGAATGGTTCTGCTTTGCCACATTGGAATCAAAACATTCTTCCAGCTGGCGAACCAATGTGGGTATTTATTGCATAGAAGGCTGTTAGGGATAGATGTTGCTGTATTCAGTTAAAAATTTTGGATTTTTTTTTGGTGAAATTTATTGCATGCATATACAGTAGTAGATGTTTATTCATTGGAAAAAAAGAATGTAGGTGGCTGTCTTTAAGATGCACCGTTTTGTTTTATATTAAGATATATGCCAAAAACATTTTGGTTGTTATTTTGAAAGCTAAATATTAGTTTGTGCCCTGAGATTTAACTTCAGGGAACTTAAGTGCCAAAAACTGCTACTGTTGGCTTGCACCTTTTTTCAAGTTTTTCATGTGGCATTTGTAACTAATGCTCTTATGGTCCAAATTTTTTTCCTATCACCAAAATCAACAGCTGTTGGGGCACATAGTGATGGTTTTGGTGCAAAAAGAATGAGAAAGCTCACCCAAAGGAGAGCAGTTGATTATACAAGCACTGTTGTCCGATATATGCAGGTGATTCTTTTTTCCATTTATAGCAATTTGCATATGCAGTACCTCTTCCTTCCTTGCTGGGCTGTGTTTGAGTTTGCAGTTTTTCTTTTCGGTGGTAAAGCTGAGGTATGTGCAGTTTTTCTTTTTTCTATTTATGTTGTTATCTGCACATTTCTTTTATTAAACTTTGAGGAAATTGGGAGGGTATCAGTCCCTCTACTGTCATATGAAACTTTCCATCTTACAGCATTATCATGTTCTGATTCCCTTTGGTTTTTATTTTCTTTGATATAACCATAGTCAGTTTTTATGGGGCTTTGTTCTTTCCTACTTCTTAGCATTGTGTGTTTCCATTTTTTCTTTTTCCCTGATTGGAAGATTGCTCTTGAGCGCTGTAAGATTATTGGTTTGACATCTGTTCTAATGATGGTTAATATCAATAAGAACTATGCCTAGTGAAATAAAATAACCTTTAA
This sequence comes from Ceriops zippeliana, assembly GCA_037897445.1. Lineage (NCBI taxonomy): Eukaryota > Viridiplantae > Streptophyta > Magnoliopsida > Malpighiales > Rhizophoraceae > Ceriops > Ceriops zippeliana. Next base: position 4,193,993 of record JBAPLH010000003.1, on the reverse strand, counting down.
GTATTTTTCTCTTATTGACAACATCTGGTGATTCAACAATGATGTTACATGGTTTAGTGGCATTGGATGATTATGTAATTGGCTGTATTTGATCACAAGCAATCTTCCTGCCTTTCACAGAATATTCAATTTCATAATTGGCAGATTGGTGTAAGGTATTATGTGTAAAAGTGAGCTATTTAATTATCCCCTGTCCCAACACTTATGTTGGCTCTGGTTGTAATGGGAGGAAAGTGAGGTGGTGGTAGAAATTCTAATGCCAACAGCATTTTTATTCATGGATGCAAGACAACCTTGTGTTTGATAGGCATGACAGTCGACATACATGGACATCTGTACATTACATTTGAGCTCGTAAATGGGTGGTTTATTTTCATATCATCGTTATTTTAGAAAGAAAGTCATCTTTCTTCTGGAATTCCATGTTGTCATGGCATGACAAAATGTACTTTCGATTGGGTTAGTAAGAAAAAAAAGTTTGCATATCTCATTGAAGTTAGCTTAAGTAGCTGCCAGATAGTAGACATGAGGCTGTCTTTAGTTTGTTTTTGGATGTGTTATCTTATTCACTTTATGATTTAAATTGTGTTGTTGTTTGATGAACTTTGTATCCATTTTGCCTATACATAATCTTGTTTTCCTGTTCATGCAGATCCATATGTGGCAGCGGGACTCAAGGGACCGGACAACAATGCAACCCACTGCAGCTGCTGCAATTGATGTCAGTACATGAAGTCATTATGCTGTTTTTTGTTTTCCAAAATTGTGATCAGAGATGCTCTACCGAAGCATTTATTGCTCTAATCTTGGTTTTTGTCCTCACAACTTATTAATTCTCCTCACATGTTTGTCTTTGGTGTAGATGTTGCCAACAGTTGCTTATTCTGATAATCCATCAACTAGCTTTGCTGCAAAATTTGTTCATACTTCCCTGAACAAGAACCGTTGTTCCATTAATCGGGTTTTGGTAAGTCTCATTTGGGCAACACTTCTGGCATCATATGTGCTGCTGATAATGTTCTTAGCTTCTAGAAGTTATGTTTCCTCCCTGTTAAACAACTATCAGGCTGTGGATGTTCTTACGGTGATAAAGCTTACATGTGAGTGTGAGGGTAGATTGAAAGAAGAATTGCTAGTAGATGTGCTGATTTCCATTTTAAGCTTCAAAAGTCAGCTCAAGTTTAGTGAAGTAATGGTGAATATAAGGAGAGTAATTAAAGAAATGTGTATCATGTTGGTGACTCATTCAATTAGATTTTATTGATTGGGTTATTCGATGTAGGCTTTTGAGACTCTTACTCAATGCTTAGTTTGTTCTATTATTGGATATAAGATATTAGATTTTTAATACTTTAAGAGGTGTTCATGTATGCATGCATACAGACATATTATTTACCTGTGCATGTTGTTGAATGATGCTCTTTTTTTTTTTTTTTTGGCATGCCCCAAGAAGTTAGATGATGTTTTACTTTTGAATTTAATTTTCTCTTAATCTGATTAAAATCCTTTCAATTTTGCTTTGCTTTTAATATATTATCCAATAAGTAAACATGATTCTGATCATTCTCTTTATACTCAGTGGACTCCTAATGGAAGACGTCTAATTACAGGCTCACAAAGTGGAGAATTCACTCTTTGGAATGGACAATCATTTAACTTTGAAATGATCCTTCAGGTACTCGGTGTTTTTATAGCTGGCATTTAGAATAAATAGCCAGGCTGAATTTGATTGCTCTCTGCAACATTTTGTAATATGCAGGCCCATGATCAAGCCATCAGGTCTATGACATGGAGTCACAATGACAATTGGATGATCTCTGGTGATGATGGGGGATCAATTAAGTAATATGCCCTTTTTTGTATGGAGTTTTATGTGCGTGCGTGTGTGTAATTTTATACTCAAGCTTTTTTTCTCTATTGTTCTTATATACTCTAATTGCTGGATTAATTAGGGATACTGTTCACAACTCCTTAAAATAGCCTATAAAATTCTCTAAATCAACTCCTTTTCAACATCTAAACAATGATTGTCCTTGTTATCTGCAATCCTAAATTCCTAGGTTTTGCCTGGTCTAAACCTGCCACAACTGCACATGTAGGATAACCCCTGGATCTGTCCTACATGAATTTCCATTCTTCTTCTTATGTCTTTTGAATCTTATATGCATATTTATATCAGGGTAAATTCTTTTTAGGTATTGGCAGAGCAACATGAATAATGTTAAGGCCAATAAATCTGCTCATAAGGAATCGGTTCGTGACCTAAGGTAGATAATTGCTTCATAACTACCAGTGTGAGCATATGCCATTGAAACATTTCATGAAATGAACCTCTTGAACAGCTTTTGTAGGACAGATTTGAAGTTTTGTTCCTGCTCTGATGACACTACTGTCAAAGTTTGGGACTTTGCTCGGTGTCAAGAAGAGCGCTCATTAACTGGTAATGTGCTTGGAATTTTCATTAGGTGTGTTGATGGGTGAATGTCCAAATATAATGAATTATTGAGGTGAAGTTTTGCTTGGCATCATATTTCTATTTCCTTATTCAAGTAAAAATACCCAGGCTTTGTAGATGATTTTATAGGTATTTGACTGAGTAAACTCAACATAAACACATTTACAGGTTCGTTTGAGATCTTAATATCTTTCTGGATCTTAAGTTTTGCTGTGTTTTTAAAAATGATATCTTATCCTTGATTGAGTACTTTTCTCCAACACTCTATTAATGGAAGATCTTCTATGCAACAAAGAAAAAAGCAATCTTGAAACCATTCTTTTTCTTTTCTTTTTTATTTTAAAGTAATTTTAACCATAAATTGTTTGTTGCTTTACTAACTGAGAACCATATCATTTATATATTTGTGAGAACCATAGCATTTTTGCTTCCATTCTTTATTTAGCTATGTAACTGCAAAAGAGGTTTTTTTTTCTTGATGTTTGTCAATGTCGCAGCTTTGCTGCCTTTAATTTGTCTCACATTATCTATGTTTTTCTGCTTTTTTTCCCCTGAATCTCTACTAGTTTTTCATTTAATTAAATTGTCTTTTATATGTTTATCTTATATCTTATTTCTTTTAAGAAGGATGCTTGTTTTCTCTGTATAACTCTGTTTTTTTTTTTTTTTCTTCAATAAGGTCCTTTGGTCTTATAGAAAGTTGTGATAAAACTTGTGCTGTGTGTATATTTGTTGTCCCTGGATTAACCAAGAGTTCTCTTTCCACGGGTTTGAACTCAGGCAGGCCATGGTTGGGATGTGAAAAGTGTTGATTGGCACCCTACAAAGTCACTATTAGTTTCAGGTTCGAGCCAACTTTCTTTTGACATAGTCTTTTTTCTAAGTTGATATAACTTTATTTGTTGATTTTTGTCTCTTTTAGGTGGAAAAGACAACCTTGTAAAACTATGGGATGCTAAAACTGGGAAGGAGCTGTGCTCCTTGTGAGTGCATCATTTCCTTGGTGATGAAATTATTTATTAGTTTGAGAAGTTCTATAGCATCACTTTGAGGAATGTGGGTGTCTTGCAGCCATGGACACAAGAATACGGTACTTTGTGTCAAGTGGAACCAAAATGGTAATTGGGTGCTAACATCTTCAAAGGATCAAATTATAAAGGTCAGTGATTCATCTTGTACAAACTCCTTTTCAGATTATTAGGCAATGAGTATCGAGTATATTTATTTTTCTCTTTGAACATGAAGCTTTATGATGTGCGGGCTATGAAGGAGCTTGAATCTTTCCGTGGGCATCGGAAGGATGTTACTGGTTAGTGATACATTTCTCCTAATAAGCATTGTTTTTAATAAATTCTGCCCAACCACTCTCAATGACAATAATGAAATGATAGTAATAATATGGAGAATGCTGCATAATGACTAAGATTTCACCTGGGCATTTATAAATGCTGAAGTTTAAATGACCTATTGTGGGTATCATAAATGAATCTCTCCTGTGAATTTAATTATTTGAAACATCACCTCACATGGAGGGATTAATTAAGGATGGCTTTCACCCTTCCTTTTAAACCTCTTGTATGACTACTATCCTTGTGTTATTCTTCTATAGATGTTTTAGGGGTGTTTTTTCTTTGTCTAATTTTTAGATGAGAAGAAAATGTTGCTATGAATGGATTGCAAATGATAGAAAAGGTGCTGTATACTATCTAAGAAGAAAGAAAGCACAAAGCAGTGAGAATGTAACCATGGTAATGCTATCTAAATATGCAAAGAAAAAAGAAAAAAATCAAAATGCCAAGATTGGGATGCTGTGAAGTGGAGTAAAGTTGAGAAAGGCATATTTATGCAATAATGGAAAAAATATTTGATGATAACTTCTTCATATGTATCTAGACCTAATATAGAATTTGCATTGCTTCTGATCAAACAGAATGCTGTCAATAGGCAAAAACTTAAATCATATATCTGGTGGACCAAGAAATAAAGCAATGAAGGCATTATTTCAGTGACTGCCTCTCCTGAAGGCACATAGTGCTTCACTCTTTGATCTTTTAGCTTGTGTGGGTGTTCTTATGTCTGTCCATGGTAATTTGAAGAAATGTTTATAACAAGTTTTAGTCCTTTAATTTTTTTTTTGGCTGTTGTTTTGGTGATAACAACAGCTGATTCATTATAGCCTTTGTTTCAAAATCTGTTTTTAGACACTATTGCAGAGCTTTAATGTTTTCGTGTTCCTTTTCAAAATTGTTAGTTTATGCATATCAGGCCAAGAGTATAAAATCATCTATAAACAAGTTAGAAACAAGTATTGGGCTCATTTTAAGGGCACATTAAAGGATTTATATGTGATAGACTGGCTTTCCAGAAATCTTATTAACTATTGACAAATTTCACCTAAGACTATGGTATCATTCCTGTGACTTGAGCTATGAAGATTGTTGACTGCATAAATATATCAGGGAGCAAGGAATATACACTCTAGAAGCCTATGCCTCAATACTTTAGGGCAAAGGCAACAGAATGACCAATTTGGTTGTGCAAATTTTGGAATGGAAGTGTTGCAGGAGCTTAATGGATTTTTAAGCAGGATTTTTGTTTATCTATCATTTTTCTTAGTAGCTTTTGTTCTAAGTGGTACTCCTATGGTAGGTTATATCCTTTATTTTGGGTTTTTCTTTATATTCCTATGCATAGGCCTTTTGGTTATTTTGGATTTGACATTTGAGTTGTTAATTTCAGTTAAAACAGGAGCTATCATTTTCTCCTTCCTGTGCTTCTCTGGACTTTGCTTTTCAATTTCTTTCTTCCTGGTCTGCTCTTCCTACTTTTTTCCAGTCTCTCCTCTCTCCTTCCTTCTCTTGCCCTATTTCCTCTTTTTCTCTACCGTCCTACATCAGATTGGCAAGTTAATGTTTTACTATTTTGTGAGAAAATTATAACCTGTGCAGATGTACCCAGTTTAGCTTGTAGGTTACTACTGGTTTGGATTAAAATGATCTGAAAATGACTGGGGGTTTGCATTGTTACTTGTATGTTGAAAAGTTTTTTGTATTTAAATTATTTGAAACCAACCTGAAATGGTTTAGAGTCATGGAGCCAAAAAGAGTACTACCTAATTTTGTCAAAGATACCACTGTTTATATAATTACTCACACATTGACACAAGTTAATAAATTGTGCAACCTTCGGATGACATGGGAATTCCCTCTTCAATATTTGCTACTTTTATTGTATATTCAGTTTCAATTGCTTGCTAGGCTTAATCTATATAAAATTGATGTTCCATCCTCTTACGTGCTTGCAGTTTGTAGATTAAAATGCCTATCTGCTTGTTTTTGTCAACTCTCTTTCTGGCCCAATCTGTTTGAGGATATTTATATGTGTTCTTATTGATTTCTAGCCTTGGCTTGGCATCCATTTCATGAAGATTGCTTTGTTAGTGGGAGCTTTGATGGGTCCATTTTCCACTGGATTGTTGGGTAAGTTGCATTCTGTAAGTAGAATAGCTATGTTACCATTTACAATTATTATTATTATTTTCTGTTGTGTTAACTGAGGATCTTAATGTGCTGTAACATAGTTAGGACACTAATCAGGTGGATTAACTTTGATGTCATACCTGGTTCAATTTTCATGTCATTATGTGCAATTATCCCAATCGGACTCTCGGTTGCAGGTGCCTTTGCTACCATTGCAGGCACATCCCATGGATCATGATGCTAATCAGAGAGGACCTCCGGGCATATGATATAATTTACCCATTGGTGATGCATGCTTAATGGCAATACTAATAGTAACATCTTAATTCTTAAAGCTGAGCCCTGGGACCAAGAAGTCCTGGTTTCAAGTCCTGCATTCACCCATCAAAACTAGTAAAAATTAAGGCTTCAACCATTTAAAGCAATAAGCAAGAGAGCATGAGATCATTGACATCTATTCAGAGTTGTGTTTATTCCTTTGTAGAGATATGCAAATAACGCATATAATGGGTTGGTTAGTAATAAGCTTATGTTATTGCTTGGAAGTATCATTTCCATGGGGAAAAAGAGTGAAAGTTCTACTACTAAAACTTTAAGTTTACCTAGAATATGAAAATTGTAAAATAGAGGTAATGGACTATAATGTCAGAAACGGTTCAAATGCTAGAAAGGGTTCAAATGCTGTTGAGAGTGCATTAATGGTTGATTAGCTATGTGGGCTTAATATTTGGGACTGTTGCTAGTGTTGTTTTTATCATGAATTATCAATTTATAGTTATCACTTCTGGTACAGGAATAAAGAGAATGGGAATGGGTTTCTTCTTAGGAATGTGCTAGATTCTTCATTTGTCCTTATTGATTCTATTTCTCATGATTTTCATCTATTATTGGATAGGCTCACTATTAATTGAGGAATGCTATTCTGATGCACAGGCATGAAACTCCCCAAATTGAAGTCCCCAATGCTCATGATAATAGTGTGTGGGATCTCGCATGGCACCCTATTGGATATCTGCTTTGCAGGTGAAACGGAGTGTTATTTAATACTCCTTTCTGTTAGCCAAAATGAACCATAGAACACCAAAGTACTGGAATTGTGTATGCATGATGTTTCTCTTTTGGAATGAGGAATGTTGTTGTCCTTGTACTTCATTGATCTGTAAGAGCTGGTCCACTTATGAAATTGAGCTCTCTAACCATTGAAAACTTAACTATTTATAGACAAGCTTGAGAATGAAAAAGTTAAATATGGTTAGTCATGGCTATAATTGGAACAACTTCACAAACGGACATAATCCTAGCAAGGAAACAGTCATGATTGTAAATGCCTTCATGTTTATAAAATACTACAGCATTCTTAATGATAAAGATTCTATATTCCATATTGCGCTGTGGCTTTGCTTCTCCAAGTGCACTGATACCTTTTTTTTGGGTTGGTTCTGTGCAATTTTTCTGTAATTGCATCCTTGTTGCTAACTTGCTATTAGTTGTACAACTTAAAGCAGATCTCTTAACTGATTAAAGTGTCTCTGGTTGTTGCCTTCTTATCAGTCTCTAAACTTGCATGAATTCATCTGCAGTGGTGGGAATGATCACACTACAAAGTTCTGGTGCAGAAATAGGCCTGGAGACACTGCTCGTGATAAGGCTAACATGGGTCAGAACCAAGTTTATGATTTTGGAGACTAATGTTAGCCAAATATAGTTGAACTGATGTTTTTCTTAAATGTTGAATATTGAAATTTTCTTAGATGGTTGTAGCTTTTCATGCAAATGAATTTACCTGAGTATCGTGATCACTGTCAGGTTATGGTGATCAAAACCCTGCCCTCACCGGTCGCTTGCCTGGTAATTTCCTCGTACCTGAGCAACCAACAACTCCAGGTCCATTCTCCACTGGATTGAATCGAAATGAGGGAACCATTCCGGGTGTTGGAGTTGCAATGCCATTACTAATTCCATCTCTTGATGGAGCAGCCCATGGGGAGAAGAAGCAGCCTCTTCCTATTTCTTTGCCTTTAGGAGTCCCTCCTCTACCTCCTGTTCCACATCCATCTCTTCTTGCTGCAAATCAGCAGCAGGGTTATCAACAAAATCCTCAGCAGCATCAGCAACACCAGGCACTTGGTCAGCAAATGCCTATGCCACCTCCAAACATGCAGCAATTACAGCCTTCATCCCATTTGCCATTGCTCCCTCATCCTCATCTACCTCGCCCTTTACCAGGACCTCCACAAATGCCATCGCTTGGCGTGGCTTCATCAATGCCATCTTCTATTTCAGGATCTCTGCCTGTGCCTTCGTCAATGCCTGGCCAAATGGTATGATATTGAACAGCTATATATTTATTTTTCAACTTCTACTTTGAATTGAAGGTTATTTGGTTCACATGCCATATGATTCATGGGAATTTTTAGAAAATGCCTTTATGTGATGGCCTAATTCCCTCTCTGGGTACTGGTTGTTTTTGGGAAAAATTGAATGTGAAAATATATTTAGACATCCTAATATTTAGTTTGGCACCTTTCATCAAGTGGAAATTCTCAGTGTTGAACTTTATGTCCTATTGCAGGGGATGCAAGGTGCAATGAATCAGATGGTTCCTCCATTACCACAGGGCCATTTTATGGGCATGAATCCAGTGCACTCAGGATCATTACCTACAAGTGCTGCCCCTCCAGTTGCAGGCTTTCCAAATGGCCTGCCAAATATGCAGGGCCCATCAAGTGCATCTGGTTATCAGCAAGGTGTTTCATTCAGCCGGCCACAAGGTGGGCAGATGCCCATAATGCCAGGTTTCAATCCGTACCAGGTGAGATTTGTTTTGTTTTTTTTTGAGCTTCTAGTAATAATGCAATAAATTGTCACCTATATGAATTTGTGACTTGGCTTTCCCTCACACGGTCTTTTTTCTTGTAAAAGCATAAATAACTGTTGCTCGGGGTACCAATTAATTTTTCTCAATGATTTGATAAAGTCCAGGTCCTTCAAACCATGAAGCATATTAGAAGTGGCTTTGTAAAATATAAATTATAGACCCATGAGAAATTTGGGAGTTGCTGAATATGGTGCAAATTGTTGATTGTTTGCAGATATTTCTCGCTGGGTAGTGAAAATGGTTAATTGGACATAATTGAGATGAAATGTTTTTTTTTTTTTTTTCACCCAACAGAGATAAAACGTGCCTTTCATATGATACTAACCTTCATAACGTTCGATGCATGCTATTTTAGCTTTCAGCATTGCCCTCTCCTTCCTGATGGCAGCCTTGCTCTCCCAGCATCATGTTTTGAGGGATAACATTATTCATAAGATTATATTTACCTGCATTTTTTCTATAGGACGTTCTAAGAACTGATGTGCTCCTGCTGAATCTCAGTAGCAGGATGGTTTCTGTAAATGTGCTCTATATGCTTTTCCACTTTACGTTGCAATGTAATTGAATGGACCCCGAGAGAAAAAGCATATAAAAAAAAGTACATCATTGTGTACAATTCTCTAGCATGTCAAGCATGTTTTCTGTGGGCTTGTGATGGATTTTTGCATTTGCTCGGCATGTTCCTACCCGTCGGCAATGCCTGTTACTGTGAGGTAAATTATGCATGTCTGCGTGTTTATGTTTCCATGCAGTCTGGGACTCAGTCTGGTATGCCTCCGCCACTGCCACCCGGTCCACCACCGCATTCTCAGACACCTCAGTAGCCGATTTGCCTATGATTCAGAGGGAACTTTTGCTATGGCATTGCTTTACTCAATCAGACTTGTATCACTGTTTAATGATTTGAGTTATTTTTTTCTTTCTCCTTTTTGTATGGTTTCATTGTGGTTGAAGCACTGCAGACTGCCTGCTTCTAATTTAGGGTTAGCGACAAAAAAAGAACCAGACTTTGCAATTTCATTTCAAGTTTAGAGTGTAATGTAGCCTGTATCAAGTTGAGTCTTGCACTAACTTTTGATTTTAATTTTACAATAACCACCGCATTGACATTTAAAATTCCATTATCTAGGTAGTTATATTTTTGGATAGATATCGCCTATTTTCAAGACTAAGATCAATCAAAACTGCCCTCTTGGGAATCAACAGAACATGATCAACAGTTAAGTACTCGGGTGTCCTTGGTCTCATTCTAACCTGACACTAATCAACGTAGAGCTCTGTATTATCTCGTAATTATGCTTGCGTTTATGAAAAGGTGGAATTAAAAAGAAAATAAGATAGAAGAAGCCGCGGTATATTGCATTGCCATAGCTGTGTGACGAAGCTAGATAACCTAAAACAAGCCTTGCAGAAACGATGGATGAGAGAGCTTGAGTTCCAAGATTCACTCCGCTGCAAGTAATCAGAAAGCGACTTGATTTTTCCCCGTCGCAGTTTCTCATTCAATATTGCACTCAAGCACTAGGAACACAAGAAAACAAATGAATAAATCCTCCATTTTTGTAATTCCATAAAACAGTAACTGCATTGTGGAGACCAAGAAGCATCACTCTCATTATTAGCATATATAGCAGCGGTTGCTGCTTGGATTTGTCTCAATGTTTTACTGGAGCATCTCATGGCCATGTAGTAAATTTATTACCGCTTCCAGGGCAGAAATCCGTTGTCTCCTTTTTGAAAAGGGTCTTCAGCAGTTTTTCGTTCGAGTTGCAATTTTGTTTCAAAACTGCCTCTTACAGCAGCTTGCCTTGAGCAGCATAATGAGTGAAATCTGCTTGCATCCTAGATATCACCAGGTCATCTCCACTCATCAGAGAGCTATATCAAAAGGCGTTGCTAGTTAATGGATTTTTATCCTCCGATATGGCCTTAACAGGCATAAATGTCAGGTTGGATAGACACAATTACCGTATCAAGTTTCTTAGTTTCAATGTATTCAATAAATGTTAAACATTTTAAAAAATAAATTTATCTTTTTTTGTTTTGTTAATAAATATCGGTGTGTCTTGAGATCAATAAAAAAACTCATGCCTAAAAAAAGACATTTTACATGAAACTTCTATATTATACAATTTAGAAAAAAGAGATTATAAATGAAACTTTCATATTGGGAAATCTAAGAAAAATATATGTAGAGTTACCTTTTGTTACTCTTGTTTTTATAAAGATTATTTTTATGACTTGAACTTGCGACGTCCAAATTACAGTAGAGTAACTAAATTAACCAACATATTCAATTCTACCATAGAATGAATGGTAAAATAACATGGGGCTGTATTCACGGATAAATGGGAAAAAAAATGGAAGACAGGTAAAAGAAACAGCATCTTTGTGACCCTTCCTTTATGGTTTCAAATCCAAGGCACAAGCATTACCTGAAAAGTACCATGTATAGGTCATATATCTAAATTTGGCGCCAAGCAAATGCATATACATGGCATTGCCATAGCTGTATAACAAAGCTAGATAACACATAACAAACTTTGCAGAAAGGAAGACTTAATCCATAATTCCTGCTCCAATCGATGCTAAAAGCAACTCCAATTTGTCAATCTCGTGGCAGTTTCACATTTTACTCCATCTCAAGCACAAGGTCACCAAGAAAATAGATGCAGCTAATTGCTCTTTCTTACTGCATAGAAACACACCCTGCATTAGATAATCAAGAGAATCAATGTGCTATTGCACAAGTGCTGTTTATTGCTGAATCGCAATTAGGCAATATGAGAAATTGACGTGACTATTCAACATTTCTATCGTTGCATTAATTCCTAGCCATTAATGCAACCAAGACATAAAGCAGATCAACTTTCAGTCTGAATAAGCCACCCTGTTGTTGCTATCTATTCCAACACGCACCTTGCTACAGAGAAGGGAAGCTGAGAAAATGCAATGTGGCATCCAACCTGATTGCCAATCTATATCAACATATATTTTCATTTCTATTGCTAAAATGAGTGTTTATAAGGATAAATATTCAACGTGGAGACGCAAAGGTATGTGTTATGATGTATCGGAAAATGAAAATGTTGCAAGTGAAGCTGATTATTTCTACAACCTGCAATGAAGAGCTAGTCAGAAAAGGCTGCTAAACTATTACAAGACCAAGAAGCTCTTTTAGAAGTGTACATCTCAAATCAAGTAAAATTACATCATTTCGAGTTTCCTTCTTGAATTGCCATGCTGAATGATTAGTCAATGTCAAAGTCCTACATCATATCTTTGGATGGATAACACATATTGGAAATTGAACAAGTGGATTGTATGATATAAAGGATAGATCACTGATAGCGTAAATTGAGGCATTAAGTGGAACCTGAGGAAAATGAAATGGAAGAAAAAGAGCATAAAGTGTGCAATTTGTCATATGTGAGCTTTGTTGAAGACTAGTATTGGGATATTCCCCTAGGTAATTTATATGTTGGGGATGAAAGATATCTTGGGCCAATCATCGCCAGTCTCCCGTTCGCACTTTTTTTTCCAGCAGAGGGCGTCTTCAGATATATAGGTTCTCAAGGGATGAGGGTACCCTTTCCTTTGGGATGGAGCGGAGCTTAGGGCAATTGTGGATCTTCAATTCTCTAAGAGAGGTGAGATGTTTAAGCCCCCAGTAATCCAAAGATTGCAGATATTTAAGTCCATCATCAATTGTAAGAGAAGCAAGGGTGCAGGGCAGGGTGCAGTTCTTCTGGGAACTGAAGTTTGGGGCAGTTATCAAACTTCAAACTTTTAAGGGAAGACAGTGCTTGAAGACCCCGGCTGTCCATTAACTTCAGATTTGGAAAATGAGAGATTTCAAGAGAGGTAAGTGTGGAGGGCAGCGCCATCTCCTCTGGTGGGAAGGATTCCACATCACCACCAATACCAAGGTGTGAAGGATTGGGAAGTCTATGCAAATGCATGGCTAGTGACTGCATGTGGCTAGCTGTAAGATTGTTGCAATTGAAAACCTGAAGTGATTTTATATTGGAGGGAAAAACCATATTAGGGAAAAGGACTCCAGCTCCTGACAATTAACATGTAGCTTCACGAGAGAAGGGAAGAGGGAGGCCATGTATTTTGGGAGCCACTTAAAATTTGAGCAATCCAGTATTATGAGAACTTTGAAATGCTCAAGAGGTGCCGTGCCTCAGATGCTGCAGACAGGGATTCCAGGTTTGGACAAATCAGAGATAACAAGAGTCTGCAATCTGGGGCAGAAATCCAATTGGAAGCACTTGACAGAATCCCAATTATGAATATAAACGCATTCTAGGGAAGGGGAATAGTAGTAGTATTAGTAGTAGCCATCATTGGCTCATATCCTGGATATACCTCTAGGGGTGAATGAGGGGAGTGCCATTTGTTAACTTCAAGACAATGTAACCCCGGATGGTGATTTGAATGATAACCATTTCATGAGAATTGTCCTCAAGCAAGACTTCCACGACTTCCGGAGCCCTCGGAACTGAAGCTAGTTTGTCACATCCTCTAATTTGAAGTTCCGTTAAAGAAGGAAGTTCCGTTTCTTCCTTTTATATATATATATATATATATTATTTTTTCCTTTGGGATTTCTCTCCAAACTCAAACTCATCGATCCGATAAGGGGCCGGCCTATCGCCCACCGCTTCTCTCGCGTTTGTATTTTATTTATTTATTTATTATCTATATAATAATAATAATAATCCTAAAGTGGGTCCCACATAAGCCTAATATTATATGTTAGTTAATTATGTAATTTAACAGTTGCTGTTTTTTATTTTTATTTTTTTAAAAAAAAAGAAAGAAAGAAAGAGGAGAGAGGGGGGGGGGTGAGGAGGGTAGAAACGTAACCGTCAGTTATTGTGTCGCTGGTTTTGCAATCCAGGCAGCAATGGAAGACGATCCCTTTCCAGATCACAAGTTGTGCGGTTACACCTGCACAGTCCTCACGGCTCCCGCACCGGATTCTTCCACCGCCACGGCCCTCTCCTTCCTCTCCCCTTGTCACGTCATCTCCGACGGCGGCAAGGACTTTAAATTCAGGTCCGAGAGCGGCGTCGTTCTCTCCCCCTCGTCGCCAACAGAAACGACGCCGCGAACAATGGCCGGAAGATGAGAAGGAGCTTGAGGAGGATTGGGATGGTGAATGGGAGCGTCAGCGTGGTGCACCAGATACAGGCGCTGCTGGCTCACCGGTGCGTGAAGGTTTCGGCCCGCGTTCTGCATGTGGACAGAGGGGAGTATGAGGAGGAGGAGGAGGCGAGGGTTGTTGTGCTGCTGGACGTTTATCTGCCGATTGCGTTGTGGTCCGGCTGGCAGTTCCCGAAATCCGGCGCAATCGCCGGCGCTCTCTTCAGCCACTTGAGGTAATCTCAATTGTGCGTTGCAATTTTGGTCCGCTTGCTGTTATAATTTTGGGTTATCTATTGCTTGAGGTAGTCTTTGGGAATTGCTTACATAATAGCATTGCCTATTTAAGTATTCGTGCCCTGCTGGCCACGAGTCCAAATTCCACTTGTTGAAACAGTCTCTTGCTAAGACTACGTTCGTCTGGACTTCACAAATACAGGAGCCTTGTGCACCGGGATGCCCTTTATTTATGTACATCTATTTATGATGATGTATATATCTTGTGCAGTTGGTGTGCGTGGGAGAAAGTGGTCATGTTTCTTGGTTCAATTTTTATGTTCGGTTGAGTAATTTTTCCTTTTGGGAGGAGAAGGCAAAAGCTAACATCTTTAAATTGCAGTATCATTCGAGTTTAAACTTATTGCCAATCTTAATTGTTTTGTTTAATAGTAGTAAAATTATGGTTCTTCTTTCTTTTTCTGGTTTTGGCTTCCTCATTGCTTTTCTTCTCTTTTATATCTTTTCCAGTTCTTTGTAAAGGAAGGGATTAATGGTTTTGGCCACTGACCTATGGCAGTGTTTGGGTTATTGGGATGCCAGGATTTAGAAATACCTATAGAAAGCAAAGCATATATCTATTTTTTTTTTCTGTATTTGAAAATGTAAATTAAAACATGACTCGTTGGATTTTGTTGGTTTGGATTTAAAACTCTTTTTCTGTGTGTTCATAATCTGAAAATCCTTATTAGGCACTGATGGGGTTCTCTGTTTTTTAGTCCTCTGTTCTAGGTTGGGATGTGAGTTCACAAATTAGAGTTTTATTCTGCCTTTTCTCAATTAAAAAATCCACCAACTGTACACAGAAAATTGAGCTTTACGCATCTCATCCTGTGACTTTTGGTTTCTTGCAATTGCTTCGAATTCTGCTTGGAAGTCATTGTATTTAGTTCTTTTATCAAATGGTTGCTTTTTGCCTATGCAGTGTAATCATTTATTTATTTATTTTAGTGAATAAAGATCTGAGTTTTGATCTTCTTTCCAGATTTGTAAAAGATAATCTTTCAGTTGTGTATTGGGTTTGTGTAACCAATGTTGTGTAGAGTGCTCCATTGACCTTGCTGACACTGTTTGAATATGCAGTTGTGACTGGGAGAAGAGAAAGTTGCTGCAAACAGATATGGGAGAGTACTTTAGAAGTATTAATGGAGGTTATCAGATCATTTGGAATCTCCCTGATTGTCATGCTATTGATTGCAAATTGCACTGTGGTGCTTCTGATTCTTCAAGGAAAATGCGATTTGAGCTTCATGAAATGTTCAATAGCTTGCCTAGGTCACATAAGGAAAAGAATTATACATCGAGAGTGAGTCCATCAGATAACTCTCATGGTCCTGGTATCTGGGACTTGGCAGATGATATTTTGATGACTATTTTATCTGAGCTAAAACCTGTGGACCTTGTCAGGCTTTCTGCTACCTGTCACCATTTGAAATCCTTGGCTTTGTTAATCATGCCCTGCATGAAACTTAAACTGTTTCCCCATCAGCAGGCAGCAGTTGAGTGGATGTTGCAGCGTGAACAGAATCCCCAAGTGTTACCTCATCCTTTGTACATGAAATTCTCAACTGAGGATGGTTTCACTTTCCATATAAATTCTATTTGCGGTGAAATAGTTGTTGGGAAAGATCCCACGATAAGAGATTTTCGTGGAGGAATGTTCTGTGATGAACCTGGCTTAGGAAAGACTATAACTGCTCTTTCCCTTATTCTAAAGACTCAAGGAACATTGGCTTCTCCACCGGAGGGAGTCCAAAGCACCTGGTGTACACACAATGGTGATCAGAGATGTGGCTATTATGAGCATAGTGCTGATGATTTCAGATGTGGAAACAAAACTTTGGGGAAAAGGATTATGAGCCAGGGTGGTTGTAGGGGACAACTATCTTTGGATCAATGTACAGATTTTGATCTAAGTCAGTCGTCACCTAAAAGAGCAAGGATATTGGATCCAAGGGAACAAATTGTAGGGTCTAACAAGATGTGGCCTGCAATAGGGCAAAAATCATTACCAACTCCTCACTCAGAGCCGGTGACACGTGTGGTTCGATGCACAAGAAGATTGAGTTGTATCAAGAAGAATCTTCTCAATTCATATGAGGAAGAATCTGTCTTTGGTAACAAAAAGAAGGGTGGAGAAAACTCAATCAAGAGAAAACATGGTTCTAGTGCCCCAGAGTATGTTCCTTGGGGAAAACGGCTTGACAAGCCCTGTGGAAAGGCTACAGCTGATTGCTTAGTATATAATGAGAATTGGGTTCAATGTGATGCATGCCGGAAGTGGAGGAAGCTTAAAGGAGCTGTAGCTGATGCTACTGCTGCATGGTTCTGCAGCATGAACATTGACCCTGCACACAGGAGTTGTAAAGATGCAGAAGAAGCATGGGACAGTTGTGAATCTGTAACATACCTACCAGGGTTTTACACCAAAGGAACTTTGGGGGGAAAGCAGGAGAATGTATCATTTTTCATAAGTGTGCTTAAAGATTACTATTCAATGATGGAATCTAAAACCAAGAGAGCCTTGACTTGGCTGGCTAAACTGTCTCCAGAAAAACTCTCCCAAATGGAAACAACTGGCCTGGTCGGTCCAGTCTTGGCTCCTTATGTTTCTGATGTTGGACATGCCTATGGATTTCATAAAATTTTTCAGGCATTTGGTCTAGTGAGGAAAGTGGAAAGGGGTATCAGTAAGTGGTATTACCCTCGATCGCTCATCAACTTAGAATTTGATTTAGCTGCTCTTAGAATAGCTTTGTGTGAGCCATTGAATTTAGCCAGGTTCTATTTATCAAGAGCAACTCTAATTGTTGTTCCTGCCAATCTAGTTGACCACTGGGAAGCCCAAATTCTGAAGCATGTCAAACCTGGCCAGTTGAGGCTCTGCATCTGGACTGATCATAGAAAGCATTTGGCTCATAATCTGGCTTGGGATTATGATATTGTTATAACTACCTTTAACCGTTTGAGTGCAGAGTGGGACCTGAGGAATAAAAGTCCTCTAAAACAAGTGCATTGGATGAGGGTTATGTTAGATGAGGGGCATACTCTTGGTTCTAGTCTCAACTTGACAAACAAATTGCAAATGGCTACTTCATTGGCTGCTACAAGTCGCTGGCTACTGACAGGAACCCCAACATCTAACACACCGGATAGCCAGTTGTCACATCTTCATCCAATGCTTATGTTCCTACATGAGGAAGCCTATGGATCTAATCACAAGAATTGGGAAGCAGGAATCCTCAGACCTTTTGAGGCAAACATTGAAGAAGGTCGCACACGGTTGGTGCAGTTGCTACAGAGGTGTTTGATTAGTGCTAGAAAGGTGGATTTGAAAACTATTCCTCCATGTATTAAGAAAGTTACATTTCTTAGTTTCACTGATGAGCTTGCAAGAAGTTATAATGAATTAGTTGCTACTGTGCGGCGGAATATACTAATGGCTGACTGGAATGACCCTGATCATATTGAAAGTTTGCTTAACCCAAAGCAGTGGAAATTTCGAAGCGCTACTCTTAGGAATGTCAGGCTGTCTTGCTGTGTGGCAGGTCATATTAAAATGGAAGATGTTGCTCACGATATACAGGAAACAATGGATATGTTAATTGAAAAAGGCCTGGATCCCATATCAGAGGAATATGCTTTGATAAAATATAGTCTACAATTTGGTGGCAACTGCCTCAGGTAATTTTAATTTTCTGACTTTTGTTCCATTTGTTTCTGAATTTTGCACTTGGTGCAACAAATTTGTACTTGGAGGTGCGGTTTCATGTTTTTATTTATCATTTCCTTTTTGGTAAAATGGGTTCAGATGCAAAGAATGGTGCCGCCTACCTATGATAACACCATGTGGGCATCTTTTGTGCCTAGATTGTGTTGCTTTGGATAGGGAAAAATGTACTTTACCTGGTTGTGGCAAGTTGTATGAAATGCAATCTCCTGACACCATAGCCCGATCTGAAAATCCAAACCCAAAGTGGCCTGTCCCAAAAGATCTTATAGAGTTGCAACCTTCTTATAAACAGGTTGGTTTTCTACAAGCTGAAATGTGTTCTTTAATATGTGATTAACAATAAATTGGTTGTTCTATCCAAAAAAAATAATAATAATAAAAAAAGGGAATAAGTGAGTTGTCTGATGTTACACAGGATGAATGGGATCCTGATTGGGAGTCAACATCCAGCTGTAAGGTTACTTATCTTGTACAGAGGTTGAAAGCACTTCAGAAGGCTAGCATGGGTGGTGTTTATTCTGTAGATGGGGACAGTGAAGTCAATAACATTGACAAACAATTTCATTTTTTCCAGAATGATTCGGAGGGGCTGTTGGAGAACTGCTCCAGACAGAGTTCTGAGTCCAACACAGCCTCGGAAAAAGTCATTATATTTTCCCAATTTCTTGAGCATATAAATGCAATCAAAGAGCAGGTAATTGCCACTTTTTTTTTTTTTGGTAAATAAGTATTTCTATGCTTAATTTCCAATTTATTCAGAACTTCTCTTTTATTTTCCTTTTTGTTTTTGTTTCTTTTCATTTTTATGTTTTTTTTGGACCAGTTGAAACTTGCTGGTATCAAATTTGCCGAGCTCTATAGTCCCTTGCACGCAAGCAAAAAGGTATTCAACCTGTTTCTTCTTTCCTTCATGTCTTTCTTGCTTGTTCCTTCTTTCTGAATTTTTGTTTCACATTTTGCACCTTTCAGATCAAATCATTATTGGAGTTCCTAAACGATCCAACTTGTATGGCTATTTTAATGGATGGAAGTGCTGCATTGGGTCTTGACTTCAGCTTTGTAACACACGTGTTCCTAATGGAGCCAATCTGGGACAGGAGGTGAGTTTATTTTTCATTTTATTTTCCTGTTTCTTCTTTGAAGGCAAGCCTTGGTACAACAGTGAGGTTACTCCTTTGTGACATGGGGGTCACAATGTGACGATGGAAATAGCCTTTTTTCAGAATACAAAAGTAAAACTGTGTGCATCTAATCCTTCTCAAACCCCACAATGTGAGTCTCATACACTAGGACAGATTTTTTCTTGGTGCATCAACTTTAACATTTTTTTCCCTATTTTAGTTATCTTGCTTTTTAAAATGAAAAATTGTAGTCAAATAGGCAAACGTTGTA
The DNA here is from genome assembly GCA_037897445.1 of Ceriops zippeliana. NCBI lineage: Eukaryota > Viridiplantae > Streptophyta > Magnoliopsida > Malpighiales > Rhizophoraceae > Ceriops > Ceriops zippeliana. The sequence goes on along the minus strand of JBAPLH010000003.1, from coordinate 4,174,626 downwards.
TGCGTATTGTTTCTCTTATTACTTAACCATTATGTGCATTACACAAAATAAATAGAAAAAACGAGTGAACAGATTATATCTACTTTTCTGTGCCCTAAGAAAAAAGATTTGAACTGAGACATCTAAGATGAATGTTTAAGATCTTAGTTATCATGGTGTCCTCTTGGGGGTGTAGTTTACACTTTTCTGCTTTCTACTTCTATAATTCTAGTTATGTGCTTCTTACATTACTTTGGTTGGAGAACCCTTTGTTGTGCCATTATCGAAAGATTTTCATATCTCTCTCTCTCTCTCTCTTTCTCTTTGTGGATCTTTCACTGCATGATCTTTTACTTTTTTTTGTTTTTGAATGTATAAATAATGGAAAAGGATAAAAGAAATGGCAAGGCAAACTGCATGAATAATTTAACCAAATTTGTGGATGTGGACCTGTGAACCCTTTTGGATTCTCTTCCAATGAGAATACATATTTCCTGCTGATGTACATGAAGCACCATCTATTTTAAAAAGTAGGATAACTGAAGTGGAAAAAAAAAATGGTTGGTTAACTAGGGTAAAAAATTTTATAAGTTGGAGCACCAAATTTGCACTTATCCCTGTATAGACTAGGTTCAAGTTATTTTGTGGATCGAATGATGCAGAACAAACGTAGGTTGAGTTTTTCCTGTATTAATCATGATAGTATTGGAATACAGAAATCTGAATAGGTTTTAGACATTTTGTGGCTATGCAGAAGTTTTGTCAGTCTGGCTGCATAACAAGATGTTTTGTTTGAGCAACATGCTGCTTTAAAGCAAATTTATTTCTTTTGAAATTCATACCTTTTTTCATCTTAATACCATTTAATTTTATTTGAAATGTGACAGTATGGAGGAGCAAGTGATTAGTCGTGCTCATCGGATGGGAGCCACTCGTCCCATTCATGTGGAGACGCTAGCAATGCGTGGTACAGTCGAAGAGCAAATGCTTATGTTCCTACAGGTGTGCTACTAATTAATGAAGAGATGCAGATCTTTAACGCTAGACATCCATTATTTCATGTCCATTTAAATGGATTTTCCATATTCTGTTGTTTTGTGTAATCGCTTGGAGTGATTTTTATTTGTTTTTGGTTGACTTATCATTCATTTAAGTCAGTATTCAATGTGCACAAAAAGAATTCATTTACTTTTGTTTTGTGTTCCACTGTTATTTTGGTGACCTGATCCTGTAGCTTTCCACTATTAGGATTGTCTACGATGGATTGCTAACTCTTTTTCCAATAGAAAGGTTTCTGCTATGAGGTTTCTCTACTTTTTCAATGAATTCTTGTGAATCACCATTTCTCGCTTAATGACGGGACTTATTTGGCCCTTTTCCATGCTTCTCCTGTAGAATACCGATGAGTGCAGGAGATTTCTGAAAGAGGGGACTGGAAAACCAGAAATGGAAGGGGCACGCCCACACCGATCACTACATGATTTGGCTGGGAGAAACTATTTGTCCCAACTTAGCTTCGTGCGCACTAGTTCAACAACATAGAAGGTATGGATAAATGTATTTTTTGCTTGTCGTGCCGTAGTGTCTATTACTTACTTTGTTCAATATGGCTGATAATATGACCCTTGTGTTTCCTTATCTGTTGTGTGCAGCTCTTTGTGTTGGTTCCGAGCTGCCTATGATGCCAATTTCTATCATTTTGTGACTGGTAGCTGAATCAAATTTAAGTTAATTTTCAAGTGGCAGGGTAGGAAGATTATTTTTTGAACTAATTGTCCCACAAAGTAGATATACTTTTGGCAATCAATCATGGTCAGTTGGCCATCAGTTGTTTTTGGAAATTTTTTTTTTTGTTTTCAGAACACTTCTAACAGAAGATCCCACTCTATCGGTAGTCCAGCCTTGAAATAAAGTGCAAAATTGATCTTGTTTTATAAAGCTGAGAAAGGAAAATATGGGGTGTTATTGACACGATGATGATATGTTTTCCCCTGATTCATTTTTTTGGATGATGAGAAGAGGCAGCAGCTTGCATCGATGATGGGAGAGACGTCGAATCGAAATCTCGGCCTCCAAGTACCTGATTGATGCCGGAAATGGCCGAAAACAACTGGAACTTTCTGCCACTCGTTAGTCGAGCAACGGGCAACTGGGACGAGGGGAAAAATGGAAGAGAAGAGAAAAAGAGATTAGAGAGAGAGAGAAGGGAAAAAAAAAAGAAAGAAAGAAAGAAAAAAAGAAAACAGGGACTTTCTCCTGGTCTATAGGAGACCACCAGTTCACAAGAAGCATGTAGGTCAGCCCAACTAACAAATTTTCCGCCTCTCATTAATCAAAACACGATCTACAGGGGAAAAAAAAAACCCCTGCCGCGCGGCAAATCTAAAAATTTAATGTATACAGTGGATACTGAACTAAAAAATTTACTAGGTGGATGTTTGTGTCCTTTAACTGCTTGGATTGCCCCCCGAACCCCAATGTTTCCAAAAAAAAAAAAAAAAAAAAATAAAAATAAAAATTATTATTATTATTATTATTTTTCCTGCATATATCCTTATCACAAGGTTTGGGATTTCAAACCTAGGTGGTGTAGCTACTACCCTTTTGATCGTCAATTGCTTTCAATTGATGAATGAAATTATATTTATTTTTTTTCACAGTGAAATTAAATACATTAGATGCATGTGTCGTGTAATTTAAAAAATAATTAATAATTTTAATTGAATATTATGAAATTTAATTAATTAATTTATTTATCCTTGTGAGCCAATACTTTTTTTCTTTTACAATGGGGTGGCTCTAATAAAAAATTATGGTTTGGTTTGCCCCCCCCCCCGCCCGCCCGCCAACTCCCGCGGATACTTCCGCGTTTTTTAATTTAATTAGCCAAAAGAGGAGTTTAAAGCGGCGAGGCCCTTTTCAACTCCCATATATATACATATATATATATATCCCAAAGTAACAATCTTCTACTGCGTTTGCTGTTGCCTCCTTCCTGCCTTTAACCAGTGATTCATCGATGGATTTAACCTATATATATAACACAAACACGGGAACATTGTCCTTTCTAAAAAAGTAACACGAATTATAAGGTTCAAGGTTCAAGAATCTCTTTTTTCCTTTAGACATTGTGACGTTGTCATGGACCGGGCTCTTCCGGCCTACTCCCGGGTTCTCCTTCGGCCTTTGTCCTCCCTCCCTACTCCCGGTCTAGAGTGCTTTACGACGAACATCGGAGTCGGCCCGGCTCTGATATATACGTATGCGTGTTTGTGTGTTATATATATTTTAAATTTGATCGATGAATCACTGGTTAAAGACAGGAAGGAGGCAACAGCAAACGCAGTAGAAGATTGTTACTTTGGGATATATATATATATATATATATATATATATATATATATGTATATATTTCATGGACAATGGAAATGGCTAGGCCAGGATTCCCAACGCTTGAAAGCCTTGTTAGTTCGGCCACATTGTCTCTCTCACAGACTCGGCAGGCACATGCCCACCTCCTCAAAACAGGAACTTCCACCCACACTCGCCTCGCCAGCGGGCTGCTTTCTCTCTATGCCAATCACCAGTCATTCACCGATGCAAACCTCGTCCTTAACTCGGCGCACCATCCAACCCCTTTCACCTTCTTCTCCGTCCTCATTCGTGCCTCCGCCAAGCTCAATCATTTTGTCCAAGCAATCAATTCCTTCTCCCGAATGCTTTCCCAAAGTATTATGCCTGATGCTCGTATTCTTCCTAGTGTCCTCAAGGCGTCTGCCGCTTTATCGTCCTTGAAACTGGGAAAGCAGATCCATTGTATTGGATTGGTATCTGGGTTTCATTCGGATTCCCGTGTTCTATCATCCTTGGTTCATATGTATCTGAAGTGCCACCGATTGAGTGATGCCCGCCGTGTGTTTGACGGAATGAATCAACCGGATGTGGTGGCTTGTAGTGCTTTGCTTGCGGGTTATTCCCGTAATGGGTTCGTAGAGGAAACAAAACATTTGTTCAATAAGATGGATAATTTGGGTTTAGAGCTCAATTTGGTATCTTGGAATGGTATGATTGCGGGATTCAATCAGAGCGGGCACTATTTGGAGGCAGTGAGTGTGTTTCAAAAGATGCATCTAGGGGGGCTTGTGCCTGATGGGGTTGGTATTTCTAGCGTGCTTCCTGCTGTAGGTGACTTGGAAATGTTGAGCATGGGGATTCAGGTTCATGCTTTTGTGCTAAAACAAGGTTTAGGGCAAGTTGAGAGCGTGGCTAGTGCGCTCATTGACATGTATGGAAAGTGTAGGTGTGCATTGGAAATGTCAAAAGTGTTTGACGAGATGTATGATGCAGATATAGGTTCTTGTAATGCTTTAGTTACTGGCCTTTCAAGAAATGGTCTCATTGACAATGCTTTAGAGTTGTTTAGAGAGTTGAGGCGGCAAGGGATGGATTTGAATGTTGTTTCGTGGACTTCAATGATTTCTAGTTGCTCCCAGAATGGGAGAGATATGGAGGCTTTGGAGCTTTTCAGGGAGATGCAAGTTGAGGGGATTAAGCCAAACTCAGTGACAATCCCAAGCTTGCTGCCAGCTTGTGGAAATATTGCAGCATTGATGCATGGAAAAGCTGCCCACTGTTTTTCTCTTAAAAGAGGATTCTCTACTGATGTTCACGTGGGAAGTGCATTAATTGATATGTATGCTAAGTGTGGAAGACTACAGGTGTCTAGACTTTGTTTTGAGATAATGCCCTCTAGAAACTCATTTTGTTGGAATGCATTAATGAGAGGATATGCAATGCATGGAAAGGCGAAAGATGCTGTTGATGTTTTTGAGTTGATGAAAAGGAGCTCGGCAAAACCTGACTTTATTAGCTTCACCTGCATTTTATCTGCTTGCAGTCAAGGTGGCCTAATAGAAGAAGGTTGGCATTATTTTTGCTGCATGTCCAGAGATCATGGAATTGAGGCCAGAATGGAGCATTATGCATGCATGGTGACCCTCCTTGGCCGTGCTGGTAAGCTGAATGAAGCATATACCATGATCAAGAAAATGCCATTTGAACCTGATGCTTGTGTTTGGGGCACTTTGCTCAGTTCATGCAGAGTTCACAAAAATGTGAATTTAGGTGAAGTTGCTGCAAGTAAACTCTTTGAATTAGAACCAAAAAATCCTGGAAATTTCGTTCTTCTGTCTAATATTTATGCTTCTAAGGGAATGTGGGTTGAAGTGGATATGGTGAGGGATATGATGAGGAGTAGAGGCTTGAAAAAGAACCCAGGCTGCAGCTGGATTGAAGTCAAAAGTAAAGTGCACATGCTACTTTGTGGTGATGAATCACATCCACAAATGGCTCAAATTGCTGATAAGTTGACTAAGTTGATTGGAGAAATGAAAATATCAGGTTACATTCCTCGTACAGATTTTGTGCTGCAAGATGTGGAGGAAGAGGACAAGGAGCATCTCTTGTGTGGCCACAGTGAGAAGTTGGCAGTTGTTCTTGGGCTTCTAAACACCAGTGCAGGGACTTCTCTTCGAGTAATTAAAAACCTTAGGATCTGCAGCGATTGTCATGCCGTCATTAAATTTATATCCAGATGTGAACAAAGGGAAATTTTGGTGAGAGACACAAATCGATTCCATCATTTCAAAGATGGGGCTTGCTCTTGTGGAGACTTTTGGTAAATAAAATGATGGTATAGAAAACAGCGATCAGATGATTATTAGTGAAGATACGTGACTAAAGCTTGTTTTCCTGAACATGGTTTTCTTCACATGGAGCTATTATCTTTTGACAATGGAGATGTCCATAAGTTCCACCATTGCAAGCTATCTCCTCAAGAATTTTCTTGACAACACTTTACTGTCAGTCTTTCCAAGAGAGGAACTCAGTGAGTGTGAGCCATGAGAGCTTCCTGGCACTGCATTGGCTTCACTGGCTTCTACTTTCCTTAAGGGTTCGGTGACATGACATTTTTTTAACTTCTCATTCTAATTGTTTTCTATACAAGAGAATAAGTTGGGAGAGAAATAGTGGTACTTGTCTAGTCTTGTAGACAGGAAGCATCCAAGCTGGTGGAAAACTGAGAGAGCCTCTGAAGGTGGTTAGTGGAAGGCTAAAGGGGAATGTTGGGAGTCCTGTGCCCTCGTGGAAATGAAGATACCTTTGGCATCTGACTTTGAGGGAGGGAGAAGTAACTAGGTTATACCTGAGTGGTGCCCTGACATCAAATTTTGCTTATCATTGCCTCTCTAGGAGCTCCAAGGTAATTAACTCTTATTTCTCTCTGTGCGTGTTTACTCAAGTTACTTTCACTTATTTAATGCTCATTCCCTTCTAAACCTTTTTCTTGTATTGAGTTTTTGTTTTATCTCAGTAAAGTGGTTATATCTGTAGCTATCGGTACATGTACGCTCTGAATTTATTTTCTGTTTTTTAGCTGAATGAATTAGCTAGCCTAAGGTTTCTGATATTTAGTGTTCCATGATTTTATGTGGATATTGATCTGAAAACCGTTGCAGTTGCCTTGATACTCGCATAAATGTCTAACATCCTTGTGTCTGCTGTGCACGGCAGCGATATGGATTTAACCTGTATACCTGTATTGGTTCACAGTGCTTTATGGCGGTGAATCTCAACAAGGGTTGAAACTTCTCGGGCCCAGGGGAAGCGGAGAATTACAAACGAGGATGACCATGTGCATCTTTGGTATATTTGGTCGGCATTTTTTTGTTCAAATCAGAACTTCTGTCAACTTTCCCAACTATTTTATTTATTTATTCATTCATTTTTTGACTTTGGAAAAGTTCTACTGCCATCTTTTGCAGTTGGCTAATGTAGAAATTGATACGGTAATTCACTTTCAAAGTATCTCCCCAGAGTGGGCCTAACCAGTCAATTGCCGAGGGAACCTTTTCCCTTTTTCTTTTTCCCTCTTTTTTCCTTTTTGAGGATTGACATTTGGAAATGAAATCAAAATCAGAAGACAATCGGACTTTAACCTGAAGGTCACCTTAAACCTTTGAAGATGCTTCCAGAGGGTAAGTTAGGGGTTCATCCTCCATGTCTCATTCAAAAGAACAAAAGAAATAAAAGCCTATAAAGAAATTCAAGATAAAAAATCATTATATGGGGGCTTTATAAATTAGTTGCATAGAGGTGCTGTGTTTCATATGTACATTTGGTTAGCAAAAGCCTGGAGATGCAACCTCTTAAACACTGTCTCTACGGCAGAGAAGTCCACATCAAATCCATAGGATTGTCCTCCGTACTGTACATAAAGGAATCCTTTAGGAGATGAAGGTGGCGGCGGTAAGATCTGAGAGATCTCTGGGAACTCTGTGGTGGGGGGAGGAGGCAGGTCTTTCTTCAACTTCTTCAATGAGTAGTATACATCAACCAGTAAAAGCCAAATAAGATCAGAGTCGACAGATGCAAGTCCATTTAAGGCATTAATGGATGCCTCCTGAAGACCAGCAACACCGCTACAAGCAATCCCCACAATAAGTCCGCTCACTTTCTTCAGGACAACTTCCAACGCTGAAGCACTCCTACTGTTCCTGGACAAATCAGCAATCATGTTGAGCACTGCTGCCTGGACCTTCAAGTTTGAAACTTCAGCCATGGAGTCCTCTGAAGAAGTGGGAGCAATTCTGTAAGGAAGTTGCAATGGAGTTCTTTCCTGCCTAGAGAAGGGTTTCTTCTGAAATGGTGACGAGGAAAGAAGTTTCCAGAAGTGTGATCCATCTGTAAGGAAGCGGCGTGAAAAGAAATCCCCCCCACAGACTTCTACCACATTGCCCACCACACTTAAGCATCTCCTGACAGCCTGCCAAATCAATGAAGTCGTAATACGAGGAAGCAACAAAAGAACTCACATATTTAGTCTCATAACAGTAGTTTATCCCCCTCAACAGAAAATCTTCGGTTTCTCCTTTTTTCAGGTTTGGCCGATCACCATCGATGAATGAGAATTTAAGATTAAAACAGATACAAAATCATCTGAGACATTTGAAGGACAATATTTCATGAAAATACTAGTTTCAGAAGCAATTAAGTAAGAGAAACTGAACACAAACCACTGGGTTCTTGTTCTGAACACAAGCAACCAAGAAGGGCCATATTTTATTCATTGCTGGAAGCAGCCTGTTCTCATCAGTCCCTTCCTGGGCAGCATCCAAAATATCTTGAACTTCATATAATGAATTCAACTGAATCACTTCTTCAATAGTCTCTTTGGCTTCCTTTTCATGTCGATAAGCTTCTTCTACTTTGGCTAGCGTTGCAATCCCCTCCTAAGGGAGTACATTATTAATGAATGCAGATAAAAGAAAATATTCCTACAATGTAGCTTTTGCTGCCATGCATAAAAAAAAAATCCATTGCTGCTATAAAAGAGAGAAAAGAACCGTACATTCCCAACTTAATTAGAGTTTACGTAGAGAGTTCAAACATACTCTAATAATTTTACATTTCTAATATGCCAGATTTCATTAGCACCAACAATTAAAAGTTGATTACATTGCTTGAAAACCATGACATAGAGCTTTTAACTTGGTTTACACCGGTGCATGCTCATTGTCTTGAAAAAGATGAAACCATAATTATCATGCAGCCTCCAGAAAAATCACATCAGTTGCTCATGTTCGACAAAGCCAGACTTCCATGTATCATTAACAAGCTTAACTGTTATAGATCACCAGTTCACCACACACAACAAAGCATTACCTCTACTATGTCCAAGGTCACTAAACATGTGGCTTGATTCATTGAAGCTAGTAGAGGGGTTGCAGCAGTTAGGCATGAACCAGCAATAGATCCAACAGTTCGTCTGTATCTTCTGGAATCATTCAGCTTGACCACGATCGTCTCCCATTGCTCTGCATTGATAAAGGATATTTAAAGAGAGAAATAAATTGTACTTCAAGATCACTGTTAAGGTAGATTCCAGGACTGGGTCAGTCTAATCAAAAAAACAAAAAAATAAAAAATTCTGAAGTCTAAAAATCATATACATATAATAGATGAAGAAAAAGTATGCCATTGAATGCATTTATTGCAAAAATATGGAGAAAGCCTGCCAGTGTACATATTGTGAAATGAAAATAATTGAAAGCAACTGAAAATGAAAGATTAAGACAGAAAAACCAAATGATCCCAATAGCACATAGATGCAAAGACACAATTGAAATAGTGAATGACCAGTGTCCTAATCAAATAAGCTAAACAAAATTCTCTCACAATGAATGCTTCCCATAATGAGGCTGAAGTGGTGCAAAAACATGGATGCATGTCACATAATACAAACATCCAAGGAAGATGGAAGAGAACAATTTATGATTGGGGGAACTTGAGAAACTTTCATTACAAGGACATTTCTACAAATGGTGGGTTATGTGCCAGTGAAAGGGAAATAAGCTCATTATTCCAAAGCATGCTGCCCACCAACGCTGCGGATGTCACAGGAAAAAATAGCATTAGGAATTCACAAGGAAATATGAAAACACCTGATTCTCCATCCCTGCAGAGTTCATTTCATTGTGGATATTAGAGAATGCAGTTGATATTTAAGAGAATGGAAGGAAGGAAGAAGAAGAAAAGGTAAAAGTATGAAGATCTATAAAAGAAAACAAATTTTAGCATACTAAGAGCTGTATATTGTGACTTTGAAGCTTTTTTTTGTTTGGTAGAATTTGCTAATTGCACCCAATGTCAAGCAATTGCATTTGGTGAATTATGGATCTTCATTGGATCAAATATCTATATCACCTACTGGTCAAAAATTGACGAGATATGGAACTGAGCTAATATTATAAATAAAAATTGATTAGCTCTTAAATATGCATTGAGTTGCAGTTGGTTCTAGGTGTGAAATTAATTTAACTTGAGGCATACATTCATGCCTTCAAGGGTTAAATTTTATTATTTTACAATAATGAGAAGGAACTCTATATGAACTCATAAATTTATTTTGAAACTTATTTTTCTCTGGAAGTCACAGAGATTCCCTAACAAAGGCCTCCGGATTGAATCCTTAAAAAGGGAAAACACTTTTTGGTGCCTGTATCCATAATCTTCAGGATACAGGAAAGAAAGGAATAACAAAGCTTTTGAGAATGATGACCTACACAGTCCCTTCATAACTCAGAGGTGAGAGACCCACAGACAAAACTTCTGAACTTCAATAATGAAGGATGTTAAATTGAACTTTCAAGATGTTATTAGATTCTGAGGATTTTCTTGTACTGTAGAGAAAAATCCTTCACACAAGTTTGGCACTTCACCTGGCCTTTTTAGGCTTGGGGAAGATTACACAAAGAAGAAAAGAAAAGGAGGAAAAAATAAACAAGTACCAGACAAACTCTTCAAAAAGAGTCACAGATCAAAGTAGACTAAAAAGAGTACAAAGAGCTTAGACTGAATATCATCCAAACAAATACTCATCTATAAACACATTAATTAAAAATTAAAATTTCAGAGTTATATGAAAAAAAAATATTAATGGTTTGCAACCTCACTGATATCATCATCCACAAACAGAAAACTACATATAAACAACCAGAACTCATAACAAAATTTCTCTAGGGAAAAAATAAAATAAGAACTATGATATAGTACCTGCTTCATTGTGATGAAATATTGAAACTTCACTAACTTGCGGTCTCATTTCCTTGCTCATAGAAGATGCTTTGGACATGATTGGCATAAGATAAGATTTTGCATTAGCAGGCAATGTACAAGCCTCAAGTCTCAATGCCTTGGAAATTTCCAACACAGCCTGAAGAAAATGAAATCATTGAAATAACATCAAATCTCCTCTTGTCAAAATGTAACCAATACCAGTCACAATGTCAAAGATTACATACAAATATTTAGAAATGGAGCAAGAAAAGCTACTACCATAAAGTAACAGTAGAACAAGAACAGTAACATCATGCATGGCATTAGTTCAGGCAAAGCTTAGTTGTAAAACTTATATTAGTTTCGCCTACCTTTGACATCAATAGTTCTAATCAATTGAATCCATCCATTAAAGAATAAGAAGTTGTGATAGAACAATTGCATCCAACAGGCACTGGTAGCGATTGGCAGTGTTAGGAAGGAAAAGATAAGGTAACCTTAGAAGCAACAACAAGAAGAAAGTTCTAAACCCAATTTTAATTGGGGTTGGCTACATGAATTTTTCCTTGCCATTCAGTTCTGTCATGCACTAAGGCAACCTCAGAGGGAGAAGGGAAAACAAAGAACTAATATAAAGCCTGTTTTTTCCATTTTTCATTTTTTTAATCTATCACCCTAGTGATCCTTGAAATTAAAGCACCAACTCTGAAGCCCTGAGATGCATATGAAAGAAAAATACAATTTAAATTTCAGAGGAGAGCTGCACTGCAACACATATCCATCATAAACATTGAAGATTCATTTGATACCTAAAAATGGTCAATGAAATAGTAGTTGCAATTTGAACAAGGCAAAGTAAACTCATATAGGATTGAAAATAACAAAAAAGCTCATGGAACTACATCTAATACTAAAATCCAGAATAAAAAGAACCAAACAAAACCTATTGCTTCAAATTATTGTCCTCCATTCCCATATAAACAAATAAACAATTCAAGGACTGGTGCTCTTCTCTTCCATCTCTAAAAGTTGTTCCCCAGCACTTCATTTCATAAAGGAAGATAAAATGGCAATGCAAAACTACAGCAGTAACTGTTGACGAAATACAATTGTTTTTAAAAAGGCATTGCAATCCTGAATGACAAACTCAAAAGGAAAAAACTAATTGAACATTGCGGAGATATGCAGTATTAAGTATGACCTTTAAAAAAGGAATTGTCAACTCTGGGTGATGATGCCTGCCAAGAATTTCAAGTTCCTGTGAAGCAGAGTGCATCTGGACAATTTACAGGATACATAAGAATCCAATTCACTGCCCAAAATATTAAGTCATGCAAAGTTATTTAGCTAATATAGCACCTAAGCAGTCAAGAAAGAAACAAAAATGCCACCAAGTAATTGTTAATGAAGAACAGTGTCCAAAAACTCCAGGAGGGGGATGCCCTAGGATGCCCAGGGGTGGCGAGATAACTCCAGAAGGGTATTTTGAAAACATGATCCATAAAGAAGGAGAGCAATGAAACTCCACATTTATATCAAAACAATAAAATAGAGTCAGACCGGCTCCTCCAGCAGAGGTAGTATCCTTTGGGCCACTCCAATATATGAAAGCAAGGAAGCAAGCACATCTGGGACATGTGGATTAAGATCTAAATGACGTAATTGTCGGCAAACAGAATCAATTACATAATCTGCATTTGACAGGACTAATTGCCCAACCTGCAAGGTAGAAATACAACAACAGTCGTGTAAGAAAACATCCATTAACAAAGAAAGGTATTGCTATAAAAGCTCACCGTTGGATAGCCAGATACACTAGAAAGGACATGTAAGACAGCATCAGATGCACTTCTGACTCGGCAGTTTGAATGTACAAGACTCTCAAGTAACAGATAAAGTGATGAATGAAGATATCCATTAGATATAAACTCATCTCCAAGGCACATAGCAAAGACACCTATTCCTTCAATAATAACCTGTTGAGAACCACATGCAGAGTTAGCTCTTTTTAATACACCACGCACACAAATAATGAAACTGAACATGCTCAATGGAGTTGCACATACTCCTGCTGAATAGAACATAAAAGCACCTGATGTAACACAGCAGTATCATGGAAGAAGTGCAGAGTAAGATCTTTGACTTCATAGTCTGGTTGCAGGAGGGATTTATGATCTTCTGGAAGATCCCACAGTTCAGAAGAAAGATATTCATGTAATATTCGTCCAACACAGTCAACCAAGTGACTCCTACAAGCCTGTCTCTGTGAAACCTTCCAAATAGATTGAGGTAGCTCAGGATATTGAACTGCAAAAGCCGGAGCAGCAGCAATTTTTATCTTAGATTCTTGCACCTTTTCCCTTTTATCCCTGGAATTTTGAAACATTCTTGCCAAGTCATTGACTGCTTTGTCTGATAGACCAAATATCATCTCATTTAAAATACAAGCTGCAGTGCTGGCCTGCCGCAGCAACTGTCCTGATCCAGTTCTGTTATACCAAGAAAGCCAGCTTTCTTTGTTATACTCTACCCGAACCTCAGTCACCAGTTTACGTAGGTAACCCAGTGGAACATCAGTAATAACAGACATACGCCCTTCATTATCAAAATCTGCCATCAAGCACAAAAAAGGAACCTTGGAATAAGTACAGAGAACAAAGAAACTGCTTACTTGAAAGTGATTAAATTTCCAAAGAGTTGAAATGACCTGTCATTAAAGATAAACCTACTAGTCTAAGAATCCCTGCAAGAGCCTGATATAGTTTATGACCACCAACATGACCAAACCAAGGAGGCATGTGTGGAAGTTCATAATTATTCTGTGCAGCTTCCAACAGATATTGTGGTTCATGTCCCTGTATCTCTCTAAACTTTGAAATTTGAGATGGAACAGCACCCATAACCCTCTGGTAATCAGTAATGGAGTGAGAACTGGCTTTTAACTCAGCAATCGAGGGGAGGTATCCTACGGAGGATGACCGTGTTGAAATATGCTTGTCAAGAGCACCAGTAAATGCAGAATGTTGACTAAGACAGAGGGAAAAAACATCCAAGAACCTTGCAGATGTTACCTATGCATGTTACAGGAGCAATACAAATAAGAGCCTTTAATGATCAATGCAAAGAGAAAAAAATAAAGATGCAATGTTCCTTTAAAAGTCTTTCTAAGCGCTTACCAGAAATTTATAGCTCATCATCACTTTGCTTTGCTTTGAAAATTGGGGAAAATTTGCAACAATCTCAAATCTCAATGAAATTCAAAAGAATATCAAGATTAAGTTCAATTGAGAATTAAAGTTTAATTACCTAAAGGTTTCTGTAATTTGCTCATTTCTTAAAAATGCATAATTACTCTCCAGTCTGAAACCTGCCCAGATTAAATTCATCAATGGTGGAAAATTCCCCATATATGGGCCTAATTATCTTACAAGGGCATTTCTTTTCTTGTATTTAAAAGACTGATGACAGACAAACCATAACTAAAAAGTGCTTTGTATCCTTATTTGCCTGAGGGACAAGGGTAATGCCTTGTTGAGAACTAGCCCCCTACACTTAAGCTTGCAACAAAATTGTATGATGACTAGATTGTCTCCAATCTTCCCTTGACGCCATTGAGAACTTGGGGAAAAATGAACTCCCCACATTAGATATAAAAGAATCTTTACACAGGACTAAAACATGAAGAACATTGCTCTTGCAAAATTCAAAGGATATTCACTTTTTGCTAACATTGAACACTTGGGAAGTTTTTGAAGATGCAAGCTATGTACCAGAAACGTTGTGATAATTAGTCTAAAAGGAAAGAAGTTCATGAAAAAAATCAAGATCAGAAAAATATTATACAGAGGTAATATCGACAGAAGTACGTACTGGGGACTGAAGATGATTTAACAAAAACTTCGGGCCAGAATAATATATCACTACAAGTAATTGCTGGGCACATGATACTGCCAGTGCTTCCTCATTGCCAAGCACCACTTTTGGAAGCTTCTCAATAAGCCTTAGCAAACAAAAGAGGGCAGGGTGTAATAACACAAAAGGCTACTTTAACAGCAGAATTATAATATAATGACAGACTATCAATCCCACATAAGATGCAAACCTATTGAAGATTGCAGCAACATCACTACAGACATGATTTTTTCCATTTGCCGAAAACAAACATTCTGCAAATTGCTGAGCAGGCACAGAAATCTCTTCACAGTCATCAACAACCAAAACACATAGGCATTCCTGCATAATTACCACTCAAAATATGCACAATTCAAAATCCATAAGCAGTTGAAAGATTTAGAATTCATGAGAATTAGGAAAATTGCTTGCAAAATCACACTAGGCAACATGCTAAAATTAGGATGATTATATTCCAATAGTGTCAGTCCCATATGTCAAATGATTGGACATAAATAAGTGAAACTATTGAGGGAAAAATGATTGGCTGAAACAACATAAGATGTCTGCAGTCATTCGTGAGAATTTCCAGTTAAAAAAGGGCTGTGAAATGAAGTTAATAGATAATTTATATACAAGTATATATACACCAAAGTCAGATATAATGTAATCAAAATGCTCAAGTTTCCTAGTGGAAGAAAGTTCCATCCTAAATATTGAATAGGTCCACTACCTAAAACCTGTCCATAAGGTGCAAGCATGAACATGTGTAAGGTTCACAATGTCAACATGATAACTCTCACAATGTACCAATCAAAAACTCATCAAAACAAAAAAATAACACAAATACTGAAGCTCAAACAGAGATTAAACCCCTTGGTAAAGAATATGGGGCAGGAGCACACAGAGAAGCATACCACTGAGGAAACTTATCTACAAAGGATCAACAAAGACTCAGTCTACTTAAAATATAAGGGCCCCACATCATCATTTTCTCATCAGTTCAAGGTGTAATGGTTAAATATTAAAGGATTATAACTCTCATCTTATATACATTCACACAAACTATTGAGCTCTACTACAAAATCATCAATCACACAATTCTGCAGTCTTTCCCCAAAGTGGCAGCCGTCAAGACTCAAAGTCACATTCTCCATGGCAAGAAATAAGGATTCCAGAAACCAAAAGAAAAAAAGAAAAAGGCATTAAAAAATATCACTTTTGTTCATATTAGGTATTGTTCCTCGGGCCTGTCTTAGCCCCAACAACATAAATAAACAGTACTTTGTTCATGCAAACTATGATGGTATCATCAGCATCAATACCAGAGGAAATCAATGCAAGTTTAGAGCTTACCAAAAGCATTAATCTGGAATCCTTCAGAGAATATACACACTTTGACAACAATCCTTTTATAGCGGCAAGAAGTCCTTGTCTAACCCTTTTTGTTGGGTTAACACAAATCTGAAAAACATGTAATAGATTTAGCAGCTTGTGAAAAAGAGACTAGGAGTAAGAATTTGGTGAAGAGAGAGCAAGAATCAACTAAGACTGCAATACAGATGGAAAATGCAATTTGATTTTTGCGAATTATCCTCAACAATAATTACCAAACAGAACACTTAATGAAGTAAGCTACATACATGTGGAAAGGTTGCAGTCAACAGTTTATTAACACACAATGAAGTTCTCTCAATCCATTCTCTTGTTCGATTCACATGCAAGGAACCAATATCCTTGTGAGATTTAGTGCCCCTATTCCTCTTGAATCCAGATGCAGGAGTTGTGCAAGTTAGTGCTTCACCACTTGATTCTTCAGCTACAGTCTTACTTTGGCCTTTAGCACTAACAGGTAATTGGCGCAGTTCATCAAGAAATGAATGTATAGAAGCATCCTTGTTTACATGAGTGCCAACCATGACATTTAAGGACACATCAAGACTAGATAAATTAGCATCATCCTCAAGAACTATCATAAGATACTCAGCCAAGCCCCTAATTGCATGGTCAATAGCCTCAACATTTCCAGCTGCCCCACTTATCATTGTTTTTGAGACGTGCAAAACTTTGGCAAATTGACTAACCACACCAGGCAAAAAGAAAGCCAATGCATCTGAGGTACCAACCTGCAAAACAAAATTTCATTGCGATGGTTAACTCATGATGTAAAAACAAGCCTGCTCCCACAGAAGATTGGTTGTAGTTTTTTTTTTTTTTTTTTTAACTCCAAACACACATATTTGGTAAGTTAACAAGTCCTTTTCCATGGGAAGGAACTTCTTTCCTTTCTTTTAGTGAATTAACAATTACAAGCAGATACCCAATATGAAGGACCTTGTTTCCATGGACCCCAGAACTAAGGACCCAATTACATTAGATCATGAAGGAGCCCTGAGAGAATTATTTTAACAGAAAAGTTTTCTGGAATATCAACAAATTATACATCAGAGCACATCATGTCAACAACATCCAACAACTTGCCTCAGGAAAAAAAAAAAAAAGAACAATGGAATTCATTTAGTCTACTGAAATGAATTTCATGCAAGAAGCATCCACAGGCCTCACAGTGGCAACCTCTATGAGTGGAGAATTTCAACCGAGAACGTGTGAAAACATATGGATGCCCTCAAATGCTAAGCCAATTGGAAATAAACATAAAATATAAAGGCATTGATTTACAATCTTTCAGAGTTCTAACAACTGATTAACAACCAGTCTGTCTGAATTCAAAAAATGCAACAGCCAAAGTAGCATAATAATTGTTGAATGAAAAATTCTAGATGCTGAGGTACCATAACATGCCAGGTTTGTTTATGTTTTATTTCAAAACAGCTCAAAGTCAGCACAGTTTCAGTATGTTTTTAGTGAAAAAATGAGAACATAAGTTACTGCAACCAATGAAATTAAACCCCCCAACATCTAGGGTATACTTACTGGTGGATAATTACCTTTGCAACAAGCACACGCAAGGTCAAGAAGGCTTCAATGCGAAGCTTTGCACTGCCTCGATGTCCTCGTGTAGCCTCAGTATCTGCAGCCTTTGCAGAAAATTTGCCATTGATTGCATGAAATGTAGAGTGAGAAAATTACATGAAGACTTCAAAAAACAGAAGCATAACATACTTTGAGAAGAAGTGATAGCCAGTGTCCAACAGCAGCTGCAGCTGTTTCTGACTGGAGATATGCAAGTAAACATTTTCCTTGTTTTGAACTGAATTTTGAATGTTTATGCTGTAGAGATTGCATATCTCCAGTTTCTAAAAGTGCAGGCAAGAAGCCAATAACTTGTCTACATGAGCAAACTTCATCTGTGCACGGAAGTAGACCTAAAAGCAAAGCCCTAAAGCATTTGTTTACCCCTTCACGAAACTCTTCTGAGGCCTCAAATGGAGAGAGTAGAGCAGCATAAGTTAACTTCTTCATCACTGCAACCATCTGAGCACATTATCTCTTTTGAAGTTAAACCCTTCAAGTAATAGCCAATATCACAGAACAGCAAAATAGTGAACCAAAAAAAAAGCTGTGCTACTATTTACTTAAGTCAATTTCACAATTAGTAACAGATAGGTTAAAGTCAGGTTCCACCAAGACAAGCAAAACATGCTGAAAATTACAACATGATAACAATCCAATTGAAAACATAAAGCTAATTGGAAGTTAACTGTTGGTGTATGCTGCTTTAAAAGGGATTGAAAATTTGGAATCCAGAGTCTGATATATATAAATAAACTTTCATATGTGGATAGACACACACACACACACA
This sequence comes from Ceriops zippeliana, assembly GCA_037897445.1. Classification (NCBI taxonomy): domain Eukaryota; kingdom Viridiplantae; phylum Streptophyta; class Magnoliopsida; order Malpighiales; family Rhizophoraceae; genus Ceriops; species Ceriops zippeliana. Next base: position 4,156,376 of record JBAPLH010000003.1, on the reverse strand, counting down.
CACACAAGTATGCATATTTCTATGGATATGTGTGAATCCAAATGCCTTCACAACTTAACTGATAGACATTCCTGTCATATGGACTGTGACTAGTGCCTCATCTAAAATGCTATAATCACATTTGTCAACTCAGTTGGTGTTAGCATACAATTGAAATATTGAAAGTGTGCATTTGATGGCTGACACAGATTCCACCCTTTCCCCACATTTAACTTCTAAAATTTCAGTACGCTCAATATTCAATCCCACCAAATGATAGGTCCAAGACAGCATTCTGCTAATATTTGGATATTTTAGAGCACCTGTAATTCATTAGGAAGGATAAAAAGGAAGTTGCACACGGAAATTATTTTGATCTAAGAAAAGAAGAAAAACTTTTCATAGAGCACCTGCTCCACAGAGCCAAAATGACACTTCTTCAAAAGCTCCTCCAAGCACTGCAGAACACCTTCAGCCACTCTATCACTCACTTTATGAGGCATAATTGGGGTAGTATTTTCTACACCTTTTCCCTCAATATTAATCTTCTTTGATGAACTGCAATCAACTGCTGCATCTAATAGTAGCAGCAAAGGCAACAAGGTGTAGCTGAAATAATCATATAAGAAAGAAATGTCAAAGGAAAATAAATGGGAAACAAATACAACCTAACAAAAAGAAGCCATATCCAATCAGCATTTATATAATTTTTGTAAAAAACGTACAAATATGTAATTGATTAAAAGATGAAAATTCCTTGGTAAAGGGTTCACCATGAACTTTCACATAATTTGCATACACATTAACCAAAACCATCTAGAAACCACCTAGAACTTCTCAATTCAATCAAAGATAGAAAATTGGATAGAAATGCATAGACATAGCAATCCCCTTTATTCATTTATTTATTTATACTTGAACATCGAAATTTCTAATTTTACGAACAACCCCTCCCCCTGCCTCTCCCCCATCACATAATACTTTCAGTAAATTTCGTAGTGCGTATTTTTCGCATATAATAAGAAAAGGATGCAAAATGAAATCTTGTTCAAAAATTGGCGGGGGCGGGAGTTGCAAAGCAATTTCACCCAAAAAATATTCTGAAAAAGAGCAAAACAAAATAGAAAAGAAAAAAATGGATTGAAGGAGGTGAAAAGGAGGAGTACTCGAAGAGAGGCTGGAGGGAAGCGGAGGGGCAGCGGCGGAGGAAAAGAGAGAGAGAAGAGACGGCGGCAGTGGCAGAAGTAGCGGCGGGGTTTTGGAGAAGCCCTAGTATCTCCAAACAGTAGGGCTTTAGCTCCGAGAAAATTCTGCTCGTTTCTTCTTCTTCTTCTTCTTCATGTTCTACGACGTCGTTTAGCTCACCGCTACCGCCATTAACGTTCTTGTTGTTGTTGACGGAGTCTTGTTCTTCCTCCATCGGCTGATCGGCAGTTTCTTCCAACCACAACAGCAGCTAATGCCAACAGAGTTTGGTCTCTTTGATACTAAACAAGAGAGAGAGAGAGAGAGAGAGACGTCTCTTTTATCGTGGCACGGCACTAGAACATGGTGGAGGTGACGGAAGTAGTAGCCGGTCCATTGGATGGGTGGAGGTGACCACCGAGCCCCTTGGGCCCGAATAACATGGTCGGTTCGGGAGATTTAGAACCGCCAAACTGGGGATTAACCAGCGGTTCTGAACTATACAGCTCCAACCGGTTCAGACCCAGAGCGGCTGAAAAGAAGTATCTGATCTGATGATGATTAAACCAAAACTGGAACTGGAAATGTCGCGTATAATTTTTATTTCGATTAAATTATTCAATAATATATGAAAAAAAAAAAAAACCCCAATAGATTTGGAAATTAAAATGGCCCAACAAACTTTCCCCACCTCCCCAAAAAAAAAAAAAAAGAAAAAAAAAAGTTGAAAAAAGAGCGAGCGTGGCAATATGGCCAACGAGGAGGCATGAGATTTTATAAAATAGTGGAATGTTTAATTATGTGGCCCATAAAGCAATAAATCCCCGAAAAAAAAAAAAATTCTTGCTTACATTATATATACACAGTAAAAGGGTAATTGGCATATTTTAATATTAATATGAATGGGGAATAAAGTTAGTTGGTTGGTTCCAAAATTAAAAGCTTTAATAGTGTGATTTGACAAAATCAAACATGCATTTGACTTAAAACAGTCTGATCTTTTGTTAAGTATTATAAATTTTATTTTATTTTATTTTTTATTTTTATTTAAGCACTCGTAGTGTCGTCCATTCCAAATAAATGTTGTTAACATTCAAGAGAGAGAGAGAGAGAGAAAACGTATCCCCAAAAAAGAAGAAGAGACAAAGGGGTGCAAAAAAATAAAATAAAATAAAATAAAAAACCAAGCACATGCATTCAGCAATTGCAGCATCCATATGACTCAAATCCAATAATTCAAAAATTATAAACCACGCTTGGACGCGGCTGTAATCTGATGGGTCAGGGCAGGATGTCCTCCTCGTTGGGGGTATTTTTAACTGTCAGTCATTCTTGTAATCCCGAAATAAGAAGAACAAATTACTTATATATAATTATTATTTAGATAAATATTACATTGTATATGGATAAATTCTGTGTTTAGACAACACTCGAAAGAAGTAAAAATAAATAAATTTAAAGAGGATTATTTTACAAATTTAACTCAATATCTTGTGTTTTGCATCCTTAAACTTCTCGGTTGATCATTTTTATTTCACAACTTTTTGACTCCTCCCCCCCCCCCCCACACCTCACACTATTGACTACACAATCTGTTTGCATTATTATTATTATTATTATAGAAAATTCTGGAAAGTAAAAAATGGAAAAGAAAAATAATATAGAAGATATATATATATTTTTTAATAGGAAGAGATGAGGAAAGCAAAATAGCGAGAAAAAACAAATCATGCAAGGCTCACAAAAGTTATTTTGGTGAAAAAAAACAAAAAAGAGTGTGTGTGGGAAACATACGCATTGTGTTTGGTTAGTAGAAACATGTGAGAAGAAAATAGTTGAAAAGAAAATTGAGTTAGAAAAAAGAATATTTCTATGTGAAATTAGTGGTAGAAAAGAAACCAACCAACGAAGAAATGATAGGAAATTTGAGTGTGAATCCCATGTTAAGATTTTTTCACAGACAGTATAAAGTACTTTTCATTTATTAATATCTTTTTTTTTTTTTTTTTTTGGTTTAAAAGTTAATGACCCACTAATCGGAATTCACAAAAATATAGAATATCGGGCTACTTTTTATACATTATAATATATTTCAATATTTCTAGTCGTGGTTCACCCAAAAATTTGAAATATAAGGAACGGGAGAGAGACCTAAAAGAGTGAGGGGGAGAGAGTTTTGCATGCGTTTTCTACTTCAATTTGACAAAATCTGAATGCTCTCTGGTACAGTCCAAAATGGCCCATTTGCTTTCTCCTTATTGTTCCTTTATTTTTTCGGTCCATTTGAACCTGAGTTTGTTTAAAGTTTATTTCTTTTCTTCACTCTTTCCATACTTGCAATACCCATTTGTTTGATTCTTTATTTTTTCCTTCTGGGGTCTTGTTTTCAGGGTATTTATTGATCAAAACCAGCTGTCAAAGCCCTGAGAGACACCAACTTTTCTTCTGAGTTTGCATGTATCTGCTTGCATTTTAGGTTCTTTGCGTTTGGCAGCTACGAAAGTGAGGGAAAAGCAAAGAAATTGATGTAAAGTTGTGAAAATGGCCTCTGGATTTGCCTTTCAATATATTTGTTTCTTTTTTTTTTTAGACTTTTTTTAATATATCAATATATCTCTGTTTTGGTTTTCAAGAGACTGCTTGGACTTTTTTCTAAATCCTCTCTTTATTTCACTGGCCTGGTTTTCTTGTTTTGTGTCTGAAGTTAAGGGTTCCTCTGGTTTAATTCTCAGGCATTTGGGTTGTTTTTTTTCTTTTGCTTTTATTCTCTTATGGGTTCGCATTTTTTTGGTCACTTTGTGTTTTGTAGTTGAGAAAGTCTGAAACTTGAAACAAAAAGGAACAATCTTTCATCTTTTTTCTGTTTTCTATACATGGCTTGATATGTTACTGTTTTAATCTCTCGATTCTGGGGAGTTCCTTTGTGGGTTTCTCACTAGTGCATGTTTTGTGCGTAACCGAAAAAAAAAAGAGAGATTTTTGTTCTCAGTATTTTTGTCAGCATCTTTTCTCTTTCTTTCACTGGCCTCGGTTTCTTGAACGTATACCTGATATGTGGACTTGTATTTGTTTCTGCCTGTTTGTAATGGATGTAGGTCTTGCTTCAATGAGTTAAAAATTCATTACAGTCTCTGTAACCTAATCCCAACAAATACTCGAGTCTACCTTTTCCTGGTATAACTGCTTGCATTGGATCTGGGTTTTGGTTCAGTTGGTTAAATTCTTTTTCATTATGGGCTCTCGGTAACCTTTTCTTTAGAAATATTTGGGATTTGAATTCCTGGGATTTTGTGTGTGTTTGTGCTTTTTATTATCAGTTCCTTTAAATACAATTTCTCTTCCTGATTCTTTGGCTATAGATCACGTGAAATTGATGGCATGGTGTGTCTTCCTTCTCCTTTGCTTTTCCTTTCGACTCAATAGCTCGCACGTCCATTGATGTTAGCAATATTATTATATTGGTTGCTCTGTGGATTGTACCTTTTCTTTCCTTTGTGTTTTTTGAAGAATGTCTTCTCACAATTTAGTGTCTATTTTGTTTGTTGTTCATCATTTTGTCCATAGCAAAACCATAGTTACTATTAGAGAAATGGAGCAAAAAATGGCCACAAGCACCATATTAGAGGGAGAGATAATCGGAATTAAATTTGGTTTGGCTGCTCCCAAGGAAATAGTAAGTACAACATCAATCCTTGTTTTCTCATATCTTTTACTACAGTTGTTTACTGTTTGTGTGAGTTCGTTTCAGTCTTTCTGTATTGCTAGTACTTCACAATTTTGTTTATATTAGGAAGCACACATACAGTGAAGAGTGGGGAAAAGGGGGTGGAGTTACTCTTGTATTTTAATACAGGTTATTTTAAGGACTCAGTTCTTCCTCTTTCTCTTTTTCTTTTTCTTTTTTCCTTCCTTGCTGGGGTTAACACTAAAGCGTTTGGTAAAGTGGTGTTGTTCAAGTGTCAATGCCGATTGTCAAAAATTGAAATATTGATGTATTTCTTCAGTCTTTTCGGTTAGCAGTTTTTGACTGTTGAAAATAACTGTTATTATGGTGCACTTTCATTTTCTTTTTTTTTCCCCAACAGTGCACAGCATCTATCAATGAATGCTGTGTTAGCCATTCGACTCAGCTCATGAATCCCTTCCTTGGTTTGCCTTTTGAGTTTGGTAAATGTGAATCTTGTGGCACTTCTGAACCTGGAGAATGCGAAGGTGAGTAAATGTGTCCTTCCTTTATCATATTCATGGTTTTGTGTATCAACCTTAATGTGACTTCTCACACATAAATCAGAAAAGTGAGGTGAAATTCTTGTCTAATCTTGCCTTTCAGGTCATTTTGGATACATTGAGTTGCCAGTACCTATTTATCATCCTAGCCATGTTAGTGAGTTGAAGCGAATGTTGAGCTTGCTGTGTTTAAAGTGTTTAAATCTGAAGAGAAACAAGGTATCTCTGGGTGAACATCCTTCAATCTTCCATTCTCCTCCTTAATCTTTCTGATATGAATTTGGAATACTAATTTATAATATTGGTGTTTGCTGTTTCACAAGGCCTTTCTTAACTGAATTTAAAAGGGACATTATTTAGGACCAATGGGTAGCAAATAATGGAAAAGTAACAACAGGGGTTGAAAATGCAAATAGCGCATCAATTGGAGAGATACTTATACAAGAGATTTACTGTAAAATGAAGTGTAAAAGATGGTAATGAAAAAGAAGATACAATAAAAAGGAATAGCATGAACTATGAAGAAATGTAAATCAGGGCCATTCTGATGATTGAATAAAAGAGAGACTAACAGGTATTTGCAGAGCTAGTCTGGTATGGTATTACTATGTGGAACATACCATTTGAATTTTATATACCAATATGCTTGAGGTTATGTCTATGGACTTGAACTTGCCATGTCATGATTTTCAGTTTCAGATGAAGAGCAACCATGGTGTAGCTGACCGATTACTTTCATGTTGTGAGGTAAGCTCAAGAAGCATTTATTGTTTTAAATTCTTCTGGTGCACCGTATACAGTGGTTGCTAACTCTATAAATCTCATGCTTTTGGGCATTCCATTTTTAGTTTGTTTTGAAGACTGTTTTGTCTTTGTACTTACTATTTTCTGTCTCTTACAGGTCAATTCCTCCACCTTATACTTGTAAAGGTTATGTAATTGCGTATCATTCAGAAATATGCCAAGTGTAGAATCTCCACTACATGGGTTTCAAACAAAAATTGTACTTCTCAACAGAGAAAAGCTAGAGGATGGTTCTGGTCTCTAAATGTTGTCTTCTGATCTCCTTGTCTCCTTAATAATGTTTAGCTCTTTTAGAACTAAATTCCTATTTTTTTATCCTGAAAATCTTCTTTTTATTGCTTTGATACTCACTCTTGGACTTAATGTAGCAAGTATTTGTGGAAGTTCTTAAATTGAAATGTTTCACAGTTTCATAACCAATTAATGTTTTGTGCTGGATCTATTTTCACCTTCTGTTTTTGTTTTTATAGGAGGCTTCACCGGTTTCCATTAAAGAGTTTACAACTGATGGTACTTGTTTCTTGCAATTAAAAGTATCAAGCAAGCAAGGTTCGAAAGAAGGTGTCTGGAACTTTTTAGAAAGATATGGTTTTCGCTATGGCTATGGTGCTACCCGGACGTTGCTTCCTTGTGAGGTTTGTTTGCTGTTCTCTGTCGGTTTGCATTGATCTGCTATTGTTGTCATGTTATGTTTATTCATTCTTTCCATAAGAATGCAGACCTTATTAATGTTATTGTGTTGTTAAATCTACTTGTCTTTTGGTTTCATTTGCATTGGTGGACAAATTTTCTGTTTGACTTGAACTCTGGATTGAATCCTATTTCTATGTATTCAAATTTTCGGCATTTGACATGTTTCAACTGTTTCAATGCATTGTTTCTATCCAGTTATTTAGATTTCAGCATATGCCCTGTTTCCCCTTTTTGTTTACTGTAACAGTTCTTGTTCATTTGGATGGAATAGGGAATGTTTTGTAATTCATTTGTTCTTTTTTCCTTTTCAACTCTATCTTATGCTTTTGCCTGCTTGGTTGTAATTGGACTGTAATTTATGACAGGTGATGGAAATGTTAAAGAGAATTCCTCAAGAGACTAGGAAAAAGCTAGCTCACAAAGGATATTTTCCGCAAGATGGTTATGTTTTGCAATATTTACCTGTCCCTCCAAATTGTTTGTCCATGCCAGACATTTCGGATGGTGTTAGTGTCATGTCTTCGGTAAGCCTATCAAGAGCTAATCTGGTTGTCTTTTGAAGTTATTTGATCTGTAAACTTGATGTCATGATAATTTTTTTTTTCTTGTTTTTTTCCAGGATCTTTCCATAGCCATTCTGAAAAGAGTTCTTAAGCAAGTAGAGATCATCAGAAGCTCAAGATCTGGTGAACCAAACTTTGAATCTCATGGAGTTGAAGCCATGGAGTTGCAGTCAGCAGTGGGGCAGTATCTTCAGGTTAGGGGCACTGGAAAAGCAGCTTGTGATGTGGGTGCACGTTTTGCCATTAGTAAAGAGAGCAATGAATCATCAACAAAAGCTTGGTTGGAAAAGATGAGAACACTGTTCATTAGAAAGGGTTCTGGATTCTCCTCTCGTACTGTGGTTACTGGTGATGCATATAAGCAAGTGAGTGAAATTGGTGTACCTTGTGAAATTGCTCAAAGAATCACCTTTGAGGAGAGGGTCAACGAACATAACATTGAGCACCTGCAAAAACTTGTGGATGAGAAAATGTGCTTGACTTATAGGGATGGTTCCTCAACATTTTCACTTAGGGAGGGCTCGAAGGGGCACACATATCTCCAACCAGGGCAAGTCGTTCATCGCCGAATTATGGATGGAGACACTGTCTTCATTAACCGGCCACCCACAACCCACAAGCACTCTCTGCAAGCGCTGTCAGTGTATGTACATGAGGATCACACTGTGAAGATAAACCCATTAATTTGTGGGCCTTTAAGTGCTGACTTTGATGGAGATTGCGTTCATCTTTTCTATCCCCAGTCACTTGCTGCCAAAGCAGAGGTCATGGAGCTCTTTTCAATAGAGAAACAGCTGCTTAGCTCTCACAGTGGCAATCTGAATCTTCAACTGACTGTGGATTCTCTTCTCTCGTTGAAGAAAATGTTGAAGACATGTTTGTTTAACAAAGCATCTGCCCAGCAATTGGCTATGTTTGTCTCATTTTCTTTGCCAGCACCTGCTTTATTAAAAGTTGGGCAATCTGGCCCACATTGGACTGTTTTGCAAATTCTACAGAATGCTCTGCCTTCTTGCTTCCACTGCATTGGGGATAGGTACTTGATTAATGAAGGAGAGATTCTGGAATTTGATTTTTATGGGGATACGCTTCAATCTATGATTAATGAAGTTGTCACCTCAATATTATTTGAGAGTGGTCCTGAATCAGTTCTTCGATTCTTCAACTTCATACAACCTTTCTTGATGGAAAGTATTTTCTCCAAAGGTTTTAGTGTGGGTTTGGAAGACTTCTACCTGCCTAGAACGTCTAGGAAAGTTGTACAAGAACAACTTAAGGCTGTTTCTCCCGTGCTGTGTAACTTGAGGTCTACTTACAATGAAGTGATGAAAGTGCAATTAGATGATCACATCCATTTAGTCAGAAAAGCAGTGGCCAACTTTGTTTTAAAATCAGCTGTGTTGGGTGATTTAATTGACGCCAAAAGTGATTCAGCTATCACTAAAGTAGTCCAGCAAATCGGGTTCTTGGGCTTACAGATATCTGATAGGGGGAAGTTATATTCCAAGGCACTGGTTGATGACATGGCTAGTCTTTTTGAGAGCAAATATCTTCCGAATAAAGTTGACCATCCATCCCTCCAGTATGGATTGGTTGATAGCTGTTTTTTCCATGGGTTAGATCCTTATGAAGAGATGGTCCATTCAATCTCTAGCAGAGAAGTGATTGTCCGCTCATCAAGAGGATTGTCTGAGCCTGGAATCTTGTTCAAAAACTTAATGGCGATCCTGCGCGATGTTGTCATCTGTTATGATGGTACAGTGAGAAACTCTTGCAGCAATTCTGTCATCCAGTTTGAGTATATGGTGAATGCTGGGACTAAGTCACAGGATCTATTTCCTGCCGGGGAGCCTGTGGGTGTCTTGGCTGCCACAGCCATGTCCAATCCTGCATACAAGGCCGTTCTTGAATCTACTCCCAGTAGCAATTCTTCATGGGAGTTGATGAAGGTAGTCATTTTCCTGTTCAAACAAAGATTTTATTCTTAAACCAGTTAGGATTAATTGTATTGCATAGTATTTGCAATGTGCCTTTCATTATGCTTTGCTTAAGTTTTTCATTTATTTCTTTCCAGGAGATACTTCTTTGCAAAGCCTCTTTTAAGAATGACTCAAATGATCGCCGCGTTATACTATATTTGAATGATTGTCATTGTGGAAGAAAGTATTGCAAAGAAAAAGGGGCTTATTTGGTGAAGAAGCAATTGGAGAAAGTTACACTTAAAGATGTCACCAAGTGTTTTATGATTGAGTAAGCTTTGGCTTTTATTTTATCTCTGATGTGGTTTCTGCTCTCTATACCTCATTTAAAAAACAAGAATGTATCCACTGTGTGCCAAAAACCTCTTGAGCTCTTCATTTTGTTTTACTCAACTCACATCCTATTTAGTACTGGTCCATGATTTTTGTTAGGAGGTTCTTTAGATGCCTATTACGTGCAGCACTTGTGAACATAACTTAGTTCTCTTTGAATCCATGATTAGAGATAGTCTAGCATTCTGTTAGTTTTGATCGATTCTTCCATATTGATGTTATTGGTGTCCTCTGCTTATTGGTAATAGCTTTATTCTGAAGATATTGTTAACATTGAAAAGATTAATTTACATTCCTTTTCATGCAATAGATGTATCTTTCAATATATCTTTTGCTTTTTTTGTGCAACAATACAATCTTCTTTTGCAGTTTGCATCCTTCTCGTGCAGTAATTATGCAGTTTCTTTTGTTAGTTGGACTTTATGCTACTGTTGACTTCTTATTTGCAATTTCATGGCTTGTGTATCATGGAATGTTTTGATGGATTTTTGTTATCAGATATAGGAGGCAGCATGATATGAAGGGACATTCTGAAATTGCTTCTGGAATTGTCGGGCACATTCACCTGCAAAAGGTACCATATTTGTTTTCTAAAAGAAAGCAATTGTGGGATTAATCTTGTTTTACTTTATTTTCCTTTTGTTTAATTTCTTTAAAAGAGTAAAAAAAAAAAAAAAAAAAAGCAGCAGCAGAGGCAAATTATTCCTGGCACTAATTTGATATTTTTAAAACAGCTCAAGTTGCAAGATTTGAATGTGAGTATGCAGTTGATACTTAAGAGATGTGAAGACACTGCTAAATTGTTCTGGAAGAATAAAAAAATTGGCTACTATTTTAAGAGGACAAAATTGTGTATCAGGTTAGTGGTTTTGTTTTGAATTTTATGATCATCTATGCATTTTTTTATTGGTTGAAGCTCCTTGTTGGAATTAACTTTTAAGAGACCATGATATTCTGTCTTAAATGATAACCATGAAAGGCATAGTCTTGAGAGCTATTCCTTTTAGTCTTTCCTCCTTTCTGGACGAGATTGTGTTATTTGGCTCAGTGAAATGATCATCTCTGTTCTATTTTTTGTTTTTGTATTCTTGATCTATCTATTAGAATAAAGTTCTATTTCTGAATCATGCTTTTTTTCGTTTTGCTGTTTTCTTTTTCTCAAAAGCAGTGGGTTAATTTTTTCATGAATTGTTCTCAATTTAATTCCTCCAACATACTCCCCAACAAAATGGAGACAGTTTTCTCGATTAGGACTGGTCCTACTTTTTGAAGTGGGTAGTCTTTTGGTGTGTAGGCGTGTTGCATGGTGTATTACATTTCCTTTATTTGCTGTTGATTGGATTTTTTTTTTTTTTTGGAATTTATTGCAGTGTAGTCTTTAACAATTTGGGGTAAACTAGGTTTCCTAACTGCCTTGGGTGGCCAAACCTAATTCAAGTGTTAAAGCAAAACCCACCGAAAGCACTTGAGGAATCCAACTTGTAAGGATCCAAACCCAGTAATAAAAAATATAAGATGATAACCATAATATCCTGATAACCATAAAACGTAAACCTGTTGAGAGGGTCAGGTAACATCAACTGCACTCACTTTCACAGTTGTTCTTTTGGGGTCTCCTGGGTAATTATTGGTGATGTCTTGAGATTCTGTTCCTATTTTAGATTGGAATCTGTCTATTAGGCTGTTAGATATGCCTCATCTTGTGTATGTCTTTCTTTGTATTCTCTTCTGCTGTTTAATGTGACAATCATGCATCTCTTTCTCTTGGAATCCTTTTTGAAGTTTGATGACTTTGCTTTTCTCACAACACCTTCCTTTGTCTCTATTTCTTGTGTTCATGATTTGTGCTTCCTTCTTTGCAGTGAATGTTGTTCTTTTGATCACCATGCTGTGGATAAATTTCCATGCTTGATGTTCTGTTACCAAGACAATATTGATATTCCCCTGGAGAACTTGTCTGATATTTTTGCCGATGTGATTTGCCCAGTTTGTTCAAAACTATCATTAAAGGTACAAGTTTAAATGGTTGTTTTGCATTTAATGATATTTGCTTTTCACTGATCTTGCCTTTGCTTTACTCTTCCATGTATAGATAGGCATCTTTGGTTGGGGGGGGGTTGTTAACTTGTTCTTGACTAAGTTGTTCTCATTTGTATCTCCTTGACTGAAATGTTTATTTTGATTGTACTTTGGATAAGAGGAAATATTCCAGAATAAATATCAGCTTGTTATATTGGATCCATAGCATTCTTTTTTCCTTTTTGGGGAACATAACATGGACATGATTGTCATTTTTTTTTTTTTTGGAGAATACCTGTGATCTAATGCAAAATGAAAAGCAATAGCATTGCCTGTTTTTATTAATATCCCAAACATATTGCATAATATCAGTAACCAAAGGAACAACTGATGCTTGCATATGGAAGCCTTCTCTCTTGTGTCTCATTGGATGTTGGTTAAAGTTCTTTTACATGGATTTGTCTAATTTCTAGCAACATGATATCTGCTTAAGTGTTTGTTTTCTTTTTTTAGCCCCCAGTGTGTGAACTGTTTATAAATGTCTGGCATATCATGATGGTTCTTCAAATATAGAACATCTTTACATATTACTTTAAAACAAAAATCTTGTTAAAGAATCGGCTTCAACTTACCTATCTCTGGTTAACTTGAGAAATCAATCTGACAGATATTGTTTCCTTTTCATTGCTTTACTTTCTGAATGCAAGTCTGTCATTTTATGTGGTATGATGATATGAGTCCACATTCATATCCATTGGTGCAATTAAGTACTCTTTAATATGAATGAAATGCAAGTTTCTCCTTGTTCCTAAGTAGTGATGATAATGGTCTAAGTGCTCCTGATTTCAGTCCTACCCGTAAGGATTAGTATTTTTCTGGTTAATATTCTAACTTTGTTTTAGTTTATGCTTGACTTTTTTATCTGGGCATTTTCATTTTTATTTCTCTTTCCTTTGATCTGTTACTTAGCTCTAGTTAGGCTTTAACAAGACAACTTGTCTCTTTTTACTCTCTTCAATACATCTGTTGGCAGTGGGATATATGATGCTTTTTGCTAAGTTTGTATAGCTATCTAATGGACAGGTGACCCTCGAATTTCATCAGCAAATATAATATGGGTTAGTCCAGATACAATGCCATGGTCATATGAGAAAGGGGAATTGGCTTTAGATATTATAGTTCAAAAATCAGCACTTAAACAAAGTGGTGATGCGTGGAGAACTGTACTTGATGCTTGCCTCCCTGTTTTTCATTTAATTGATACCAGACGTTCAATTCCTTATGCAATTAAACAAGTTCAGGAATTGCTAGGGATTTCTTGTGCTTTTGAACAAGCAGTGCAGGTAATTTATTTGCCTTTTTCTGTATTTATTGTACCATCCTCTGTTAATAAATATACTTTAATCTTGGGTTACAACAGTATGCATAATTTCCCTAATTTTATTATCTCCTTGAGGGTTCATTTCTATTAGGCCTAACTGAGGTCTTGCTTGCATGTCACTTTTGCAGCGGCTCTCTACATCAGTGACAATGGTGGCAAAAGGTGTCCTCAAGGAGCACCTCATTCTTTTGGGAAACAGCATGACATGCACTGGAGATTTAATTGGCTTCAATTCTAGTGGTTACAAAGCAATGTCTCGCTCTTTGGACATTCAAGTGCCATTTACTGAGGCAACACTTTTTGTAAGTGCTCTTGTGCTTGAAAACACTGAAAATTAATCTCTATCAATCTGCTAGTGAGACTTCCTTGTCTGTATTCAGACACCCAAGAGATGTTTTGAGAGGGCTGCAGAGAAGCATCATGTTGATTCCTTGCAAAGCACAGTTGCTGCTTGTTCTTGGGGCAAACACGTGGCAGTTGGTACAGGATCACACTTTGATGTCCTGTGGGATACAAAGATGCAGGTTTTCCTTCAAATGATAACCTTTTCCTTGAATGTTAATTTGCTTAATGGGACAACAAAACAACTTTTTCAGATGAATTGAAAAGGTCAATGACAATAATTTTCTGAATGAGCCAGTCCCTTGAAAGTATTGAACATCTCTAAGAGCTCAACCATGGTGCAGCTTGTAGGAATATTTGTAGTAGAAATTTTTGTACACTACAAAAATTCCAACATCACCAGCTTTCTTTTGCAGGCTTCTTTTGATCAAGAAGGTAGCATAGACGTATATGACTTCCTGAACATGGTGAAAACTGCCACAGATGGAGAGCCAATTGCTGCTTGTTTAGGTGGTGAAGTTGATGACCTCATGCTTGAGGATGATTGGAACCTGTCTCCAGAGCACAACCCTGATTCAGAAAAGCCTATCTTCGAAGATAGCATTGAACTTCAGAATTTCTCCAATGATGAACCTGCCAAGTCTAGTTGGGAAAAGGCTTCACAGCCAAACACATGGTCTAGTTGGGAAAAGGCTTCACAGCCAAACACATGGTCTAGTTGGGGAAAAGACAAAGTAGAAGAGGAAGAGGAATTTGTTAGGTCCAGTAAATGGAATGCTGATGCTGACTGGGGAAACAAAGCTAAAGAGACAGAAAAGGGGAATAATGGGGCTGCATGGTGGAATAGGGCTACTGAGTGCGGAGCAAAGAAAGTGGAGCGAGTGTTTGATTCTGACTGGGGAAGAAATGGTAAAGAAGCAGAAAAGTTGGACACTGGTCCTGCCTGGGGGAATGAGGAACCGACATCTACCTCAGATACCTGGTCTAATTGGGGGGCAAAAAGACAGGCAAAAGATGTTATCCTAGGATCAATTAATGATGAGGTCGCTTCTTGGAACCAAGGGATACAGCCATCTGCTTGGGACAGCAGGACCTCTCAGGATCGATCAAGCTCACCTTGGCCAGCTTCAACACCCTGGGGAACTTCCTCAAAATCCAAGGGGGGCTGGGCGCCGAGGAGTGGGGATTTTAAAAGCAGGAAAAGCCACCCTGTTAAATCACCAGGGATTGGCAATGATGATTCTGGGGCCAGTGGATTGTACACAATGTCTAGGCAGCGGCTGGATGTGTTTACTTCTGAAGAGCAGGCCATTCTATCTGATGTTGAACATATGATGCAGTCAATCAGGAGAATCATGCATCAGTCTGGGTACATTCCTATGTTCTATCTGCGTGGATTTTTATATTTGAGTTAGTGATCACTTGGTGCAACATGGTTTCTAGCTTGCTGGAGAAATTTACTTGATGGATAAGATATCTAGTGTTTTTGTAGCTTTTGCTGCATATATTTACAGTTTTAAATTTCCTGACAAAGACTCTCTTCTTGAAGTTATAATGATGGGGATACACTGTCAGCTGATGATCAGTTCTATGTCCTTGACAATGTCTTTACCTACCATCCAGACAAGGCAGTGAAGATCGGTTCTGGCATTGGTCATGTGACAGTATGTATACTTGTCTTACATTATTTTGTTTAAATCCTCTACTTAGACCTTGCATTCATGCTAAATTTATTAAAAAAATGTAAGCCATTTAACAAAAATAAATGACTAAAATATGATGTGGACTTTCATATGAAGTAAACATGGCATCTATTTTTGACTAGTGAATTGATTGAGTGGTTTCACTCCAAAAATGAAGTCTGCTTATGATTTCTGGATGCCATGATCCATAGCTAATCAGCATTGGTGGCTTTGTCCTGCTCCAACTAAGTTTGCTTTGGCAAATATGCCAAAATGCTACTAGTTGATATTGGTTGTGAATTAGAGCCCAAGGATGATGATGACTATCATGTTTTAGTGGGACTTCGGACATTGTGCTTGAAAATTAGGAATTTACCTTCGTATTTTTTCTGTAATAAACCATGTCTCATGATGTCAATAGGTTAGCAGACACAGCAGCTTCCAGGAAAGCAGGTGCTTTTACATTGTTTCAACCAATGGTAGCAAACAGGACTTCTCTTATCGAAAATGTCTAGAGAATTATATCAAGGGAAAGTACCCCGAGCTGGCAGAGGATTTCATTGCAAAGTACTTCTCAAGAACTCGTCTTGGAGGCAATCGGCAGAGAACCTCTGCTCCGGAAGGAGTTGGGGATGAGTAAAGATCGAAACCTTGTTTCCTAATGGAGATTTCGTGCATGGAACAGCGATTTATTGAGTTGGCCTTTCAGGGGTCTGTATTATTTTTTTATTTTGGTACATAGCGATTGTCCCCTGCACTTTATTCTGTATATGGAAAGTAGGTGCCCAGGTAGCCTCTGCCTCTTTGAGTAGCTGTGGCATAAAGAAAAGCTTGCTTCATTATGAGCTACACATTTTCCCCTACTCGTGCAGTTCGTTCATCATAGTGAGCTGTTGATCTAACCTTAGGCCTGTTAGCCATTCAGTGGCAAGGTAAAGATACCTAGTTCTTCCACAATTTTTTAATTCAAATTGCTCAATTTTACGATCCTTCTTTGCTCTTTTTCCCGTTCTCCATGTATTTATCTAGTGTGACATCTAGACGGTGCAGCTATGGCTAAAGGCATGGGTATTAAAAAATCTATTTGAAAACTTCGGTTATTTTGTAATTTTTTGACCCTGCTTTCTCATGGTGAAGAGTAAATAGGCAACCACAAGACTGTCTTAGTGGGTTGAGTATAAAATGGTTAAAAGGTGACTCAATATGAGGATTGAATTTCACTATTTGTTATGCTTATTTTTATGATTGCTTACAGGAGTGCGTTTATATTACAATTATGATGCTTAATTAGACATGTGCAAGTTTTATTATTAATTGTGATTATATATTTAAAAAATTATAAATATTGGATAAAATGTTATAATTATGTAATGTATGATGATGTATAAGGTAAGATAACATCTATTTGTCACATCATTGGTCCTCCAGTTTTTATGCACATTTGTACGTCCAACCGTGGTGGTGCCCCAGGACAAGAATGGACAAGAACACATGTTTGCGAGTACCTGTAAGCTGCCTCTCAATTGAAAGAAGTATGGCCTGATGTTTGGCGATTCTCAACCGAGGGAAGAGGACACTGGAAACATGAACAAACCAAGTGCAAGGGAAACACGAACCCATGGACGAAGACAAACAAGCGTCCCAGACCGCAGGCCGGAGGTGACGAGAGGGAAGACTGATTCCACTTGCAAGTGTGACGATTGGAACAATGCATGTTGCGAGTACCTGCAAGCGACACCACCCCTTACTTCTCCACTCTTTCGGTAAGCAGAAGGAAAAAAGACAATTTTGGGAGATAGTAAGACAAACAAACATCCATATTTTAACACAAATCCTGAAGCCGGCCACGTTTGACCATATAGAATGGCGTGTGTACTACGAGGTCTGCGAAACAGTATCACACGCACGCACGCACGCACATACACCATGTACGCCCTTATAAAAGCATGGATTGGAATATAGCCATACATTCTGTGTTCTCTAGATCCAACATGAGGATCAGCTATCCTGTTCTTTTCCTCTCTCCCCTCCATGTTACCGTTTTAGTGTTCAATCTTTCTCTCCACACCTCAGCAACCTCAAAAGCTGCTGGTTATGATCACTCAATGCTTGTCATGGATTGGCCAAAATGGCTATTGTTCCAGTCGAAGGACCCTCAATTTCAAGGAAGGGTACTAGCAAATTGGCCAAGTCTATCTGCCGGAAGAGAGAAACATAGCAGGACACAGAAGACTGTGGGACCACGAGTGGACCAAACATGGGAGTTGCCAAAGCAGGAATGACACCGAAGCAATACTTTGACAAAGGCCTGGAACTCAATAACAGAGTGGACTTGCGGAACGCCCCCCTGGCCGCACAACAAATGAGCCCCGGAGGGTCATATTCGAAGTTCCATGAAAGTCATTCAAGCAAAGGTTGAACAGCAGCGCAGCCTTGTCTTTCGATGCTGGAAGAAGATACCTGCGGGACTGACGCTAATAAGTTGGCGGGGCGAGTTGAGTTGCTGCAGGAAGCTGCTCGGTACGAGCAACGTGGTGGAGCTGTAAGCTGCCAGCGACAAAGAAAGATTTAGTAAGGGGAGTTGTAAGGTTTATGATATTTTGAAATAGGAATGCCATGTACGATTCACTCCCCTTAATTAGTATTATATATATTGGACATGCACAACGACATCAACCGGCAGTATATTGCAACTTTGCAAGTTCGATGGCCACTCGTTTTCATGGACATATATCCTCCACCTCCACCATTAATTAATTCATCGCTTGATCAACAGTTGTCTCTCTCTCTCTCTCTCTCTCTCTTTTTCTTTCTTATGTTAATACCAAAATTATTAAAATTTACAAGTTCGACTGTTTTTTTATTCCAGGTCGATTAGTGCTTGTGCATCTTTTTGATTTAAATATATTTAAAATACATTATAAAATTTTTTGAATACTTTAATACTTATAAATATAAATTTTTTAAAATTTTATTTTTATTGTAATTTTCAACCATTTTCTCCTCGTTTAGCCACTCAAAATTGTTACTCTCCTTTTTTTTTTCTTTAATATCCAAACAAAATATTATGAATTTTAACTTTTTTTTTTCTTTCAATCATCCTAGCCATCCAAATTAAGTGAAAAGAAAATTATTTTCACAATGCCCCTGGGAGGCACTCATGGTAATGAACAGTACATTTTATAACACCTCACCAAAGTCAAACAGTCGTGGTTCAAGATTCTTTCCCTTTATCTTTTGTATCCAGGAATACGTTTTCGGACAGAACACCAAAAAAAAAAAAAAACAGAAGAGACTTGCCATTCGTAGGTGTCCTAGAAATTTGGAAAGTCGTAGGCTTTGATTGAAAGAACGGCCGGTCGCCCCAATGAACTTGAGTGTAATAGTGTCAGCAACCATCTTTCTTGCTCTCGCCATCTTCTCTCTTCCCCTCCTCAACTACACTTCCACACCCCAACGTACATACAATTTTAATTCTTTTTAGTTCTCTTCATGTACTGCAAACTTCCAAGATTAAAACTTGATTTCTGAATTGATTTGTTTTTTTGGGTTGTTTTCTTTTTTTCCTTTTTTCCTGTTGCTTGTTTGTGTAAAGATTGGTTGAATGTGGGGTTGTGGAAATTGGCTTCGTCGAAATCGTCAAGGGAAGTGAAGGCTGATTTGATTATCAAGAATGGGGTCATTTTCACCAGTGACGCTTCCCTGCCTTTTGCCGACTCCATGGCCGTGGCAGGCTGTCGGATTCTCCGCGTTGGCAATTATTCCTCTATTCGGGTTCATACTTTCACCTCCCTTAGTTTCATTTTTGTTCTTAATTTGTTTTTATAGAATGCACGCGTGTGTGCGTGTTCTCTGGAATATGTGTGCTTGCGTGTCCGCGCGCTCCCTGGTCGCTTGGTGCGTAGGGATTTTTGGTAGGTTTAAGGTAAAGGGTTTAATTCCAATATGCAAGTTGACGAATACCCATTTGCAGCATTTGGTGGGAAATGGAACTAAGGAGCTGAATCTTGAAGGAAAAGTTGTGGTTCCAGGTTTTATTGATTCCCATGTGCACTTGATATTTGGCGGGCTTCAGGTTTGGCACCAGTGCCTTGTTATTATTGTGCTGTTTTGTTAATTAAGCGACTCTTGTTATGTTTTTATTGCCGTCAATTGTTTGTGGACCATGAAGTTACTGTAACATGTTATTTATTAACTACTGTTCCTACTGAACCAGTGACCACAAAAGGTGACTAAATTCTCCACTTTTGTAACACGTTTGTGATCCAATTGGTTGGATGACTCATTTACGGAGAAAGTCTTAGGTAAGCAGAAGTAGCCATCTCGAGATTTGAGTCTGAAATACTGAAATTTAGGGGTCCATTTTGATTAGAGGAGTGCCCCAGAAAGATTTGAATGGAAGCATTTGGCTACTAAAAAAAAAACCGAGATATGTGTAGTCTAGTTCAAACTCAGCTGAATTCCTTCTTATTGGCACTGTATTCACTAAAAGTAATTGCGTTAGCAGTATTGCCTTCTTAACTGGGGTAGAGGAAAGCCAAAGCCTGCCATTTAGCTTAGATGAAAGACATGAATTCTTTGTTCTTTTTACATTCAAATAGACATGGAAAGATAATGCATGAACTGTTTTATCGTTTGAATGTATACAGTTTCTCAAATCACTGGCCTTGTTTCTGTCATGTTATAACTGGTAGGGCATAAAGAAACAGTTGCCTAAAGTGGATTCTCTTTATTTTGCCTAAAAGGTCAATTATATGCATGTAAAATCTTTATTTATTTATTTTTTCATATTTTTGGTGGTGGAGTTACTAATTGGATGCTTTATGTCAGTCCCTCTAGTTATATTCCATATAGTTTGAGCTTCTATTCTGTCAATGCAAAACAGATGGTCCGTGTGGAGCTGCGAGGTGTAAATGAGAAAGCTGAGTTTGTGAAAAGGGTCAAAGAAGCAGTAAAAAGTAATATTGATGTTCTTTGATGTAAGAATGGCAATTGATTCTAGGTTATTGGATCTAAACATGCTGTTTGTGCAATGGTAGACTTGCTATGCTTTCGAACCTTTGCTGTTGAAAACCTGGCATGTTAGGAAATTTGAGAATATGATGCCATGCTGAGTGTTGACTGCTGACTTGTCCTGCATTTACATATCTAATCTCTAGTAGGGACACATGCACGAGAATTTTACTTTATTCATCTTAAAGCATATATCAAATGATGAGAGGGTCAGGTATTTATATCTAGAGATTGATCATGCTTCATAATCCCATGATTATCTATTTCATATTCTTACACTAAAGTTTGGCTTTAGATCTCCAAGTATTGTTCCAAGCTTTGTAGTTTGTGCCATCACATTTTTCTCACATGTTAATCTGCTGGAAAAATCTTCTGATATGTTCAATTTCAGTGTTTCTTGCTTGTCTAGATTAATTTTAATGGGACGTGATGGATTTTCTGGGTATACATCATATTAATTATCATACTCATTGCCATTTCTTAAGAAATGAATGAGCTAGCATTCCATGTTGTTACTGAGCATTTTGTTCCATTAGTTGATTTAAATAAATTTGTGAAGATTTTTTTTGTGCCATTTCATATTAGTTCTATAGGACTTTAATGTATTTTCAATGAATTTAATGTTGCTTGCAACTTTGACATTTCTTGACAATAATTAATGTTATTTCCAGCACTTTTCGTGTCACCAAGTGGGCATGTTATGTTCAATTTGTTGCTGTGTTAAATTTATTATTTGATTTATTTTTCTACTGGTTCTTGGGCCCAATTTGGTTGTTTCTTCATTTTTGCCCCAAGAAATGATCTTTTCCCGGACAGGTTAGAGATTTGTTTGCACAGAATTTTCAAACTGATTGTATTTCTTATGGTTAATTTTGGATTTGGATTCTCCTGATATGCCCTTGTTGATGTTAGGGCCTTGAAACAACAAAAAGGATAGCATAAACCTAATAAATGAGCTTGCCCTTAATCATGTTTCTTGGTACATGAATTGCTTGGTAATTACAATTTGTTCATTTTTGCTATCAACATAATGTCGTTGAGGGTAAATCAGTTCATCTAGTCAAAAAGGAGAGAGTTCTACTTATGATGGTTTAGTTCCGTATTTTCAAATGCTAACAGTGTTTTTGACATGAGTTTTCACAAACATATCACTTTCAGGTTTAAAAGAAGGTTACTGGGTGTTGGGTGGTGGATGGAACAATGATCAGTGGGGTGGAGAATTACCAATGGCCTCTTGGATAGATGATATCACAACAGAAAATCCTGTATGAAATCACAACTTCATAAAAAATTGACAACAACTATAATCTGCTTCCATGACCTTTATTTATCTAATATTTGTTGAACAGGTTTGGTTAACAAGGATGGACGGCCACATGGGTTTGGCAAATTCAGTGGCACTAAAATTGGCTGGCATTAATACATTATCAGAAGATCCAAATGGTGGAGCTATTATGAGATCGTCTCATGGAGGTAATGATTGGTTTTAATTTATAAAGGATCTGCCTTGGCCCTTGTCAATCACTTATCCTCTAAATCTCTTCATGCAAATTCACTTTATGATAGAAAACCCCAATATTACAAGTGATCTACAAATTTTTACTTGTCTCTGTCTTTGGATATTACGGTGATAGCACAGCCATTAAGGTGATATACTTTTCCATTCACATCATTAGGCTAGCTCATTTTATGATATGTGCCAAAATTGAAATCATCAGTAATTTGGAGCTTGACCTAAATTTGCCTATGATCAGTCTTCTGCTTAGCATGTTGTTTTTGCTAAGTTGTAATTTGCTTATAAATAAATTTCTGTCATCATCATCATGCAGAACCTACTGGGTTGTTAATTGATGCTGCAATGAAACACATCCTCCCCTGCATACCGGAGGTTTCAATAGATGAAAGGAGGGAAGCATTGCTTAGAGCTAGCAATCTTGCCTTGACAATGGGTGTGACAACCGTGGTTGATTTTGGGAGATACTTTCCTGGGGCATCAGTAGAACATTCCTGGGAGGATCTTTCAGGTTTCTGTTACAATCTGTTGAGGATGTTGAATTTTTTACAAGATGTGATCACTTGTTTGGTCCTGCATTATGGATTGCCACTCATGTAGTCTATTAGGTCAGGCAAATAGATCTGTCCTTCTAGCTAATAATTCAACCTAAATGGACTTGTCTTTTTGAAGGATGTTATATGCATCTTTCAAAAAAGAAATCAATGAAAGCTTGTACTGTTGGTGGTTGAAAGACATCATTTTTAGTTGTGCACAATGTAATGCAAATATCAATGCCTATTGGGTTGTCAAAATGACTACTTATTGCTTGTTGGTTTTGTTTAAACAAGAACTATAGGTAATCTATTTATTTGTTTCCAAGATGTGAGCCCACGCTTGCTCTCTCCAGATTAATTTGCAAATCTTGTTTCTCAAAACAGGATGAACATGGTCCCTGAAAACAACAGTTTTTCAATATGTGAGTCTGTGTCTACCAATATAGCATTACAACAACATTATTATTTTCATTAAAGTTTGTTTCTCTGTAGCAATTTGCCAATCTAGTGGTCTTGGACATAATTTCTTTTTGATTTGTAGAGCTATGTCTTAATTGAAATCTTTCAGGATAGTGAGAAGACTTTCAAATAATATATTATTAATATTTATTCAGTCTCTGTTATTTCCACAGATGTCTACCAGTGGGCAGATTCTTTGAAGAAGATGAAGATCAGGGTTTGCTTATTTTTTCCCATGGAAACATGGTCACGCTTACTAGTACGACTGTATTTTACCATTCAGCTGTTCATATCAGTGTAGATCTTTCAATATTTGTTTCCTTTTATTTCACCTTGATACCTCAATGCACATTATAGTTGATCCCCTGTTTCTATGGTTGCTTATAGGTTCTCATTTACTTATCCAGGACCTTGTTAAGACAAAAGGTCGCACTCTTAGCAATTGGATTTACTTGGGTGGTGTTAAGGCCTTTGCTGATGGATCTTTAGGTTCTAATAGTGCACTCTTTCATGAGGTGAGCATAAAATTATTTCTGCCCCCAGGCATCTGATATTAATTTGACAAAATCTGTCACTTTATCTCATGTTTTGATGAATGCAGGAGTTAGAAAGTACATTTTTCTTAATGCAATCAAAACTATTCATTTTTTTAAGCTAGTGACATACATGAGTCTAGGACTGGTGTACGTTTCAGACCTTGCTTATCACCATGTATAAGGGCATTCCACCAAATGACCCTTTTTAGCAATATGGAGATGCATTTTAGGTGATCCATCAGAAGACTTAATGTGTGAACATGTGTGGCAATGTGGGGTAGCTAAGAGTCCTGGGCTCATTGATGCATAGGCTCAACTGGAAATGTTCAAATCAAACCTTGCCCTAATTTTTGTCCAAAACGGCCTAAGCATGTAGCCCACACAATCCTAATCCTTATGGTGGCAACCCTTTCATGTGTCGGTTGATGCATTTTCCTTTTTGTTATAGCCCATGGTTGGATCATTGCTTCCAACAAGTAACAGCCACTACTGAGAAATGCAAGAACATTTGATCTATTTGCTGCTTCTAGAAAACTTTTTTTTTTTTGGGGGGGTTATAGGAGTTATGTCTGTGAACTTCAGCTACTTATTTTCAAAACAACAATTCTATTTTCCAATGTTTAGCCATATGTTGATGAACCTCAAAGTTATGGCTTGGAAGTGACGGATCTTGAAAGTCTTTTCAACACAACTGCAGCATCAGATAAAGTTGGACTTCAGGTCACTTGATCTTGAAACAAACTCTTCTCACATTGTGACATTGGTGTTGCAAATCTCTAACTGTCTAAGCTTTCCTACATTTTTTTTTTCAGGTTGCTATTCATGCAATAGGTGATAGAGCAAATGATATAGTCCTTGATGTGTATGAATCAATTGTTTCAACAAATGGAAGGAGAGATAGACGATTTAGGGTAGAGTTTGTTGCCCCTTTTTAAAATGTTCGACTAAGTGTGAACTTTTCCTTTCCCTCTTGCAATTTTATGGTGACGGGGACTATTCTTCAGTAGTTAGAATTCCTGCATCATTTTTTCATCTAATGGAGACATTGCTTTCAGGTTGAGCATGCCCAGCATTTGCTGCCTGGAACAGCTGTCCGATTTGGAGAACAACAGATTTTTGCTTCTGTGCAGGTTCTCAATCAGAGCTGCTAGGCTCTTGAGCTTTTTCTTTATAGAGTTAAGAAATATGAATCCAAGAGGACTCTGTCCATTACTGAAAGAAATTTCTGCTTTGTACCTGTCTTGAGACACAAGAACAGTTTTCATCTCTTGCTCCTAATGCCATTCTATCTGCCTCACAATCATGCTCATCTTATGTAGCCCTTATAGATGTTTTTGGTTTTGATGTATCAATGAGAACATCTCTAGCCTATGAGGGCCTATTAATCCCCAATTCCCAAACCCACAAATCCTTACTTGGTGAGGCTGTGATTGTATTATCAAATAACTAAATGCCACTATTGACAGCCGGACCACCTGCTGGATGATGCTGATTCTGCGATGAAAAAACTTGGGATTGATAGGGCAATGAGGGGTTCTTTTCTATTCCGATCACTTCTACATAGCAATGCTCAGTTGGCCTTGGGTTCTGACTGGCCAGTAAGTTTTATTGTATTCAGTAGTATAATTTTCAGTGTTGCATTTATAACTTGAACGTGAGTTTTTAGGCAGTATTAGTGGTTGATGCTGTGTAGTTTGCAAAACCTCAGACAACTAATCTGATTTCAGGTTGTAAACATTAATCCATTAGGGAGCATCAGAACGGCCATGAAGAGAGTACCTCCTGTCTGGGAAAATCCGTGGATCCCAGCTGAGTGCCTTTCACTAAATGAAGCTTTGATAGCGTAAGAAACTCTTGATTTTTGTTGCTAGAAATTCTATGTAATTTTTTTATTGCATGCATGCGTAATATGTCTTAAGCATAAGGCAGATTTACATTCGACGGGTTTGGGGCACTTTAGTGCATTGTTCTTTAAAATTGTCATGGACCCCAAAGTCTCATTCATCATTCATGTGTTGCTCAAAGGCTGGTATTGATGAGCCATTGTGATCAGATGTTGAATAGCAATCTTGAGTGTTTCAATGTAGAAGGTCATCCGTTTTAATGGCCTTCAAGTAAGTTAATGTGCAAAAATTCATTGAATTACATTTTACTGACTCAGTGATGAGGGAAGAAATATCTGTTATGGCATGAATAAAATGTTTCCGCAAGGTTTTCTTCTAGCATTTTGGGTGTTTAGACCAAAGGGGTTTCAATGCGTAAAAGCTTGGTATTGTTACATACCCATTACCAAAATATAGTTACATGGAGCATAGATGGTGAGGAAGAAGTTGTTCCATGTTAACCAGGTGGTAACAGGTTTAGAATCACAAAAACAGCCTCTTTGTGAAAACAAAGCTAAGGCCGTGTACAGTTGACTTTTCTCTAGAGCCTCCCAACGTGGGAGCCTGGTGTATTGGGACACCTTCTTTTTGTACCTGTTATTTACTCTTCTTCCTTCATGCTGAGTGTGTGCTTTAACCATGGCAGGCACACTATATCAGCTGCTCGGGCATGCTTTCTTGACAATGAATTGGGTTCCCTAGCTCCTGGGAAGTTTGCAGATTTTGTTGTGTTATCTACCAGTTCCTGGGATGCCTTGGCAGTTGATGGATCTGCTTTAGTTGAGGCAACATATGTGGCTGGTAAACTGGCCTATTCCGCATAATTTACTGGCTGATTGCAGAAGTGTACTTTCAAGGAAATTCTTTTCTGATGATTTAGGAGTGAGCTCTCTAGGGCAGCTAAGTGGGATGCAAACTGTGCTGTAAAACAACATTCTGCGTGATTGGCAGAGGAGAATTTCATATACATCTTTAGATTGATGGTGCAAAGTAGTCGATGCTCGAGTATGTTTGCAGCTTTTAGCGGCCTTTACACTGTCATTGACGATAACACTTTGGTGACTATATCATAAATCTCCACTTTTGCATTTCTTATATTGATTTTCCCGAGAGTTTCTTGCAGAAGGTGGCATGCCATCAGGCTGGCCCTATGCTCTCTCGAGTGAACTACAAGCTTCAATTTCGAGTGTCTTTTCAGGTGAGTGAACTGAATCTTCTTGAGGTTGCGATAGCGTCCGATTCTAAGAGCTTTCAAATGTTCCAACTCAGCCTGCTGCTGCAGGGAGAAATTTCAATTTTTCACAATAAAAAATTCCAACATCCTCTAATGCCGGGGTCAAATATAAAGAAAAACTCTTGAGTAAACTACAAGATCTAATATAGAGTTTCTTTAAAGAAGGCAGGTGAGTGGACTGAATCTCCTTTAGGTTGAGACAGCGTTCGATGCTAAGAGTTTTCAAATGCTTTAACTCAGCTGTGCTGCTGCTCCAGAGAGAAATTCCAAAATTTCACAATCATAGATTCTAAGATACTCGGCCAAATCCAAGGAAAAACTCTAGAGTGAACTACAAGCTTTAATTTCTAGTGTCTTTCAAGAAGGCCGGTGAGTGGACTGAATCTCCTTTATGTTGGGACAGCCTACGATGCTAAGAGTTTTCAAATGCTCCAACTCCCTGCTGCTGTTAGTGCAGAGAGAAATTCCAATTTTTTACATTCATAAATTTCAGCATCCTCTAATGTCGGGGTCAAGAAAAGTTTGTTTTTATTACGTCCAACTAAAGCAAATATCAGTATCAGTGCTTCTTTTTTAGCTTTGCCATTCTCATTCTCTTGCTCACTTTCACAAAGAATAGATGGTTGCTCTAAATTAGCGAATTATTTACTAAAGTAGTTATATATGATCTACGGCCAAACCAGCAAAACCTAAATAGGCTCCTTTACTTTTCAAATACAAATTTATGTTACCCTTGTCCATAGAAAGTCTCTTTAGGTCACATGCTCCGCAACAACAACTGTAAACTTTAAGTTCTTGCAGATGTTGATGAATTTCATGTTTTTCATTGTCTTTAATGAAATAACGCGGAGCAGTCCGAATCAACAATTGAGACAACACTTAAAAGCTACGTTTTCCACCTCTAGATTCCTAAAAATCTGCTCAACCAACAGTGCTTTAGCTGCATTAGGTGCTCTCCTTCGCATGCAGATTGAGTGTAATACTTTGTTAGCATGTATGTGAAATAAGAAGCAATGTATGTTACAGGTTTTTTCGTCAAAGGTAATTAAAATAGCTAAAGTCCCTGTAATGGTTCCGAACTGTTGAAGTCTTAGGTTTTTAAATAATAAAATTACTAACTCAACTTTTGTCTTTGGTTTGATATAGTGAAGTAATAATCCTTAAAGAACAAAGTAACTGCTTCTAATTTAGTGTGTTGTATAATTTTGTAAACGACACTAATATATACACCCCCCCCCCCCCATTAAGGAGTACAAAAACGCATTAGATAAAGGAAGATGGTCACCGATAAATAAGAAGCAAAATGTTGCAACAAATCGTTTTCACTAACTCTCAATAATGATTGCATTTAGGGCTTCTTGATTCAGGAAACAAATTTTCCACATGAGTCTTGGATTAGGATGAGATGGTTTCATTCGTTTCTATAGAAACGAACGTGACAATTTAGATGTCACGTATAAATCAATGATTTTGAAAAAGAAATTGACATATGTATTCATCGATCTCTACGAAAGCCTTGCAATAGAAGCAACATGAGATTCTCTATGAGCCCAAGTTTCTGCCAAATTCGTAAGCTATGTTTCAAGCCCACACGGAATTCGTAATTGGAGGGGACGAGTGCACTCGTACGTATGCTAAAGCACATTATAAGTTTATAATGTCGTCTATTTCGTTTTTGGTACATCATAAAATTCAAACATAATTTGAATTTTATTTTATTTTATTTTGGTTTAATTGACTATCAGTAAATTGTAAGTTTCAAAACTTCATGCTTGCAGATAATCTCAGTACTATCGAGTTAAATCGTTTTGTTATCGAGGATTAAACAAATGGAACGTATGAAATCTCAACCTTTCCACTCCATCGACTGACTCTTTCCGCAGCTCCTCATAATATAAGCAACCCCTGCCTCTCAAAAAAAAAAATAAAATAAAAAAATAAAATCCTTCTCAGACACACAGAATAAGCACCTTGGGACAACCCCAAACTAGGCAAATTTGGATCAGCTAGCCCACTTATCGGGGAGGACAAGCGGAAAGCCAGATATTTTCAGGCAATGCCTTCCCTTCCGGTTTCTCATTACCACTGGGAGCTTTGTCGTAAAAATATGGATGTATCAAAGCAATCCCTACAAGGTTAATGCCAGCGAGCTTCTCCAGACCATATCGCATGGCCATGTTGTAAGTTATGTTACCACCTGCGCTATCTCCAACGTGAAACACTTTGTCAAAATTAGCACGAGAATTCAGCCACTCTTCCGTGTCATTTCCAGTAGCATGAGAGGCAATCCATTTCAGGGCTAACCACGAGTCATCATAAGCAATAGGCACAGGATGCTCTGGGGCTAATCGACAATCAATAGAAACTGCAATAACATTGCTCTCTTTAACTAAGTTGTCAAGGAAACCATTATACAGAGGAAAAAAGGCACTCTATTTTTCTGTAAGTAAAGTCCTGAAGAAAGATTTGCTTCTTGTGAATGAACAACTTCCTCAGAATGCACGTGTTGTGCCATCTCATGGTATGGTATGTTGAGGACAACTTGGTAAGAATTAAAGCAACTTGTATTGGTATTCTGTGTACTTAACACCTTGGCCTATCAATAACTTGCCAATATGCAGTAACATTTGTCACTACCACCCCACACACCCACCAAAATGATTATTATTATTGTTATTATTATGATGAATTTAACTCGAAATAACCAATATTTATATGTTAATTATTAGAGAAAATTAAGCTTTTTCTAGGTCTTTAGATCTTATAAGTGATGATATTTGAGTAATCCAAGAGATTTGAGTAAGTGACGATATTTGATCCCAAAATTTCCCGTAAGCCCGAAAGTTTGGTGGCCAAATCAAAAGTTTAGAGACAAGAATTCTAGGGAAATGCAAAATATGCGGAGGATGAAATAGCTAGGGTTCCTCAACCGCATGAAAGAAGACGAGTGCAGCAAAAGTTGACTACAAGGCTTTTTTAACACAAATGAATACATCGTACACTTTGCTTGAAAGCCTTGGAATAAAACTTTTGTGCGCCCATCTCAGATTTGGCTTTTTGTCCATGCCTTCCTATAAACCCGTCTCCTCCCACTTCAATACTCAAAATTGAGACAGAGAGTATGAAGATCTCTCTCTTAGAGGTCTCGGGTGTTAACGCACGGGCCACATCTCTTAACGTGGAGGATCAGGTAGAAATGGAAGTAGAAATTGGGAAGTGAGGAAGACCAAGACCACCCCCCTCCCCCACCATTAGGGGAGGGACCCGAATACTCCTAGGCAGACAGCTTGTCTGATATGATATTGGGGACGTAGAGGTAATTTTAGACTACAACGGGCCATTGAATGTAGACTAGACCAGTAGGCTAGGCTAGGGGTACCTAAGCTTCAACGCCGTCCGTAGACTAGGCTGCTCCACTCCACGGGGTCCGGGGGAACGCGAAGGTTGGATTTATCTGTGGTAAATTTTTTAGATTTTTATCAAAAATAATTAATTGTACAATAAAATTATTTTAAATGAGCAATAGAACTGTTTCAAAACGTATAAGAACACGGTATGAAAATTTGTTGATAGTTGATTACATGTTTAATGTGATTTTGTTGTACATTTGAAGCGAATATTTAAATGTTTTTTTTTATTTTTTGTTGCGAAGAATACGAATATATATTTTAATGTTGCATTACGTTACATGCGACTTCTGGCTGAAGCTGAAGAGCTGGTGCATATGAACCTTTGACGATTGTATAATTACTCGGACTTTCTGTCATCAAAAGCAGCCTATTGTGACGGGAAATATGCATAACTTAAAAATCTATCTTTTTTTTTTTTACGTGAGATTGAGATTGTGTGACATTCTTTCGTATTTTCTGTCTCCAATTTAGAGTATTTAGTGATAAATATTAAATTTAGATTAATTTTAATATTTTAATATTATTTATCATCCGAAACTTTTTTTTTTTTTCTAAAAAAAACTAACTTGGGAGTGTAGCTTCACATTTATAAGGCCAACACTATGATAGTGTGCTATTCTTACGTAACGCCCTAGCCTATCAATAGCTTTGGCAATATGCAGTGGGTGGGTCAGTGATATTTTGCCACTACCACACCACGCCCACAGCAACATGATTGTTGGTGCAAAAAATGATTCAGGAAGCAACTTTACTTCAACAGCGTCATTTGATGATGGTGGTGCTTGTAGCTCTTTTTTTTTTTTAACACTGTAAATAAATCCCTATTGAATAGACCATGCCTATAACAAGACCGTGAATTGTAGTACATGCAGTCAATGTTTCTTCTCCCTTTTGAGTTCTTTACATGGGATATACGTAATTATTGAGTCTCAAATCTTATGAAATAATTTTAAATTAACTTAATCTATTTGAATTAGGTACAATTGTGTTAGGCGGACGCAGATTACACCATCAAGCATAAGCAACGATGATCCCAAAATTAATTGTAGAATTAGAAGAAATTTTAAGTTCTCCCACCAGACTCCCACCACCGGCGAAAGGCAATCTCTGTAAGAAAATCTATCCACTCTCTCTACTCGCTTGCTCTCTCTCTCTCTCTCTCTCTCTCTCTCTCTCTCTCTCTCTCCCCCCGCCCCTGGCATGATCTATTGACCACTTTTCACATATAGCAATCATTATATAAGCACAAACTTAAATTAAACTGTGGCCAACCCCACGTGTAGAGCCTTTGCCACCAGCACATCATGGCCATTACCACCACCATCACAGCCAGTGACTGCCATCAACTTCCAACCTGACTACTCAAACATGTTAGGCCTCCCCAACATTTTCCTCATAGCCCCGCCGCCTACCTCCTGCCAGTTCCACCAACACAACCAACAACAAACACCACCCTTTTCCTCCATTGATCATCATATAACTAACCAGGATCCATGGACCCCATTGAAGTTACATTCCCAAGACACCATTTTTCCCAGAAAAGATAGATTAAATGTAGCTGAAGATAATAAGGACAATGGCAATAGCTCTTCCAGGGCTTGTAGAGATTGTGGGAATCGAGCAAAGAAGGAGTGTGAGTATA
Source organism: Ceriops zippeliana (assembly GCA_037897445.1). Lineage (NCBI taxonomy): Eukaryota > Viridiplantae > Streptophyta > Magnoliopsida > Malpighiales > Rhizophoraceae > Ceriops > Ceriops zippeliana. The sequence continues at coordinate 4,124,963 of JBAPLH010000003.1, read as the reverse complement.
GCAGGTGCAGGACTTGTTGCAAGAGTAGAGGGTATGCTTGTGCCACTCATGTCAAGAGCACATGGGTGCCTGCGGCAAGGCGGCGAGAGAGGCTAGCTAGTGATGATGGCGGAGGCGGCGGCACCGATGGTGTCTCTTCTGGTGGAGTTACTGGTAAAAGGCCCAGAGATGATGGGACGGCCACCACTACTAATAGCTTTAGGACCACTAATAATAATGCTGCTGCTCTTTTCAACTTTGATACATGCTCCAGTTACCAGGGTACTCTCTCTCTTTTTCTCTCTCAGTTTGGAACTTTGTGTTCATCTAGTCAAAGAATATTTCTGCCACAGATTGTTGGGTACTGGGATAAAATGGTCCTAAAATTAATTGTGGTTGTTGAGCCTTAATTGAAACTCTCTGTTTATTCTTTGATCCTCTGGCATTTACAGTTGCTTCCATGAAATAGTTTGTGGTCTCTCGTCATCTCATCATCTTCTTTGCACTTAATAATGGAGTCGCCTTAATGTTGTTATGATAGAAAATTAACCGGAAAAATATCAGATATAAATTCAAATAACGTGACTTTGTTGAAGCAGATTTGAATGGATGAAAAATTGGATCCTTCAGCCTCATAATATTTTTTTTCTTTGGTGTGGAGAAACTCATGAGGAAATTGTTGTTCAAACAATGTCTATGCCGAAGATCAAAATGCCTTGTATTGGTTTGTTAGGCAGATAATTGTTACAACTGAAACATGCTTGTTTGTTGAATTGAAGGACGAACCTTGGTGTAACATAAAATTTATTGACTTGAGCCTCTTTTTGAAAATAAGGGGTAAGGCTGTGTATACTGATCTTACAAATATGAGTCTGGTGCTCTGAAATACTGTTTTTAAGCTTGTTTGTTGAGATCCTGAATTCTAATGCAGTTTCTATTCTGGGGTTTCTTTGCTTTCAAGCTATTGTGAAATTTGATGGATTCTGGGAACTAAATTTGATGGTTAAATGATAGATACAAGCTTCAAACAGTCTCTACCGGGCCAAGTTCAAGCACCTGCTGTTTTTAGGTGCATTAGAGTTACTGCAATCGGAAGCATCAGCGAAACGGAAATCGCCTATCAGGCTGTGGTGAAAATAAAAGGCCATGTTTTCAAAGGCTTTCTATACCGTCAGGGGATTGACCAGAACAATGAGTTCCCATGTATTTCTAAAATGCATGTTGCTGAAAGAAAAAGAGACTCAACTTCTCCAATTGTTGATCTGCCAAATGCCTACGCAACCTCTATTAGCCAAAGATTAGTTGGAGGTATACCCTTTCTCTTGCATTTAGTACTTCTATTATTGAGCTGAACCAAATGTTAAATAGTAAGTTGTTCAAGAGCAGCATGACTCAGGATGGGTAAAACTTCTTATTTCTCTGATTGGTACCCAAGTTTAGTCCTTATTTGGGCTTATATTTTTCAATGTTTGGTGATGATGGAAGCATAGTTTTCTTCTCAATTTTTTCCTGCTGATTGTTCTAGAAGAATAGATAGTGTAAGGTAAGTTGGCCAATATGTTTAGTTCACTGACCGCTAGCTGCAGCAATGGTGGCTGGTTGGGTGGGTTGGGGGATGAAAGATTATCCAAATTCCACAACCAATTAAAAGAATCAAGTACTTGCTTTCTTTTACATGGATTCCTCAGATCATGCAAAGCTAGTATTAAAGTTTCATTTTTTTCACTTACATGCAAAAGATGTTGGCCCATCGTTGAAGTTGTGTTTTCTAACTCGTTTCTTTGCCCTTTTCATTCACATTCAACTTTCTAAGTCCAAACAAGATTATGCTGTGAATTATACTGTTAACCTACATTTATCTAATTTCATGTAATTCCCATGAATTTGATTTTTATGTACTAGTAGGATACACATTAGACATCCTTTTTCAATAAACGTATGGGGATTGAATGAGATGTTGGTATGTTTTGCTGTGCCTATCAGTGAAACAGGGAAACTTGGTTTGCTTCATGTAGTTGTTGGAATCATCATTTCAACCCATGCACTTTCCATTACCCTTTCCATGATTCTTGAGATAAAACTTCACAATTGAATGGAATGGCGGGGAAGATTCATATAGCCATTTTTGTCATGTTGGGTTGAGTAGGGATGGCCATTTGGTGCCTTGTCTACTTCAAGTTGCCAGAAATAATTCAATGCTTAAAGGAAATGGTTTTTATTTACATTGAGGGAACTGGAGTGAAATAGAATAGTCTTCCATTAGTTGATAAGATGTTCTTTTCTGACTAGAGACGTAATTCGGATCAGATCTGTATCACTAGTATTTGCTTTGTACTCTAAAGTGGCGTGGCAGATGGCTCTCTGAATGTGTGGTAACGCAGACTGAGTCCTTAGGATAGTAAACGTGATGCTTGCTGAATGAAAATCATGCGATTTGTAGCCTTCTTTGTTTAGCATGTAAACTTTTTTTTTGATACAAATAAACTCATGTTCTATTGAGCAGGCAATGAATGAGATTAAGCCCTGCAGGTTTTGGACTAATGCAGAAGGTGAACTATAGCCAAAAACTGGCATGCCTTGTTGGCTGATTGTCAATAGACCCGTTTCGAATGTCTGTTCCCTTATATACGGTCATTAGCCTACATCGTTTCAATGGAACTTGAAGCAACTTGTAGATACATAACATCTAGTATGCATGCACTTTAAAAATGCATGGTTAAGCTGCTATGTAAGTAGAAAAAAAAAAAAAAATAGTGCTTCACACCCTCCATGTATACTCAGAACATCTTGATGATGAACAACGAGAAATTATTCTGTTTTTCACATTTTTGGTTTATGTTAACTGAAAATGCATTAAAATATTTTGAAAATCTGTTTCAGAAAGTCTGGTTTAGATGTAAGTTATGGCAAAATGGGCTTGGCATCTCAGTACATTCCCTCCAAGCATATCCTGTCAGTTGTTATCCTGAAAACTATTACAATTCATTCATCAACACCTGAATCCATAACCATAACCGCTCCGATGACCAAGCTGTACCAATTACCTATACATGAGGTCATAAAACTTTCACATTATGTCATATTCGTGCAACATATTCTCAATGGTTAGACGAGGAAAACCAACTCTGGTGGTTGAGAGAATTTGGCGGGGTCACAAAGTGCCAGACATTGGTCTTGCTCTTGGGTTCGAGACCAATGCTCTTAAAGCCAAGCTGTCTGAAGACTCGCTTCGACTGCAGTTGGTGGATGAAAGTAAAGCCTGGGAGTGAAGAGAACGAGCAGATTGCAACACAAGATTTTTTTCTTTTTTGACACAACTAAACTCCGTTAACTTCAGGTACGGAGATAATAAACTCTAGATTTCTGATGCAAGATAAACTACGATCATATGTTTAAAACAGACAACTGTTGCTAGAAGGATCATAACTGTTGCATAAACACCACAAACAATGAAAATAGTTCCCTGCCCGAATCTTTGTCGATAACAAATTTAGTCCAAAATCATGAGACCTTAAATGTTGGTTCCACTTTCCATTTCCTTCTCTACAAATTACCCAATCTGAAACAAGGGACCCTCACACACCTTGGGCAAAAGCATTTAGGTACAAGAAGAATCAATATGAATACGAGTCCTCCACCAGTTAGCAAATTTACAACAGAAACAAGCAGAGCAACTCTGGCTGTGATGTTAATCTATGCCTTTCCTAGCTTAAATGGTATCTTAGAAACTGTAAGTTAGAAGAGAAGATGATGATGACGGAAAATGCAATGCCAAGTTTACAGCATGTTTCTGGCAGCACCAGGTCAGTCCAATGTAACCAAGCATATTGTCAAGGAGTTAGGCTTGGACATGCTTTAGACTTTGGACGGGCCGTGACAATATGCTCAAGATACTAACCTTAACCCTATTCGTGTTATCTCCAATGATGAGTGACCGAAAGCAATGGCTGCCAATTGCAAGTCGAATAATGTAGTTAAACTTTATCTTCAAGTGCCTTCTACAAAAACTCTGAAAATGAAATCCTGGAACCGTCTTGAGTATTGCTTTGGACCAACAGCAGATATTGAAGTCGGGCCATGATGCATTGATTTGTATGCATGCTCAAGCTTTTTGCTAATATCATAGTCTTGTAATATGTCTATTATTCCAAAATACAGGATGACTTCAAACAACTCACCGGTTGGTTCTCCAACCAGCTGAGCTTCAGAATTGCCTCTTCTAACTGTCTTTTCAGCCTGTGCTGGCATGTTTATACCTAACTTAATGGAGGCCCACCTGCATAATACATTCAGAATGAATTGAGGAGGCAAGGTTGTGGTAGCTTGAGATCAGTCATAGCAATTGACGCAATATCTTGATCATGGTGAAAGAGATCTTATAATAATGAAAAGATATTAGACAGATGAGTTAGCTAGATTGAATAACTAATCAAATTCAGTATCATTTATAGGCCACTGGTAACTCCAGTTCACCACTAAGAGAATCACTTATCAGCAAAAATATTGGTTATAGTCATTAGTTATGACGCACACAAAAGAAAAGGAGAATTAGCTTAAATTCTAAGCTCTGTTTACCGAGAGGGATCAAAAAACTCGTCCATGTCCAAATCAGAAAGCCTTGGAATTGCTGATTCATTATCAGGGTCTCCATTGCCTGCAGATATGAGGACACACAGTGATCAGCTGAGATTGATTCTGAACTAAAATAGATATGTGACTAGGCAAGGACAAGAAGTAACCAGTAGGGGTGCGCATTCCAGTTGGTGTGCGAAGTCCAGTAGGAGTACACACTCCAGAAGTACGAGGGGGCGTCATGGCATACCTAGCCTCTCGGAAGTGAAGACCAACCAAGAGACTGTAGTCCATAATCCTTTCGTGCTCTAGAAAGTCGCAATCTCTACCCACTTGCCTGAATGAAGGCACATTTTAAGTTGTCATTAACAATGAAGAGTGTCATTTCCAAAATAATCATAAATCACTACCACATGGTGTCCTGAGAATCCAAAAGAAACTCAAAAATGAAAGTTGGACACAACATGCAACAAAGTTTCATCCATCCGCAGCTCATTATCCAATTACAATTGTTGGCACCTCAAGAATTATTTTTGTCAATAAATGGACAGTTGTTGCTTCTGATAACCCATGAACAAGAACCCCTATCATAATTTCCGTTCTTTCCATCTGCTTAACAGTTCATTACACTTATTCTTAGTATTAATCTTGGAAATCTTTCTTAGCTGTCATGCTTTACATCCTATACCCCTCATCACTTATGTTTTGCAGGCAATATCAGATCAGCCTAAAATTACCTTTGCATTTACCGTGTCCATGCTGTTGAAAGATGCAAAACACTCAATTTAACATTCAGTATCCCCGACTTCAAAATGATTTGATTCCATCTAAAGTGATGCATGTGATATGGTTACCACAAATGAATGGTACATATATATCTGTCTAGGTTGGGCTCTTTTTCAAACTGAATGCAAGTTTACAAGCAATATGTAAGCAAAAGCTCGCTGTGCAGAAACAATTGAACATTCAAACCTGTCACCCCACTCCCACTCCCACCAATGCTACCCTAGGAAAAGTGTGATAGAAAGAAGATAATCAAGGAAAAGTGGACAAAACAGTTATCGGACAACATATCATATTCACCTGCAAAACTCTTGAAACCAAACTTTCTGCAACCGGAACACATAATTGAGATCTAGATCCTTGAGGGTTGCAGTTGTATCGAATTCTGCCTCAGGTTTTGAAGTTATACGACCCTGTGAGGAACCTTTCAAATCGAAGCGCCTATGGATAGTGTATGCAGAGCATAACAGATTACCCATTATGACAAATCGTACCTGGTAAATGTGAAAATTTGAGTTCATAAAGTAGGTGAGTTGCACAAATACTTCTACTGCAAATTTGCCTTGACACTTAAACATTACCTTCTTCTGATTTGGCCCAGTTAATTTCACACAATGAAGACCATAAAATTTGGTCACTAAAGTGTTCTCAAATGATCGGACATGCTTATAGTAGGCCGGTAGCATCCTTAACAGGACCTGAAAATGAACGATGGGCTTCAGAAGCAGAGTGAGGAGCTTACTTATCTTCATATTCTAGCAATAAAGCAGAAATAGCTTGGAAAATTGACAGGCAAATATTTTTTAATAAACTCAATATGTTTTTGAACAATCTCATACTAAATGGAAAATCCTTTTTTTTCCCCCAAAGTTGGGATAATGCTTGTAAACACTTCATGGAACTGAAAAGATCGTAACCTCATTGATTGTATCAAAATTTTCAAATCAAGGCAAACTCTTACCTTTGCTTCTGCCTTCTTCATTGTTTTTATCATGTAGCGGTCATCATGCGTTAGGTAGAAAAAGCTTCCACTTTTGCCCGGAGAAGAGAGCTCCCTAAGGGCATCATTGCCACATATTGATAACATGTAATCAGCTGCATCCACATTGAACAATTTCCTGAGAGTCCTGAAGAGAAATTATGGTGACCGGTCAAGTCATATACACGAGGAAATGAGTGTGAAATGATGATGTTATGATACAAGATAGCATGTTCTTCTTCTATCTAGGGCTGCTTTTCTTAAAAATCATAAGAGTCTGATATACATTTCCTGTATCACTTGACACACTGCCTACTGCCCACAATACTAAACATACTATCCAACAGATCATTGTTCATGAGTCAGTCCCAAATAGATCAAGTGGAGTTGTCTTCTGCCTACAACTTAAGTAGCCAAATTGAAACGAGAAATTACTGAGAAAACCGGGGTTGCTCTAACGTAAAACGAGCATATAGCAAGCTCTCACCTAAAAACTAAAGGGCAATAATCCTTCCATTTGAACTCACAAGACTGGTGCGGAGGAGTGTACTTGGATCCTTCAGGTGGAAACTTAGTCCAAACTTTTTCCTTGGGGTCAAAAGCCGAAGCCTTCAGATCTAGAGACACAGCTGGACCAGGTCTTCCCACTGAATGCCTGTGAATACAGTGTTGCAAGAATAACACAAAAGGCATAAATGACAGTGCTGATATGAAACTTGCCCAAGTTTTTATGAATTGAGGAAACACATAAGAACTGGTGAAAGATAGAAAAGGCCATTATTTAATACGTTTGAGTGGTTTATACAGAGAAGAAGATAGAATCGTAGACCAAAGAGCAATCTACCACACAAATGGACCATCAAGGAATGTCCTCGACCTTTGAATGCCCATCAATATGGGAAATATATTTGACCTTATAAAGAATACAAAGTAACTGGAGAGAGCACAACCTGTGCATGCAACATCAACTCTTACAAGTTTTCAACCATAATAGGGTTGCAAACATATAAGCATTTGCCAAATCCTAGTACCTGATTCCCAACTGCAGATTGAGCATGAGCTGATAGTTCTTATGCCCTTTAGTTATTGTCTTCCCTTGCTTCTTCAAAGGCTGTGTTATCAATTTATGAATGTTTGCATCCAACTCTGCACCCTCAAAAGTCCCAATCCCTTCATCTCCATCTGTCCACTCTGCATCACCACTACTACTACAAACATCATTGCTGTCCATTGATCCAAAACTGTAATTACTCAACCTCCCATCCACAGAACTGCTCCTAGGCCTTCCATCATTTCCGTTCCCTTTTGTTAAATTTGCAATTCCTTGATCATTATTCCCAGGCCAATTCAATGTCTTCTGTGACGGGAAAATTGATGTCATTTCACCAACACAAATTATGCAGTCTTTCAAGTCCACTAGGTATATCTCTGTTGGATCCCACTCCAAATTCTCGGAAACAGAACCAGAAGGATGATGACTCCCATTTTGGACATTAGGGTCTTTGCTCCAAACTCCTACATAAAAACTCCCATCTGGCCATCTAAAAGTTCCATTTCCTTTAGGCACCCCATCCTCCCAAAACCCATCATATCTATTCCCATTGCTCCAAATCATAGTTCCATTGCCATTCATTATACCATGCCTCCATTGACCAACATAGTGATTCCCATTCTTCCATTGGTATCTTCCATGCCCATCTTGCAACCCTCTTCTCCATTCGCCTTCATAGCTATCCCCATTGGCATAACTCTTGGAACCTTGTCCATGTTTCAAATTCATGACCCAAGAACCCCTATAAGTATCACCTGAAGAACCTGTATAAGTCCCTTTACCATCCATATAACCAGTTTTGAAATCACCTTCATACGTAGCACCAGAAGGCCAAATAAATTTACCCTTTCCCTTCATTTTGCCTCTGTACCATTCTCCAACATACATATACCCATCTGTCCACAGGTACTTGCCTTGGCCATGAGGGAGTCCACCAAGCCATTGGCCAGTGTAGAAATCACCATTGGACATTATTTTTTCTGCATGGTTTAGGAACTCAGCACCTGAAATATCATCATCATCTGCATGAGCTACTGCAGCTGACAACATCGTGCCAAAGATTGTGTGGACTCTTTTCCTTCTTGCAGCTTGAGTTTTTTTTACAGTTGCTTCCCAGGCCTTTGTAATGCCTTTGCACTCTTTGCTCATTTCTCTCCCTCTCTCTACCTACATATGCAAAACACAAACACACTCTCTCTGCCTCCTTATCTCTCTTGCGTCTTTTCCCTTCCCTACCACCAATATCCTTATCTATCTATCTCCCATCTTTGTGTGAATCATTGCGTGGTTTCCAAGAACATAAGAGACATTTTTGCAGCAAACCCAGGAGGGATATAGCACAACAACAACAACAAAAACATCAATCTTTGTCTTGTATCTTTTGAGCACGTTTTGAGGAGTTGGTTGCGTAGGTTGTTGCTGTGATGGTTTTGTGAAATGGGTGTTTTTACAGATTTCAAAAAAAGTAAAAGAGGTCTTCTGTTTGATTGATGGGGAAAGCTAAAGAGGTTGACAGTTGGTACCAATGGCTGGCTTTTCTTTTCTGTCTTCCTGTTTTCTTTTTTTTTTTTTCACTCTCTCTCTTTTAAAAAAAATATTAAATTTGTTCCTTTTTTATTTTAATTTATTATTATTATTATTATTATGATTATTCGGTGAAGTGGGATTCAACAAGCAATGATCCCCGTGCATCCGGAACTGGCTCCTAAAACTACTCACAGACCAAACATTTTGGAGGGAGAAGATATGGCTGCCATTTTTAGTGTCTCAAAAGAGAAGTTGAGCTAATTTTAGTACTAGTTTCATTATTTGTCTTTGTCTTTTTTTTTTTTTTTTTTTAAAATAGTATTTTTTTTAAAAAATTATATTAAATATTATTCTTTAATTATTAATAGTCAAACTTTAATATGATGGTAAAATTAAATTCATCTGATTTTGAGATTCAAATCATAAAAATAATTATTTTTATGAAAATAAAGATACTCATATAACTGGATTTTTTTTTTACTATTTTCTAAACATAAAAAATGGGTTTTTTTTTTTTTTTTTTTTTTTTTTTTTTTTTTTTTTTTACAATAATGTGCTTGGCAACTCCTAAATTTCTTCACTTCCTCCTCCATATCATCCTTTTCTTTTTCTTAAGCGTATTTCGATTTCTAGTCATTGGTCAAGTAACTCGAGCTGAACTACGTGCTTTTAATGATCTGGGGGAGCCATCTCCTGGTTTGTTTCTCTGCTATTTTGTGTGTCTAAAAAGCAAGGAAACAAAGAGAATAAAAATGAAATTTTTTAGAACTTTTTCCATTTAAAAGTCCTTTTTTTGAATTCATTTTCATTTTCACATTTTAGTTTCAAAGCTCAATTTCATGTTTTTACTGATAATCAATGTTATTTTGGATGACAAACTTTCTCAAAATACTTGCATTATCAGATAAAATAAAAAAATCAAATCAAAAAAAAAAAAAAAAAATAAAAGATTGTATTCTTAATTTAATTAAAATGTTTTTTTAATTCAAAAAAAAAAAATTCCAAAAAATAAAAAGGGCAAAATTATATAAAATTTATATTTGCCACACAATATATAAATATTTATTAAAAA